>CM025850.1:6209221-6302374 GCA_003952965.2 Morella rubra | reverse complement strand
AATGTTAATAGTTTGAGTTCGCAATGATATATCATAGTTTAAAGGTATAAAGTGAAATTTTTCTGTAATATTAATTATATTAGTAAGGATCAAGAAAATTGCAAAGGTAACAATAAAGAAAATACCCTACACATTTATCCATGTCATCTACCATAAGTAGCCCAACACGATAGGAGAATCCCTGATCCCTTCTTACAAGTTAGGACTTTTAAAGTCGAATAAGAGTACGTGCGATTTTGTCTTTGCATTTTCTGGCGAGCAAATAGGGTGGGCAAAAATTCTGGTAAAAATCAAAATTTTTTGTTCCACTTCCAATTCCAGCATATATTGAAACTAAAATCAGAAGTCATTTTAATAATTTCTGATATCGGAACCAAAACAAAAAAAATTTCAATCCAGTAAATGACAAAACAGAATCGGAATTAGCTATTTTGGTTCTATTGGTTCCAAAACCCACCCTTACGGACAAGGTTGTAGTCACTTACTTCGGCCGGTGATAATTGTATTAATGACTTATTAAGTAAAATAAGTGCACGGTCACTGTTCTTAAATTGCGATTTCCAGAATAAAACTATAGAGTCGATCGAAAAAGATGATCAACAGCAAAACAAAGGGGATCGTTCGTGGCTCGACTTTTCTTAATTGCTTATGTGAAGTGATAATCTTAATTGTTTACGGTTCACACATAACAAAGCTAATTAATATATAATTGCATCTCATACATTGTATGGAGGTCAATCCGAAAAAGTAGAGGGAATCGGGCCAATTAATTAATACTAATACATACTTGATCATTTCTAGCATTGCAAACAAACTGGGAAGCATTTTATTTCCATTTATATATAAGAAAGCCAAAAGCGAATCTCTAATATAAATTTTTCGGCACGAAATAATTGGCGATACTATTGTTCTCTCCCCGGGCCCCAGTTTATTCCACTGTCATCTCTTCAAGAGCATCTCATGCAGAAATCCTGCGCATCACCAAAAGGAAATAATATTAGTTGATAGGATTCATCGCGAATAGAAATATATACTTCTACATGCAACAAGACTCGATATTGTTTGGTTAGAGCCCATGGTCATCTTCGTCAAATGAACCGTCTAGAAACACAAACGCGCAGGCACATGATACACAGACAGAGGCAGAGAATTATGAGAGATTTACGTGTCGCAATTCACATTGGGGTCAATTGGCACAGGAACGTTCAAGTTACACAATTTTGGAAGCGACTTAGCCCTGTCAGCATTGACTTTCATATTTTTCCCAGCGTCTTTGAAACACACGCACAGAGACTTTCGTGTGTCAGTGGTGGTAGCCTGTTTCATCACAGACGCTGCACCTTGGCAGCAATCAGAGGTGGGGGGTGTAGTCGCAGGGCCTGAGGCCACCAAGAATGACTGGCAGGGGCCCAAATCCTTTAAAGCATCATTGCATGCTATGCCTTGGGAAGGGGGCGCAGTTGCAGTCACGACAATAATCATCAATCCAAAGGCCAATATAGCACAACCCATCATCTTCTGCATTCTCTTTTGGACTCGAGACTAGTACTGCTCAGTTACGCTGTTGTAGTTGCTTTGGGGTGTAGATCTGGTGCAAGTTCTATTTATAGAAGCGCACTACAAGTGCATTTAACGACTGTCATCAAAGCAGAGTTCACGAAATGCCGCAGAAAGAAGAAATTAGTTGATCTCTACATAACCCTTCATGTCAATTAATGGTAATTAAGATCAGTTTTAAAATTAACCAGCTCTCGAGTTATCTCGTCTCTTTCTTTTAATCCTTAATGACTTTTAACTCCCAGAACCTAAGAAAAAAACAAGTAACTTATACTCTTAGGTACTTTAGGAATCTAGGATGAAGAATTAGAAAAATTCATTTGGACCCAAACACATTTTTACAGCCGCTCCTAAGAGTATATATAGGACCACACGATCGCCGAGGGAGGGTTCCATCTTAAAAGCTAGCTAGGGCTAGGGCTAGGACTTTCAAGGTTGAAAGGGGCATGAATTCTTGCCTTTAGATTTTTCAATCAATTAAGGCTCGGGTGGTAAGTTAAGGTGTATGGGTCCATGAAAGTTGACTTCGTAACATATGGGAATCGGTCGGTAGCTAGCCATTCTTGTCCTGCTTGTTTCGGTGGTACCAACCTGTTTGAAGATTCTTTGCACACTTAGGTCGACGACGAAGGAGAAAAATTTTAAGTGAAGGTTTTCGATTTTAACAAAAAAAAAAAAAAAGATTAGAAAACTAAATATGTAGGCTCAAAACAAGCTTTGAGTAACATAAATCCAAGACAACACATATGACTTCAAAATTCTTTCACAAAACAGAATATGAAGCTCATATCTTCGTGTTTTTTTCTCCCTGGACATATGTACTTCTTAATTTTTTTTCTACTTGAAGCTAAATTCTGCCTAGTTAATTAGGGCTTAATTCGTTTATTTCTTCTGAGCTGAAGCAATCAATTCTAGCACCTTAATTTGTTAGGGCCTTGCTTGGGTTAGGGGCCTAATTAGGCAGCATGCTAGGCTGCAGCCTGCTAGCTAACCTTGAACCGGCCTGTGCAAACCTACACAGGAGGAAGGGCCTGGTAACCGAGGGCCGGGTAGGCATCAAAGTCGCTATAATTATATGAAGGTTCTCGATCCGGTGTATGTAATGGCATCTAAGGGTAGGGGTAAAGGGACTCTACTACTTAATGCCAAAGTCAGCAACAGAAGCCAAATGCACACCTACCAATTCATCTAGTAAAAAAAAAAAACGCGCGCGCACACACACCTACCAATTCGTTTGCTGCTCCAATACTTTAATTCTTCGCGTCTTTAGCTACACGAATGGTCTTGCTTAATTGTGGGTGTAAAAGGAACCCCTATCAATAATGGTGTGCCACGAGTGCCATACGTGGCACCATTGAACTGGAGCTGATCTGTAACAGAGGGTTTTTAGATTCCATTTTTAAGGTACTTTTTAATTTTCTCGTGCACTTTTTTAAATTTAATTAAAATGGTTGCCATAACGGCCTTAATGGCATTCGAGTGATCAATGTATTGAACTAGACGTTTCAAAATATTAATGGTAGGGCTGTACAAAACTAGATAGCAGACCGGACCAGTTTTGTGGTTTTAATAATATAAATTCGGTCTGGACCGGATTTAAAAATCAGTTATATCTGGTTCGGTTCGGTCTATTTTTTTTTAGATCTGGTCTGGACTGGACCGAACTAGATTTATTAAATATAAATATATTTTTTTAATTCAATTTTACAACAAAACGCATAGTTTTGCACTTTTGTTTTCAGCCTTTCACGCCTCACAATTTCACTTTCACCCCCCTAAGCCCTTCCCGATCCCTATTCCCTCTCTTGAAGACTTGAACCCCCGTCACCCAGCCCAACTGCCAGCGCAGAATCCCCAGCCCCTAGGCTCCAGCGCAGCCACCGCCCACTAATGAGTGTAGAACCCCTAAGCCGCCAACCCCTACTCCCAACGCAGAACGCAAGAAGCCCAGAACCTCCAATCCCTAGCTCCAGCGTAGGACCCCCAGCGTCGCTGTTCGTCCCCCTCGGCCACCACAGCGGCGCAGGCAGCATCCTAAGGCGGCTGGGCCTCAACGGCAAGGGATCTCCTCTCCCCAGTCGTCCTGTGATTCTCAAAATTTGTGTATGTAATTGACTAATTGTCGATTTGTAAATTGTAACCTTGCTTTGCCCCGACCCTCAATAGTCAATCCTCATATGATAAAAATTTGTGCATGTACTGATCCTATACACTCCTATTATGTATACTTCTAATTTGTGTATGTGCTCGGGCTGCTCTTGAAGACTTGAACTAGTTTGTTTTCTCGAATTGGATTAAGTTGATGTTGGGATTTGATTGGGTTTCGGTTGTACCTTCAAACATGACATGTTATTAGTTCTTTGTTTCATATCCATGACCTTAAAAAACATTTTACCAAATATCAAAGGACTACAAGTGTAAAACTTGAACATGAAGCACTTATGAAATCCAATTCATGGCTTAGAAAAAAAAAAAGAAAAAAAAATCCAATTCGTGACTGAAGAAGAATGGATATCCATGGCTGGTAAAGCAAATAAATAAGACAAATTAGTCATGTATATTCACTAGCCACTGACAATTAGTTAGAAAACAATCATCTAGTTTACGTTTAGTTGTAATTAGCATATATGAATTCTCATTTTGTATATTTTTTGTTATCATTATCTTTCACATGCCGCGATTATGTGTGTGAGGCTGAGGTATAACTTGTAATGACATGATCAAGTGGGTAGTAGTATCAAGTATGTATGCTCAAGGGTTATTCATTGAACTTTTTTTATCCTTGTAGGCTTGTAGACACTATGTCTCGTTCTCGTAATCGTTCGGACCGTACTGTTAATGATAGGAGATTGAGTTTAGAGGATGTGGATATGATGGTTGAGGAGGAAGATGTTTTAGAAATTCCCCACCAAGTAGTGAACCACCTAAACCAAAAAGAAAGAATCAATCTATGGTTTGGTCTTCTTTACAAAGAAGTATGTTGGTGACCCACCACTCCTAGGGCATTTTGCAACTATTGTGATGTTGATTATGCTGCAGATGGAAATAGGAATGGGACGAAAAATTTGTTGGACCATCTTACTAAATGTAAGAAAAACCCAATCAGCTACCCCAAAACAAGACAAGAGGCAAAAAACTTTAGCATATGAGAAGGGAGTTGAGGGTGATGAGAACCCTAGTAATTTGGTGTTGGCAAAAAAATTTGACCATAATCATGCTATAGCTCTTCGTCAAGCTTTGGCAGAGTTTCTTATTGTTGATGAGCTCCCTTTCAGGATTGTAGAGTCTCCCAATTTAGAAAGTTTGTACAGATGTTAGAGCCTAGATTTCAAGTCTCATCTCGCATGACCATTGCTAGGACTTGTATGGACATTTTTAAGGATCAAAAAGCATGGTTGAAGTGTATGATAGGGCTTGTGATAGTAGAGTTTGTCTCACCACTGATGCTTGGACTTCGATTCAGAATTTGAGCTATATGGTTGTCACTGCCCATTGGATTGACAAGGAGTGGAAATTGCAGAAAAGGTGATTAGCTTTCGTTTGATTGATAATCACAAAGGAGATACAATTGGGGCGCAAGTGGAGGAGTGTTTACATGATTGGGGAATTGACAAGATTATGACCATTACAGTTGATAACGCGTCTTTAAATGATACAGTTATTGGTTACTTGAAGAGGCATCTACGAAGTAATGTGTTGAATGGTCTTTACATTCACATGAGATGTGCGGCGCATATTATGAATCTTGTGGTTGGTGATGGGTTGAAGATAAATGATGATGCAATTACAAGGGTTCGTGATGCAATTAGGTATGTATTTTTTTTTTCATTTCTTAGTACTATGCATAATTCGTTTATTAAAATTTGTTATTTCTTACAGTTATTTTTTGTGAAATGCAATTAGGTATGTGCGGTCTTCTCCTGCAAGACTTATCAAGTTTAATCAATGTGTTGAGAATGAGAGGATCAAATGTTCCAAGAGTTTGTGCCTTGATGTTTCAATTCGTTGGAACTCTACTTATTTGATGTTAGATGTTGCTCAGCAAGTATGAGTTTGCTTTTGATAGAATGGAGAGTGATGATGTTGATTATCTTCCTCATTTTACTGAAGGTGAGTGTGGGAAGAGGAACTTGGGACCTCCAACAAAAGAGGACTGGACAAAAATAAGGTATTTTGCAAGTTTCTTGAACTCTTTTATGATGCTACGGTGCAATTTTCTGGTTCTTTGTATGTTACTTCGAATTCCTACTTCCATGGACTCTATGGGGTGCATTCTCATTTGTGTCGTTATTCACAAAGTACGGACAAAAGATTGAAAGACATGGCTGATATTATGATGGTTAAGTACCAAAAATATTGGGGGAGGAATGACAGGTTAAATTTGTTGATATTTATTGCAAATGTGATTGATCCAAGGTCTAAGTTACAAGTAATGGGACAAATGGTGAGGTTGATGTATGGTGGAATAGAGGGAGAGAAGTTGGTGGCCAGTATAAGTGATTTGTTTCGTGCATTGTTTGATGAATATGCGTTGGGGTTACCTCAGGCTCAGGTGCATTCATCTACTAGTAGTGTGCCTCCTCCTCCTCCAGTTGTTGTGGGCTCTAGCGGCAAGCTAATTTTATTTGAGGATTATTGGAGCACGGCTGTGTTGTTTGGAACATATTCATCAAGTTTAGTGCAAACTTAGAAATTGATCGGTATTTGGCTGATCCACTTGTTGCTCCAGACAAGAATTTTGACATATTGAAATGGTGGAAGGATAATGATTTACGATATCCCGTCATTGCTAGGATTGCACGGGATGTATTGGCTATCCCTATCTCTACTGTGTCTTCAGAGTCCGCTTTTAGTACGGGGGGACGTGTACTTGATCCATTTCGGAGTTCATTAGCTCCAGCGACTGTGGAGGCCCTCGTTTGCACCCAAGATTGGTTGAGGCGTGCGGATGAAAAGGAACCAATTAACATCAAAGAAACTTTGGATTGTATCGAGAGTTATGACATGGATTCCGGTAAAAAAAATGTGTTTGTAGTTTTAATTCTCTTTTTATTTTCTCTATGCTTATATTTATTTGTTTTTAACATTTATTGACATTTAAACTTGCAGAAATAGCAAGCAATAGCACAACAGCAAGCGAACTTGGGACATCAACCACCGGCAAGACTTGAGGAGGAGACTCATTTGTGACATTTGCAAGCTTTTTAGTTTTTTGTTTTGTTTGTGCAGACATTTGTATTTTGACTTATGAAGTTATGATGCTTAATTTTTTGAGACATTTGCAACTAATTTGTTATCTTACGATTAAATTCACTCCCTTTTTACATTAATTTTACAATTCAATAGCTATATTGGAAGTAATGTTAACGAAGAAAATTGGACATATTTAAGTGTAATTTAAATGAAAATCCCTTACAATTGACATTAATGTACTTGTAATAAGTGATAGGGGTTATAACCATTAAATTTAGAAATAATTAATAAGTGATAGATGTTAGGGGTTATAGCCATTAAATTTAGAAATAATTTATAAGTTTAACTATATTAGGGGTTATAGCCATTAAATTTAGAAATAATTTATAAGATTTAACTATATTAGGGGTTATAGCCATTAAATTTAGAAATAATTTATAAGTTTAACTATATTAGGGGTTATAGCCATTAAATTTAGAAATAATTTATAAGTTTAACTATATTAGGGGTTATAACCATTAAATTTAGGGACTATTTATAAGTTTAACTATATTAGGGGTTATAAGTGATGCGAGCTGAAAATGAGAAAAAATAAATAAAAGCTTAAGAAAAAAAAATGAAATCGATTTGGACCAATTAAGTGGTCCAGACCGGATTGTTTTGGTCCGGTCCTTGCATTTAACTACAACCGGAAATCCAGTCTAAAAATCGGATTGGATTTTCGATTGTCCAGCCCTAATTAATGGTATTGGTCACTATTGCGGCATATTTGCACTAATCATGCTTATTTGTGTTGATCTGGGTTTCAAAGGTAAATTTAGCGAGCTACCAGTGGTCCAGTTCACTCCTTTTAACTTTCGCGTTAAAATATATATATATCTATGGTTTGCGCTAAAACAATAGAGCTTTAATTTATAATTTGAGTTGCTAATTAATTACATTTTATTTAAAATAAAATGGGATTTAAAATCTGACAAGTATCCAACTTGAAATTAAGCCTAACATCATAGATTGAGATTCGACAACATTTTCAATAATTTCACACTTTTGCACCACCAGCTAGCCTATCGATATAAATTTCATTAATTCTCCAACAACTCAAAAATGTAATATTGCATTTACAGCATGATCAATAGCGTTTATACTATTTGAAGATGGCCAAACATGACAAGTTCCGATAATATTTTCAACGCAAAATTTTGTAAATATATACGTACATAAAATAGATTATGTGCAAAGTCATGTAAATCGACAATTGTAATATAAATATACAAATCTAATGTTTTAATGAAGTAAAGACACAAAATGATGTGACTCAATCTTAATTTAGTTCATTTAATTACGTGAATCATAGTTGCCTTGTATATATAATTTTGCACAAATTGTCTTCACACAGAATCCTTTCTCAATATAGATGCAATCTTTCACATACTTGAGTATACTATACATGCACATGGATGAAATAATTCACATTACTTTGAGTACATTAAGCAAGAGGGAAGAGGAGAGGGCGAGATTGCTTTGCTGCCGTCTCCTTAGGAGCTAATCCGTTCTGGAAGTTTCTTTACTCGCAAACTTTGGGAATCAATTCAGCGCTATCAAGATTAGCACCAATATCTTTTTTTTTGTTAACGCACCAATATCTTTTTTCCAAGTATTTAAAACACACAAAAAAAGATCAATAGTTTTTTCCTTTCCAGTGTTCATTGCCTGTTTCGACAGATTCTGTGTTCCTTGGCAAAGCTGCCACTGGGAGGAGTAGTCCTTGGGCCAGAACCCACCAAGACTGACTTGTGGTTGGGGGTGGAAGGGATGTCATCTGATGGGCTTCCATTTGGGTTCACGACCAAAATTATCATTCCAAAGGCCCACATTGCACAAGCCATCATTTTATTCCTCATCCCCTCTTGCGATTAGGGCGTGCTACAACAAAATTTATTTTTTAGGACGGAAAATTCCCCCCAAAAAAAAATGCATGATAAAATCTCTTAACTTTGTGACTTATAACAGAATTGTGTTTCGAATAGATCACAGTAGAATCTCATCGGTTTAATTTTGAATGTCACAAGTTCTTAAGGACTTGTGATCAACAACCAAAAACAGGAAAAAAATATTGCTCGAATTTCTTTACTTACGTGAAGTTATATTATCAAATTGCTCACCCAAAACAAAGATGATTATGATCGATAACAACAACAACATTCAGATTTTTATTGTATCCCAATTCCTATGCATGATATGGATCAGGAGCATGGTTAATATGAAAAAAGAAGATAGAATCAAGTTGATAACATTGAAAGAAATTGGGAATCATTTTATTTATTTGTTGGGATAATCTCTTTCTGTAAATAGAAGAAAGCCAAAAGAGTCAAGCTCGGATAATTTTTGTAACACCAAATAATTTGCTACATTAATGTTCTTTCTTCCCCCTAGTTCATCCCAATTTCCACCCGCATCTCCTCAAAAGTATCTCTTTAGATCCTATACGTCACCAAAGAAAAAAATGCTAATTAGTGGATAGGATTCGTCAGGAGTGTAAATACTTTACATGCAACAGGACTAAAGATTGTTTAGACACAAAAAGAGAGAAGAGAGATTACTTGGTGCAATCCACATTGGGATCAATTGGCACAGGAACCTTCATGTCACAGAATTTGGGGATTGATCCAGCTCTGTCAGGATTAACACCCAATTTTTTTGCTGCATCTTTGAAGCACACACACAAAGCCCTAAGTGTTTCAGGGGTATTAGCCTCTTTCAGTACAGACTGTGCACCTTGGCAGCAGTCAGAGCTAGGGGGAGCAGTCACTGGGCCAGTCCCCACCAAGAATGACTTGCAAGGCAGCAAAGCCTTTACAGCATCAGCGCACGTTATGTCATTTGGAAGGCTTGCAGTTGCATTCAGGACCAAAACCATTAACCCAAAGGCCAGTACAGCACAACCCATCATCTTCTCCATTCTCTTAATTTGGAGACTAAAGATTGTTGCTGATTAGCTTCACTCTTGAACTTGCTTTGGAGTGTCTGGGTGAGAGCTGATCTATTTATAGAGGCGTTCTACAAGTACATTCAATGACTCTCATTAAAGTATAGTTCATGAAAAGGCCCAAAAGGAAGAAAGTGATAACTAAAATTTGTGTAAATTAATTAGTAATTAAGAGCATTAGCTTTAAAATCAGTGTCTGCTTTCCATCTATGA
Source organism: Morella rubra (assembly GCA_003952965.2). Classification (NCBI taxonomy): domain Eukaryota; kingdom Viridiplantae; phylum Streptophyta; class Magnoliopsida; order Fagales; family Myricaceae; genus Morella; species Morella rubra. The sequence goes on along the minus strand of CM025850.1, from coordinate 6,292,425 downwards.
CCATGTTAAACCATATTGGGCTCACAAACCAGAAGTCCATTTTTTTGGAACTTTCTGTATTGCCAAGACATTGCCAGCAGGTGCATTGAATTATATATTTTTTTAATTGTTATTAGTTATTATAATACTAAGTTAATAAAATAAATGCACCTTAATTACATGGGTGTGTTTGAATGCAAGGTTATCTGTATCCTATCTGTCATACAAGAGAAACAGCAAATCATAAATGATATGTATTTAATGAATGCAAATATAGACATTAACTTTCAAAAATAGTATTGAATTAATAAGTAATGTGTGTTTAAAGTTATCTGTTTTATATTCTCTCACTTAAATTATGTATTTTAGGCAAACTATTCTTAATTAATTTATAACCTCATCGAATATTTGATATTACCAAATTTAATAACTATATGCTATTAAGAATATATAGTCAAGTAAGAGAGTAAATGCCTAGGAGCTGGCTTAACCCTTAAGAAAGAATCAGTAAAAGATGTATCCATTTAGATAAATGACTGACTTCGAGAATCGGAAAGCATAACTTATGCTGTGTCTAGAGTCTTGGGATATAAACAAAACGTAACAAACAAACAAAAAGGGAAAAATGTGTCCAACAATATACATGCCTATTTGCTTTAGAAGGGGTAAGGAATGGGTAAGATTTACTTTTTCAAAAAAAGAAAAAACAAAAGGTTCATTGATAGTGTTATTGTCCTAACCCACTTAATCCAGGTATATTCATATGTCATGGAGCTTGATTTTAAGTGACATCCAAACCCGCCAAAATTTGAACCTCTCCAACTCACAAGGTGATATTTTCTATAGGCTTTTTGACACTGAGCCTCGACCTTGAGAACCAATAAGATTTGCTTGTACCAAACACATTTTCCCTCTTTAGCAACTAAGAGTAGGGCCACAAGAAGGGAAGACATCCATTAAGAATTTCAAAATCGAAAGGGACATTCTTTGCCTTTTTCATTTTCCTAATCCAGTCATAAACTTTTGTAATGGAACAAGGATTCGATCCTTCAACAAGGAAAGGATTCTCCTTGACTAATGGTGTTGGAATAAAATTTTGATTTCCCTATTTTCTTTATAAATAAACATTTGATTTGTGACAAAATACTTAACTTCTTATTCTGTCGCACGTAAATGTCTCAACTGCAAACATAATTTACTAGTGAAGGAAAAAATTAAAAGAAAATCTTTCTAAACCGTGATACCATGTGCAAATGATGTCTATGGTACCGTTTGTTTCTAATACATGAAAATTTTCAGCAAAACAAACACACTCTAAAATTTTTAACTTTTACACATACATGACCTTTCACAAACCCTAATAAATCTCAATAAAGTAAAGATTTCAAAAATTTCGAGATTTTAAACAAACACCCCCTATATCTGTCTAACTAACCACTTTCAACAATAATAATAATAAAATACAATGAAGTACACAGTCGAGGAATTTTAAGTAATTAATAGCTTTGGCTTTTCATTCTTCTGCAGCTACGTTTGGTTTAGTTAATGAATTGGGACGATTTCGCCTTAGAGTTTTGCCCCTCAACTTGGATCTACCACTTACTATAATCTGAGTTAAGACTTTCAAAATAAGAACCAAAGAAACCAGAAATTTTTGTTAACTGGTATTCGGGTTAGATAATTAGTAGGCAAGAATCAAGAGCTACTACAAAATGTATGCATAATATATTTAGTTAACGTGGTGGAGCCAGGACTCAATGGGAAAGGGAGACAAACACCTAAGACGAAATGACAAAAAAAAAAAAATACAAAAATGGAAATAAGAGAGAAAATACACAAAATAGAAAAAGAAATGATCAATTTTTAATTTTTTCAAGAAAAAATTTAACTAAAACCTTTAATAAAATACAAACTACCCATACAAGAAAGCAATGCATTTTTAGCTAGGACTAATGACCAATTCAAAGATAACTAAAGATAAAAGAATATTAAAAAATAGCACATTATAAGCTTTTAAGAAAATTATACCAATGATTGATTTGAAGAGTGAACACCAAATATTGCAACTGGAATATTGATCTTTTTCACTTAATCCATATTTTTATTCGTTTCGAAATCCCAAAAAAGAAAATGAAAAAATGAGCCATATCTTTTGTGTTAGTGCGTTCTTTGACTTCTTCAGCACAAAGATTTATAGAACCTAAACAAAGCTTTTATTTTCTCTCTCTCAAGTATAGAGTTTTACTCGATGCCTACGTTATTACAACAAGAACTTCAACCAAGAATATTCAAACCTTATATTAAGCTCCAGCAGAGTCAAAGCTAACCAAAGTACTTAAACAAACCAGTATGAAGAGAATAAAAAAACAAGAAGAAACTTTGAATGAGAAATTGATCAAACAAATTGAAATTGAGATTCATAAACAGAATAATAGTATAAGGGGGGCCATATTAAGAATAAAATAAAATTTTAACAGATTTTCAGGCGATAGGGGTGGCTGACCCCCACCGCTCCTCGCTGGTTCTGCCTATTTTCGTATTCTTATTGCTTCTTCAAGGTTTCTTTTAATGGCATTTACACCCTTTAGAGGATCATGGTACTCCGAGAATCACAATCGGAAAACATATTAATACAGAGAATACATAAACAATATCCATTAGAGAGGGATTATGTGCTACAGTCCACATTAGGGTCAATGCGTACGTGAGAGTTGACTTTGAAGAGACGGGGAATCTCAAATTAGCTCTCTCGTCTTAACGCCAGGTTCGGCAGCAGCCTGTTTGAAACACTCGTACAGAGCCCTGCCGCCTGCGTTTGTTGGTGTTGTGAGCCTGTTTGAAAATGATGCGCGCACGGCCTATACAGCAAGGAAGGCCTGGAAATCAACGGCCAGCAACAACAAACCAGGAATGGCTGGCAGGGCAACAACGTCGTTATGAGCTCAGCGCATGTAAAGGGAGTCAGAAGGTCAAGCACCGATATCAACAATCACCAGCCCAACAACCAATGCAGACAAATCCATCGTTTTCTTTTCCACTTCTTTTCGGCTTGTTTGTGGATGCCGGAGGACTTTTTCGCTTAGTTATAGTACCAACTTGCAAAGTGTGTAAATGAATTGGAGCTCAGACATTTCCTTTCTTTGGGAAATTAAGGTTTGATGTTACGTAAGATTTTCCAGGTCTTAAAATTATGGTATATGTCCTTATCCTATGCTACTACAGGTTCAACAATTGCCAATTAGATATCTTATGCTCTGATATTCCCCGTGTAAAATAACTATTCAAGTTGTGTGAAGCTTACTGCACTTAGAGAATAAGCCTGTAATGTACGTATCTCCGGCACTTTTTAGTGCAGCTATAGGGACTAATATCGTGTAAAGTCGTAGAAGTTATAGAAATAGAAGGGAAAGAAACTAGAAATCCATTTAACTCTTATTCATTGAAGCAAGCATAAAGAAGATGGCTGAAATCAAGATCTGCTACATAAGTTTTCGCATCACGAAATCTAAATTCGGTTTTGCTATTCGTTCTTTCGAGCTTGTTTTATTGGCATCTGCTAGAGTATCACGGAATTCTGCACATTTCCAAAGAAAAGCAAATCAGTACAGAGCCGAATGCACGTAGTGCGACATAGATTCATCACAAAAAATTGATGAAGATATTATGTGCTTCACAATTCAACAAAGAATAACGCTGGCTACTAAATTGAGATGTGAGACAGTGTCAAATAAAGAGAGAGATCATTACTTGCTGCAGTCCACATTAGGATCAATCGGTACGGGAAGGCTGATTCCGCAGGAGTTGGGAATCTGTTTTGCTTTGTCGATTTTAACACCACCTGCTGCAGCAGCCTTTTTGAAACACTCGCAAAGATCCCTGCGGGTTTCGGGGGTGCCAGCCTGGCTGAGAATGCTTTGCACACCCGCGCAGCAGAAAGGGCTTGGCTTAGCGGCATCACCCACCAAGAAGTCCTGGCAGGGAGCCAAGCTTTTTATAGCCTCGGGGCATGTGATGGCATCTGAAGGGCATGCACTGAAGATCAAAACCACAAACCCAAAAGCCACTACAGACCAACCTCTCATTAGTTTCTTCCCCATATCTTTTCTAGCTATGGGCTCCTTCTTTTCGTCCTTTTTTCGTTAGCCACACGAATGAACATGCTTTAGAATGTACAAAGAACCTCTATTTATAAGTGTGCCACGAGTGCCATTATGGCACCACTGAAATGGAGTACTAAAGTTTCGTGTTGGATTCCATGCATTTTCAAGGTCTTAATTACGAGATTTTGTGTACTTTCCAATTCTAATACATAAGTTTATCTGGACTTAGAAGACTTACTCATTTAAGAGAAAGGCTTAGATGTTATCTACCATTTTGGATTAGGAAAATGATAGACACAAAGACAGGTCGACTTTACACTATTTAATATTTTTCATGTAAAATTTCGGACAACATCAGCCTTACAATAGGATCCATGCATTCGTGTTGGATTCCAGGCATTTTCAAGGTCTTAATTACGAGATTTGTATACTTTCCAATTCTAATACATAAGTTTATCTGGACTTAAAAGACTTACTCATTTAAGAGAAAAGGCTTAGCTGTTATCAACCATTTTGGATTAGGAAAAAGGATAGACACAAAGACAGGTGTACCTTACACTATTTAATGTTTTTATGTAAAATTTTGACAACATGAAACCTATAATAGGATCCACTTATTGTGTCTATCTCTGATCTCCGAATTACATGTACAATTCAGGCAGGAAATTGCTCCCTACAATTTTTAAAGTTTGGACAATATAGCTTCTAAAACATTGTGCATGCTAAAACGACCACTTCAAGCCAGCAGCCTAATTATAAGTTTCTTTGCCTTGTTCATAAAAACATAGGATAGAACTTGTTGGGTGATTATCTCCTACGAGATAGCTTATATAAACCAGGAATAACTATTCGTTATTCTTTCCTCAAGTGTAATTCATCGGCAAATATTGCTTTCAACAAGATTAAGCATTTAAAGGGTGACGGAGTATTTAGTTCATGTTTTCAACTTGAAAGCTTGAGCTTGCAAGTTTAGACGCTATTGTGTTTCAGTCTATGTGATTCTGTGAAGAAATTAAGAGTGATAAGATCTGTTATATTTGCATTTAATGGTATTTCAAAAGATAATTGCTACCATTTAGCAATGTTATATATACTACTCAATTTCCACGTATGGAGAGACTGGTAGCAAAAATAAATTGGATTCCACTGCCAATAATTTCCTCACAAAATTGCGCTCAGGGCGGCTCATGGGATAGAGTCCCCCTACAAAAAAAAAAATAATTAAAACTTAAAAAAAAAAAAAAAAAAATGAAAAAAAAAAAAAAAAAACTCTCAACACAAATGCTGGAAAAAATTGGATAAAAAAGAAAAGTTTAGAAAAGCGACGCTAAGTGTATATATTAATATTGAAAACTTAGGGGGAAGCCCAAATAAGGCTGAAAAACACTTTCCTATAGATTTTTTGCATGTGCTCTTTAATATGCACTCCTTTTAGTTCTAATTTGGCTATTTTGGATTGCTTTTATAGCTTATTTCTTTCATTTTTTTAAATTTGATATGAACTAACTAGAAAAATACTGAAACTGATTTTTTTTTTTCTCAAATGCATGTACCTAAAAATTATGAATTCCCAACTAAACACTGACATATCTAATAAATCAATTCTTTTTAAAAATGTTTGCATTACTTAAATATATACTATTTGTCATACTTATTGCTGCTTTAAGAGAATTATTTTAAAATTAAAATTTAATTATATAATTTATAATCTACCACTTATCTCAAAAACTTATAGATTTTATATTTGAATTATATTCTCTAATATAAAAATTATTGAATTTCAACATTTAATTTAAAGTTAAAAAGTAAATCCAAATTTAAATATATATAATATTGTTAAGTAAAAAAAATTTAAAAGGACCTTATTTTGATTTTTCGCTTTAGCCCCCGATTTATAGTGAGTCGCCGCCGATTGCGCTAAACCATTTGCTTAGTCCAGAGGACCATTTCAGCCAACGCCGCCATATATATTTTGCATCTTTTTCTCTTTTTCTAGATGGTGCCTGCAGGTTTGGTTGAATATTAATGCTGTTGTATTTTTGAGAGATCGTATGGGGGGATTAGGGACTTTAAATGTAGGTAAAAATTGTTTCCTCTTCCGTAGCTTTTTGCTACCATGAAATCGTCTTGATTTGGAAAACAAGTACCACATCGCTGAAGAAATTTATCCAGGTAAAAATCGATCTCCTGTGACGTCTAAGTGTAGAGATTACTGCATTTTTAGAATAAACTTGTTGGTATTGCATGATCTCCTGCAGTTTTTGATGCAGAGATGGGGGCAAAATTGGGAAAAAAGGAAAGGCGTAGACTTGCAATAGAATTGAAAGAAGCTGGAAAAATCGTTTAACTCGTATTCATTATTCAAGCATCCTTAAGATGGCCAGAACCAATATCTCATACATGTTCTGTTCATCAGAAAACATACTCCTTATTGCTATTCCTTCTTCAAGTTTGTTTAATTTCCTGGCATCTGCACCTTTTAGAGGATCACGAAACTATGCAAATCACTGAAGAAAATCATTTAGTGCAGAGAATGCATGAAGCACATAGATTCTTTTCACCTAACACTTGCCTAAAAACGTTATTTGCTTCGCAATTGTAGCAAAAATGATTACGTGCTGCAGTCTGCATCCGGAGAAATGGGCAGAGGGTTGTTGAATTTGCAATATTGAGTTAACTGTTGTGCTTTCTCTGTCTTCACACCAATTTCTGCACTAGCCGTTTTGTAACATTCACAAAGAGCCCTGCGTGCTGTGCATGGAAAAGCCTGCCTCTTTGAGAACGTTTCGCACACTCACACAGCAGGGAGAGCCTGGCTGTAGGTCAGAACCCACCAAGAACGGCTGGCAGGGTGACAAACTTGTTGCAGCCTATAAACATGTGAAGGCATCTGAGGGGCATGCACTGAAGACACAATTAATCACTAACACAAAAGTCATGAGTACCGAGCAACCTATCATTTGCTTTTCCATTTTCCTTTGGGTCTGTGGCTGGAATGGCTGGCAGGGCAACAACGTCGCTATGAGCTCAGCGCATGTAAAGTGCGTCCGAAGGTCAAGCACTGATATCAACAATCAACCTGCCCAACAACCTGTACTGCAGACCAATCCATCGTTTTCTTTCCCATCTTCTTTACGGCTTGGACGCGGGTGCCTGAGGACTTATTCGCTTAGTTATAGCAACGACTTGCAACAGTGTACAAGGAACGTCTATGAATTGGAGCTCAGACATTTCCTTTCTTTGGGAAATTAAGGTTTAGTGTTGCGTTCGATTTTCCAGGTCTTAAAATTATGAAGGCATATGTTTCGGTGAACGATCGAACGATTTCAGATGCAGCAATTATTATTGCGTTGCGAAGAGAAATCAAAGACGAAGAATATGGAAGCTAGGTTTCCCATGTTGGTATGGCCGGGCATATAAGATTTTGAAGTTAGGTAAAAAAGAAGAGGTAGAGAGAGAAAACAGAACGGTCCTTATCCTATGCTACTACAGGTTCAACAATTGCCAATTAGATCTTATGCTCTGATCCTCCTTTAAAATAACTATTCAGTTATCATGTGAAGCTTACTGCAGTACTCAGAGAATAAGCTTGTAATGTACGTATCTCCGGCACTTTTTAGTGCAGCTATAGCGAAGGACTAAGTTAAGGTGTACGTCCAGAAAGTTGATTCGTAACATATGGGAATCGGTCGGTAGCTAGCCATTCTTGTCCTGCTTGTTTCGGTGGTACCAACCTGTTTGAAGATTCTTTGCACACTTAGGTCGACGACAAAGGAGAAAAATTTTAAGTGAAGGTTTTCGATTTTAACAAAAAAAAAAAAAAAGATTAGAAAACTAAATATGTAGGCTCAAAACAAGCTTTGAGTAACATAAATCCAAGACAACACATATGACTTCAAAATTCTTTCACAAAACAGAAATGAAGCTCATATCTTCGTGTTTTTTTCTCCCTGGACATATGTACTTCTTAATTTTTTTTCTACTTCTAGAAGCTAAATTCTGCCTAGTTAATTAGGGCTTAATTCGTTTATTTCTTCTGAGCTGAAGCAATCAATTCTAGCACCTTAATTTGTTAGGGCCTTGCTTGGGTTAGGGGCCTAATTAGGCAGCATGCTAGGCTGCAGCCTGCTAGCTAACCTTGAACCGGCCTGTGCAAACCTACACAGGAGGAAGGGCCTGGTAACCGAGGGCCGGGTAGGCATCAAAGTCGCTATAATTATATGAAGGTTCTCGATCCGGTGTATGTAATGGCATCTAAGGGTAGGGGTAAAGGGACTCTACTACTTAATGCCAAAGTCAGCAACAGAAGCCAAATGCACACCTACCAATTCATCTAGTAAAAAAAAAAACGCCGCGCGCGCGCGCGCACACACACCTACCAATTCGTTTGCTGCTCCAATACTTTAATTCTTCGCGTCTTTAGCTACACGAATGGTCTTGCTTAATTGTGGGTGTAAAAGGAACCCCTATCAATAATGGTGTGCCACGAGTGCCATACGTGGCACCATTGAACTGGAGCTGATCTGTAACAGAGGGTTTTTAGATTCCATTTTTAAGGTACTTTTTAATTTTCTCGTGCACTTTTTTAAATTTAATTAAAATGGTTGCCATAACGGCCTTAATGGCATTCGAGTGATCAATGTATTGAACTAGACGTTTCAAAATATTAATGGTAGGGCTGTACAAAACTAGATAGCAGACCGGACCAGTTTTGTGGTTTTAATAATATAAATTCGGTCTGGACCGGATTTAAAAATCAGTTATATCTGGTTCGGTTCGGTCTATTTTTTTTTAGATCTGGTCTGGACTGGACCGAACTAGATTTATTAAATATAAATATATTTTTTTAATTCAATTTTACAACAAAACGCATAGTTTTGCACTTTTGTTTTCAGCCTTTCACGCCTCACAATTTCACTTTCACCCCCCTAAGCCCTTCCCGATCCCTATTCCCTCTCTTGAAGACTTGAACCCCCGTCACCCAGCCCAACTGCCAGCGCAGAATCCCCAGCCCCTAGGCTCCAGCGCAGCCACCGCCCACTAATGAGTGTAGAACCCCTAAGCCGCCAACCCCTACTCCCAACGCAGAACGCAAGAAGCCCAGAACCTCCAATCCCTAGCTCCAGCGTAGGACCCCCAGCGTCGCTGTTCGTCCCCCTCGGCCACCACAGCGGCGCAGGCAGCATCCTAAGGCGGCTGGGCCTCAACGGCAAGGGATCTCCTCTCCCCAGTCGTCCTGTGATTCTCAAAATTTGTGTATGTAATTGACTAATTGTCGATTTGTAAATTGTAACCTTGCTTTGCCCCGACCCTCAATAGTCAATCCTCATATGATAAAAATTTGTGCATGTACTGATCCTATACACTCCTATTATGTATACTTCTAATTTGTATATGTGCTCGGGCTGCTCTTGAAGACTTGAACTAGTTTGTTTTCTCGAATTGGATTAAGTTGATGTTGGGATTTGATTGGGTTTCGGTTGTACCTTCAAACATGACATGTTATTAGTTCTTTGTTTCATATCCATGACCTTAAAAAACATTTTACCAAATATCAAAGGACTACAAGTGTAAAACTTGAACATGAAGCACTTATGAAATCCAATTCATGGCTTAGAAAAAAAAAAAGAAAAAAAAATCCAATTCGTGACTGAAGAAGAATGGATATCCATGGCTGGTAAAGCAAATAAATAAGACAAATTAGTCATGTATATTCACTAGCCACTGACAATTAGTTAGAAAACAATCATCTAGTTTACGTTTAGTTGTAATTAGCATATATGAATTCTCATTTTGTATATTTTTTGTTATCATTATCTTTCACATGCCGCGATTATGTGTGTGAGGCTGAGGTATAACTTGTAATGACATGATCAAGTGGGTAGTAGTATCAAGTATGTATGCTCAAGGGTTATTCATTGAACTTTTTTTATCCTTGTAGGCTTGTAGACACTATGTCTCGTTCTCGTAATCGTTCGGACCGTACTGTTAATGCTAGGAGATTGAGTTTAGAGGATGTGGATATGATGGTTGAGGAGGAAGATGTTTTAGAAATTCCCCACCAAGTAGTGAACCACCTAAACCAAAAAGAAAGAATCAATCTATGGTTTGGACTTTCTTTACAAAGAAGTATGTTGGTGACCCACCACTCCTAGGGCATTTTGCAACTATTGTGATGCTGATTATGCTGCAGATGGAAATAGGAATGGGAACGAAAAATTTGTTGGACCATCTTACTAAATGTAAGAAAAACCCAATCAGCTACCCCAAAACAAGACAAGAGGCAAAAAACTTTAGCATATGAGAAGGGAGTTGAGGGTGATGAGAACCCTAGTAATTTGGTGTTGGCAAAAAAATTTGACCATAATCATGCTATAGCTCTTCGTCAAGCTTTGGCAGAGTTTCTTATTGTTGATGAGCTTCCTTTCAGGATTGTAGAGTCTCCCAATTTAGAAGTTTATACAGATGTTAGAGCCTAGATTTCAAGTCCCATCTCGCATGACCATTGCTAAGGACTTGTATGGACATTTTTAAGGATCAAAAAACATGGTTGAAGGTATGATTAGGGCTTGTGATAGTAGAGTTTGTCTCACCACTGATGCTTGGACTTCGATTCAGAATTTGAGCTATATGGTTGTCACTGCCCATTGGATTGACAAGGAGTGGAAATTGCAGAAAAGGTGATTAGCTTTCGTTTGATTGATAATCACAAAGGAGATACAATTGGGGCGCAAGTGGAGGAGTGTTTACATGATTGGGGAATTGACAAGATTATGACCATCACAGTTGATAACGCGTCTTCAAATGATACAGCTATTGGTTACTTGAAGAGGCATCTACGAAGTAATGTGTTGAATGGTCTTTACATTCACATGAGATGTGCGGCGCATATTATGAATCTTGTGGTTGGTGATGGGTTGAAGATAAATGATGATGCAATTACAAGGGTTCGTGATGCAATTAGGTATGTATTTTTTTTTCATTTCTTAATACTATGCATAATTCGTTTATTAAAAATTCGTTATTTCTTACAGTTATTTTTTGTGAAATGCAATTAGGTATGTGCGGTCTTCTCCTGCAAGCTTATCAAGTTTAATCAATGTGTTGAGAAGAGAGGATCAAATGTTCCAAGAGTTTGTGCCTTGATGTTTCAATTCGTTGGAACTCTACTTATTTGATGTTGGATGTTGCTGAGAAGTATGAGTTTGCTTTTGATAGAATGGAGAGTGATGATGTTGATTATCTTCCTCATTTTACTGAAGGTGAGTGTGGGAAGAGGAACTTGGGACCTCCAACAAAAGAGGACTGGACAAAAATAAGGTATTTTGCAAGTTTCTTGAACTCTTTTATGATGCTACGGTGCAATTTTCTGGTTCTTTGTATGTTACTTCGAATTCCTACTTCCATGGACTCTATGGGGTGCATTCTCATTTGTGTCGTTATTCACAAAGTACGGACAAAAGATTGAAAGACATGGCTGATATTATGATGGTTAAGTACCAAAAATATTGGGGGAGGAATGACAGGTTAAATTTGTTGATATTTATTGCAAATGTGATTGATCCAAGGTCTAAGTTACAAGTAATGGGACAAATGGTGAGGTTGATGTATGGTGGAATAGAGGGAGAGAAGTTGGTGGCCAGTATAAGTGATTTGTTTCGTGCATTGTTTGATGAATATGCGTTGGGGTTACCTCAGGCTCAGGTGCATTCATCTACTAGTAGTGTGCCTCCTCCTCCTCCAGTTGTTGTGGGCTTCTAGCAGCAAGCTAACTTTATTTGAGGATTATTGGAGCACGGCTGTGTTGTTTGGAACATATTCATCAAGTCCAGTGCAAACTTAGAAATTGATCGGTATTTGGCTGATCCACTTGTTGCTCCAGACAAGAATTTTGATGTATTGAAATGGTGGAAGGATAATGATTTACGATATCCCGTCATTGCTAAGATTGCACGGGATGTATTGGCTATCCCTATCTCACTGTGTCTTCAGAGTCCGCTTTTAGTACGGGGGACGTGTACTTGATCCATTTCGGAGTTCATTAGCTCCAGCGACTGTGGAGGCCCTCGTTTGCACCCAAGATTGTTGAGGCGTGCGGATGAAAAGGAACCAATTAACATCAAAGAAACTTTGGATTGTATCGAGAGTTATGACATGGATTCCGGTAAAAAAAAATGTGTTTGTAATTTTAATTCTCTTTTTATTTTCTCTACTTATATTTATTTGTTTTTAACATTTATTGACATTTAAACTTGCAGAAATAGCAAGCAATAGCACAACAGCAAGCGAACTTGGGACATCAACCACCGGCAAGACTTGAGAGGAGACTCATTTGTGACATTTGCAAGCTTTTTAGTTTTTTGTTTTGTTTGTGCAGACATTTGTATTTTGACTTATGAAGTTATGATGCTTAATTTTTTGAGACATTTGCAACTAATTTGTTATCTTACGATTAAATTCACTCCCTTTTTACATTAATTTTACAATTCAATAGCTATATTGGAAGTAATGTTAACGAAGAAAATTGGACATATTTAAGTGTAATTTAAATGAAAATCCCTTACAATTGACATTAATGTACTTGTAATAAGTGATAGGGGTTATAACCATTAAATTTAGAAATAATTAATAAGTGATAGATGTTAGGGGTTATAGCCATTAAATTTAGAAATAATTTATAAGTTTAACTATATTAGGGGTTATAGCCATTAAATTTAGAAATAATTTATAAGTTTAACTATATTAGGGGTTATAGCCATTAAATTTAGAAATAATTTATAAGTTTAACTATATTAGGGGTTATAGCCATTAAATTTAGAAATAATTTATAAGTTTAACTATATTAGGGGTTATAACCATTAAATTTAGGGACTATTTATAAGTTTAACTATATTAGGGGTTATAAGTGATGCGAGCTGAAAATGAGAAAAAATAAATAAAAGCTTAAGAAAAAAAAATGAAATCGATTTGGACCAATTAAGTGGTCCAGACCGGATTGTTTTGGTCCGGTCCTTGCATTTAACTACAACCGGAAATCCAGTCTAAAAATCGGATTGGATTTTCGATTGTCCAGCCCTAATTAATGGTATTGGTCACTATTGCGGCATATTTGCACTAATCATGCTTATTTGTGTTGATCTGGGTTTCAAAGGTAAATTTAGCGAGCTACCAGTGGTCCAGTTCACTCCTTTTAACTTTCGCGTTAAAATATATATATATCTATGGTTTGCGCTAAAACAATAGAGCTTTAATTTATAATTTGAGTTGCTAATTAATTACATTTTATTTAAAATAAAATGGGATTTAAAATCTGACAAGTATCCAACTTGAAATTAAGCCTAACATCATAGATTGAGATTCGACAACATTTTCAATAATTTCACACTTTTGCACCACCAGCTAGCCTATCGATATAAATTTCATTAATTCTCCAACAACTCAAAAATGTAATATTGCATTTACAGCATGATCAATAGCGTTTATACTATTTGAAGATGGCCAAACATGACAAGTTCCGATAATATTTTCAACGCAAAATTTTGTAAATATATACGTACATAAAATAGATTATGTGCAAAGTCATGTAAATCGACAATTGTAATATAAATATACAAATCTAATGTTTTAATGAAGTAAAGACACAAAATGATGTGACTCAATCTTAATTTAGTTCATTTAATTACGTGAATCATAGTTGCCTTGTATATATAATTTTGCACAAATTGTCTTCACACAGAATCCTTTCTCAATATAGATGCAATCTTTCACATACTTGAGTATACTATACATGCACATGGATGAAATAATTCACATTACTTTGAGTACATTAAGCAAGAGGGAAGAGGAGAGGGCGAGATTGCTTTGCTGCCGTCTCCTTAGGAGCTAATCCGTTCTGGAAGTTTCTTTACTCGCAAACTTTGGGAATCAATTCAGCGCTATCAAGATTAGCACCAATATCTTTTTTTTTGTTAACGCACCAATATCTTTTTTCCAAGTATTTAAAACACACCAATAGTTTTTTCTGTTTCCAGTGTTCATTGCCTGTTTCGACAGATTCTGTGTTCCTTGGCAAAGCTGCCACTGGGAGGAGTAGTCCTTGGGCCAGAACCCACCAAGACTGACTTGTGGTTGGGGGTGGAAGGGATGTCATCTGATGGGCTTCCATTTGGGTTCACGACCAAAATTATCATTCCAAAGGCCCACATTGCACAAGCCATCATTTTATTCCTCATCCCCTCTTGCGATTAGGGCGTGCTACAACAAAATTTATTTTTTAGGACGGAAAATTCCCCCCAAAAAAAAATGCATGATAAAATCTCTTAACTTTGTGACTTATAACAGAATTGTGTTTCGAATAGATCACAGTAGAATCTCATCGGTTTAATTTTGAATGTCACAAGTTCTTAAGGACTTGTGATCAACAACCAAAAACAGGAAAAAAATATTGCTCGAATTTCTTTACTTACGTGAAGTTATATTATCAAATTGCTCACCCAAAACAAAGATGATTATGATCGATAACAACAACAACATTCAGATTTTTATTGTATCCCAATTCCTATGCATGATATGGATCAGGAGCATGGTTAATATGAAAAAAGAAGATAGAATCAAGTTGATAACATTGAAAGAAATTGGGAATCATTTTATTTATTTGTTGGGATAATCTCTTTCTGTAAATAGAAGAAAGCCAAAAGAGTCAAGCTCGGATAATTTTTGTAACACCAAATAATTTGCTACATTAATGTTCTTTCTTCCCCCTAGTTCATCCCAATTTCCACCCGCATCTCCTCAAAAGTATCTCTTTAGATCCTATACGTCACCAAAGAAAAAAATGCTAATTAGTGGATAGGATTCGTCAGGAGTGTAAATACTTTACATGCAACAGGACTAAAGATTGTTTAGACACAAAAAGAGAGAAGAGAGATTACTTGGTGCAATCCACATTGGGATCAATTGGCACAGGAACCTTCATGTCACAGAATTTGGGGATTGATCCAGCTCTGTCAGGATTAACACCCAATTTTTTTGCTGCATCTTTGAAGCACACACACAAAGCCCTAAGTGTTTCAGGGGTATTAGCCTCTTTCAGTACAGACTGTGCACCTTGGCAGCAGTCAGAGCTAGGGGGAGCAGTCACTGGGCCAGTCCCCACCAAGAATGACTTGCAAGGCAGCAAAGCCTTTACAGCATCAGCGCACGTTATGTCATTTGGAAGGCTTGCAGTTGCATTCAGGACCAAAACCATTAACCCAAAGGCCAGTACAGCACAACCCATCATCTTCTCCATTCTCTTAATTTGGAGACTAAAGATTGTTGCTGATTAGCTTCACTCTTGAACTTGCTTTGGAGTGTCTGGGTGAGAGCTGATCTATTTATAGAGGCGTTCTACAAGTACATTCAATGACTCTCATTAAAGTAAAGTTCATGAAAAGGCCCAAAAGGAAGAAAGTGATAACTAAAATTTGTGTAAATTAATTAGTAATTAAGAGCATTAGCTTTAAAATCAGTGTCTGCTTTTCATCTATGACCATGTTAAACCATATTGGGCTCACAAACCAGAAGTCCATTTTTTTGGAACTTTCTGTATTGCCAAGACATTGCCAGCAGGTGCATTGAATTATATATTTTTTTAATTGTTATTAGTTATTATAATACTAAGTTAATAAAATAAATGCACCTTAATTACATGGGTGTGTTTGAATGCAAGGTTATCTGTATCCTATCTGTCATACAAGAGAAACAGCAAATCATAAATGATATGTATTTAATGAATGCAAATATAGACATTAACTTTCAAAAATAGTATTGAATTAATAAGTAATGTGTGTTTAAAGTTATCTGTTTTATATTCTCTCACTTAAATTATGTATTTTAGGCAAACTATTCTTAATTAATTTATAACCTCATCGAATATTTGATATTACCAAATTTAATAACTATATGCTATTAAGAATATATAGTCAAGTAAGAGAGTAAATGCCTAGGAGCTGGCTTAACCCTTAAGAAAGAATCAGTAAAAGATGTATCCATTTAGATAAATGACTGACTTCGAGAATCGGAAAGCATAACTTATGCTGTGTCTAGAGTCTTGGGATATAAACAAAACGTAACAAACAAACAAAAAGGGAAAAATGTGTCCAACAATATACATGCCTATTTGCTTTAGAAGGGGTAAGGAATGGGTAAGATTTACTTTTTCAAAAAAAGAAAAAACAAAAGGTTCATTGATAGTGTTATTGTCCTAACCCACTTAATCCAGGTATATTCATATGTCATGGAGCTTGATTTTAAGTGACATCCAAACCCGCCAAAATTTGAACCTCTCCAACTCACAAGGTGATATTTTCTATAGGCTTTTTGACACTGAGCCTCGACCTTGAGAACCAATAAGATTTGCTTGTACCAAACACATTTTCCCTCTTTAGCAACTAAGAGTAGGGCCACAAGAAGGGAAGACATCCATTAAGAATTTCAAAATCGAAAGGGACATTCTTTGCCTTTTTCATTTTCCTAATCCAGTCATAAACTTTTGTAATGGAACAAGGATTCGATCCTTCAACAAGGAAAGGATTCTCCTTGACTAATGGTGTTGGAATAAAATTTTGATTTCCCTATTTTCTTTATAAATAAACATTTGATTTGTGACAAAATACTTAACTTCTTATTCTGTCGCACGTAAATGTCTCAACTGCAAACATAATTTACTAGTGAAGGAAAAAATTAAAAGAAAATCTTTCTAAACCGTGATACCATGTGCAAATGATGTCTATGGTACCGTTTGTTTCTAATATTTTGGGCATGAAAATTTTCAGCAAAACAAACACACTCTAAAATTTTTAACTTTTACACATACATGCTTCACCTTTCACAAACCCTAATAAATCTCAATAAAGTAAAGATTTCAAAAATTTCGAGATTTTAAACAAACACCCCCTATATCTGTCTAACTAACCACTTTCAACAATAATAATAATAAAATACAATGAAGTACACAGTCGAGGAATTTTAAGTAATTAATAGCTTTGGCTTTTCATTCTTCTGCAGCTACGTTTGGTTTAGTTAATGAATTGGGACGATTTCGCCTTAGAGTTTTGCCCCTCAACTTGGATCTACCACTTACTATAATCTGAGTTAAGACTTTCAAAATAAGAACCAAAGAAACCAGAAATTTTTGTTAACTGGTATTCGGGTTAGATAATTAGTAGGCAAGAATCAAGAGCTACTACAAAATGTATGCATAATATATTTAGTTAACAGTGGTGGAGCCAGGACTCAATGGGAAAGGGAGACAAACACCTAAGACGAAATGACAAAAAAAAAAAAATACAAAAATGTAGAAATAAGAGAGAAAATACCAAATTAGAACTAAAAGTAGAATTAAAGAACATGATCTATGAAAATTTTTACCTTATTTTTTGAAGCAATATTAATATTTACACTTATTTTTCTAAACCTTTTTAATAAAATACATATTTTATAACTACGCACATACGTAAGATCAATGCAGGATGTTCATTTTTAGTGTAGGATATCTGACCAATTCAAAAACTAACTTTTAAAGATTAAAAGAATATTAAAAAATAGCAAATTATAAGCTTTTTCGAAATTATACCAATGATTGATTTGCTAGAGTGAACATCACAATCATTGCAATTGGAATAGTTGAGTCATTTTTCACTTAGATCTCAGTTACTTTTATTCGTTTAAAGAAAATCCACAGACCCAAAGGAAAATGGAAAAAAATGAGCTCATCATCTTTTGTGTTAGTGATTAATCGTGTCTTCAGTGCATGCCCCTCAGATGCCTTCACATGATTTATAGGCTAAACAAAGCTTTTACCCTCTCAGTTCTTGGTTTTACTCGATAGCCTACGTTATTACAACAAGAAAAATCAACCAAGCAAAATTCAAACCAAAAATAAAAAGCAAGTCAAAGCTAACCAAAGATTTACGTAAAAAACCAGTATGAAGAAAAAAAAAACAAGAAAATCCACTTAATAAAATAGAAATTACAACACAAATATGAAATTGAGTTCATAAACAGAATTCAATAATATCAACCATATTAAGAATAAAATAAAATTTAACAGATTTTCAGGCGACTAGGGGTGGCTGACCCCCATCTCCTCGCTGGTTCTGCCTATTTTCGTATTCTTATTGCTTCTTCAAGGTTTCTTTTAATGGCATTTACACCCTTTAGAGGATCATGGTACTCCGAGAATCACAATCGGAAAACATATTAATACAGAGAATACATAAACAATATCCATTAGAGAGGGATTATGTGCTACAGTCCACATTAGGGTCAATGCGTACGTGAGAGTTGACTTTGAAGAGACGGGGAATCTCAAATTAGCTCTCTCGTCTTAACGCCAGGTTCTGCAGCAGCCTGTTTGAAACACTCGTACAGAGCCCTGCCGCCTGCGTTTGTTGGTGTTGTGAGCCTGTTTGAAAATGATGCGCGCACGGCCTATACAGCAAGGAAGGCCTGGAAATCAACGGCCAGCAACAACAAACCAGGAATGGCTGGCAGGGCAACAACGTCGTTATGAGCTCAGCGCATGTAAAGGGAGTCAGAAGGTCAAGCACCGATATCAACAATCACCAGCCCAACAACCAATGCAGACAAATCCATCGTTTTCTTTTCCATCTTCTTTTCGGCTTGTTTGTGGATGCCGGAGGACTTTTTCGCTTAGTTATAGTACCAACTTGCAAGTGTGTAAAAATTGGAGCTACATTTTTTCTTTGGGAAATTAAGGTTTGATGTTACGTAAGATTTTCCAGGTCTTAAAATTAATGTCCTTATCCTATGCTACAGGTTCAACAATTGCCAATTATATCTTATGCTGATATTCCCCCTGTAAAATAACTATTCAAGTTGTGTGAAGCTTACTGCACTTAGAGAATAAGCCTGTAATGTACGTATCTCCGGCACTTTTTAGTGCAGCTATAGGGACTAATATCGTGTAAAGTCGTAGAAGTTATTGAAATAGAAGGGAAAGAAACTAGAAATCCATTTAACTCTTATTCATTGAAGCAAGCATAAAGAAGATGGCTGAAATCAAGATCTGCTACATAAGTTTTCGCATCACGAAATCTAAATTCGGTTTTGCTATTCGTTCTTTCGAGCTTGTTTTATTGGCATCTGCTAGAGTATCACGGAATTCTGCACATTTCCAAAGAAAAGCAAATCAGTACAGAGCCGAATGCACGTAGTGCGACATAGATTCATCACAAAAAATTGATGAAGATATTATGTGCTTCACAATTCAACAAAGAATAACGCTGGCTACTAAATTGAGATGTGAGACAGTGTCAAATAAAGAGAGAGATCATTACTTGCTGCAGTCCACATTAGGATCAATCGGTACGGGAAGGCTGATTCCGCAGGAGTTGGGAATCTGTTTTGCTTTGTCGATTTTAACACCACCTGCTGCAGCAGCCTTTTTGAAACACTCGCAAAGATCCCTGCGGGTTTCGGGGGTGCCAGCCTGGCTGAGAATGCTTTGCACACCCGCGCAGCAGAAAGGGCTTGGCTTAGCGGCATCACCCACCAAGAAGTCCTGGCAGGGAGCCAAGCTTTTTATAGCCTCGGGGCATGTGATGGCATCTGAAGGGCATGCACTGAAGATCAAAACCACAAACCCAAAAGCCACTACAGACCAACCTCTCATTAGTTTCTTCCCCATATCTTTTCTAGCTATGGGCTCCTTCTTTTCGTCCTTTTTTCGTTAGCCACACGAATGAACATGCTTTAGAATGTACAAAGAACCTCTATTTATAAGTGTGCCACGAGTGCCATTATGGCACCACTGAAATGGAGTACTAAAGTTTCGTGTTGGATTCCATGCATTTTCAAGGTCTTAATTACGAGATTTTGTGTACTTTCCAATTCTCATACATAAGTTTATCTGGACTTAGAAGACTTACTCATTTAAGAGAAAGGCTTAGCTGTTATCTACCATTTTGGATTAGGAAAATGATAGACACAAAGACAGGTCGACTTTACACTATTTAATGTTTTTCATGTAAAGTTTCGGACAACATCAGCCTACAATAGGATCCATGCATTCGTTGGATTCCAGGCATTTTCAAGGTCTTAATTACGAGATTTGTATACTTTCCAATTCTAATACATAAGTTTATCTGGACTTAAAGACTTACTCATTTAAGAGAAAAGGCTTAGCTGTTATCTACCATTTTGGATTAGGAAAAAGATAGACACAAAGACAGGTGGACTTACACTATTTAATGTTTTCTATATAAAGTTTCGGACAACATGAAACCTATAATAGGATCCACTTATTGTGTCTATCTCTGATCTCCGAATTACATTGTACAATTCAAGCAGGAAATTGCTCCCTACAATTTTTAAAGTTTGGACAATATAGCTTCTAAAACATTGTGCATGCTAAAACGACCACTTCAAGCCAGCAGGCTAATTATAAGTTTCTTTGCCTTGTTCATAAAAACATAGGATAGAACTTGTTGGGTGATTATCTCCTACGAGATAGCTTATATAAACCAGGAATAACTATTCGTTATTCTTTCCTCAAGTGTAATTCATCGGCAAATATTGCTTTCAACAAGATTAAGCATTTAAAGGGTGACGGAGTATTTAGTTCATGTTTTCAACTTGAAAGCTTGAGCTTGCAAGTTTAGACGCTATTGTGTTTCAGTCTATGTGATTCTGTGAAGAAATTAAGAGTGATAAGATCTGTTATATTTGCATTTAATGGTATTTCAAAAGATAATTGCTACCATTTAGCAATGTTATATATACTCAATTTCCACGTATGGAGAGACTGGTAGCAAAAATAAATTGGATTCCACTGCCAATAATTTCCTCACAAAATTGCGCTCAGGGCGGCTCATGGGATATAGTCCCCCTACAAAAAAAAAAAAATAAATTAACAACTTAAAAAAAAAATATTGAAAAGCCATGAACGAAAAAAAAAAAAAAAAAAAAACACTCAACACACGCTGGGAAATTGGAAAAAGAAAAGTTTAGTTAACACTAAGTGTATACATTAATATTGAAAACTTAGGTGGAATAAGGCTGAAAAACACTTTCCTAGATTTTTTTGCATGTGCTCTTTAATATGCACTACTTTTCTTCTGGCTTTTACTGCTTTTATAGCTTTTTCTTTCATTTTTTTAAATGCTTGATATGAAATTACATCGTTTAATAACTGATACTTTCATTTTTTAAATGCATGTACCTACAAATTATGAATTCCCAACTAAACATTGGCATATCTAATAAATCAATTCTTTTTTTTAAAATGTTTGCATTACTTAAATATATAGACGCACACTAGTAATAGACTCCCTTTAAAACTCTAAAACTTTTTAATGAAAAAAAATCGTAAAATCTTTAAAATTTTAAAAAGGTTTGACTAGGTCAAAAATAAAAATTCAACTATTTTAAATGACTTAAACTCAATTTCAAATTTAAAGAATACATTTCAAATTAAAAAAAAAAAAAAAAAAAACATTTCAAATATTAAGTAACAATTTAAATAATTTTTAAAAAATAAATCTCGGAGTGTTACCTAGGTAAAAATCGATCTCCTGTGACGTCTAAGTGTAGAGATTACTGCATTTTTAGAATAAACTTGTTGGTATTGCATGATCTCCCGCAGTTTTTGATGCAGAGATGGGGGCTAAAATTGGGAAAAAAGGAAAGGCTTGGACTTGCAAATATAATTGAAAGAAGCTGGAAAAATCGTTTAACTCATATTCATTATTCAAGCATCCTAAGAGTATTCTTAGCAGTTTCTTCAAATTTGGCTTTCTACTTTTACCGAAAAGTACACTTTTCTATTTTAACTATCAACTTTTTAAAACACTTACAGCAGCTTCTCTATTTTAACTATTTTTTTACTATTTTATTTAAATATTACTTTTCAAAAATTTCTTCATTCTTTCTCTAACATTTATATTTTTAAATATTTTTTTTAAGGGTAAGAAAAGAAAAAAAAAAAATAAAATAAAGAGAGAGAGAACGAAGATTGGAGAAGAAAAGAAGAAAAGAAAATAAAATAAAAGAAAATAAAAGAGAGGGAGAAGTGTGAGAGAAGAAAAAAAAAAAATAAAAAAAAGGAAAAGATAAATATTAATATTTTAAGATAGTAAAGTGAATAGTAGTTCTCTAAAAATAGAGAACCACTGTTCACATGTCAAAATTTTTTGTTAAAATTTGTTATAATAGATAAGCTGCTACATGGTGTTTTTTGACTTTTTTGTTAAATTGGTTCTCTATTCTAACCAAAATGTTAGAAGAGAACCTACTAGGAATGCTCTAAAATGGCCAGAACCAATATTCTTTCATGTCCTGTTCATCAGAAAACATACTCTTATTGCTATTCCTTCTTCAAGTTTGTTTAATTTCCTGGCATCTGCACCTTTTAGAGGATCACGAAACTATGCAAATCACTGAAGAAAATCATTTAGTGCAGAGAATGCATATAGCACATAGATTCTTTTCACCTAACACTTGCCTAAAACGTTATTTGCTTCGTAATTGTAGCAAAATTGATTACGTGCTGCAGTCTGCACCTAGAACAATTGCAATGTTGACTCTGTCTTCACACCAATTTCTAGCCGTTTTGTACAAATTCAAAGAGTGTGCCCTTCTTTATTGCAGCTTGGTTGGTGAGAGCTTAGGGTAGAAGAAGAGCTGCTGGTGACAAATTGTTCATGTGAAGGCATCTCACACGGCAGGGAGAGCCAGCCAGCCACTAACACAGGAAAATATCAGCACTAAACAAGGCATCCATGTCTTAAAATTATGAGGCACGTTTCGAACGATTTCAGATGCAGCAACGATCGAACGATTTCGTTGCGTTGCGAAGAGAAATCAAAGACGAAAATTAGGGATGCTAGGTTTCCCATGTTGGTGGGGGGGCATATAAGATTTTGAAGTTAGGTAAAAAAGAAGAGGTAGAGAGAGAAAACAGAACGGTCCTTATCCTATGCTACTACATTCAACAATTGCCAATTAGATATCTTATGCTCTGATCCCCCTTTAGAATAACTATTCAGTTATCATGTGTGTTACTGCACTACTCAGAGAATAAGCTTGTAATGTACGTATCTCCGGCACTTTTAGTGCAGCTATAGCAGGACTAATAGCGTAATATCGTGAACGTAGAAGAAAGAAGGGAAAGAAACCAGAAATCCATTTAACTCTTATTCATTGAAGCAAGCATAAAGAAGATGGCTGAAATCAAGATCTGCTACATAAGTTTTCGCATCACGAAATCTAAATTCGGTTTTCTATTCGTTCTTTCGAGCTTGTTTTATTGGCATCTGCTAGAGTATCACGGAATTCTGCACATTTCCAAAGAAAAGCAAATCAGTACAGAGCCGAATGCACGTAGTGCGACATAGATTCATCACAAAAAATTGATGAAGATATTATGTGCTTCACAATTCAACAAAGAATAACGCTGGCTACTAAATTGAGATGTGAGACAGTGTCAAATAAAGAGAGAGATCGTTACTTGCTGCAGTCCACATTAGGATCAATCGGTACGGGAAGGCTGATTCCGCAGGAGTTGGGAATCTGTTTTGCTTTGTCGATCTTAACACCACCTGCTGCAGCAGCCTTTTTGAAACACTCGCAAAGATCCCTGCGGGTTTCGGGGGTGCCAGCCTGGCTGAGAATGCTTTGCACACCCGCGCAGCAGAAAGGGCTTGGCTTAGCGGCATCACCCACCAAGAAGTCCTGGCAGGGAGCCAAGCTTTTTATAGCCTCGGGGCATGTGATGGCATCTGAAGGGCATGCACTGAAGATCAAAACCACAAACCCAAAAGCCACTACAGACCAACCTCTCATTAGTTTCTTCCCCATATCTTTTCTAGCTATGGGCTCCTTCTTTTCGTCCGTTTTTCCTTAGCCACACGAATGGACATGCTTTAGAATGTACAAAGAACCTGTATTTATAAGGGTGTGCCACGAGTGCCATTATGGCACCACTGAACTGGAGTACTAAAGTTTCGTGTTGGATTCCATGCATTTTTAAGGTCTTAATTACGAGATTTTGTGTACTTTCCAATTCTAGTACATAAGTTTATCTAGACTTAGATGACTTACTCATTTAAGAGAAAGATTTAGCTGTTATCTACCATCTTGGATTAGGAAAAGGATAGACACAAAGACAGGCCGACCTTACGCTATTTAATGTTTTTCGTGTAAAGTTTTGGACAACATGAGTCCAGCAATAGAATCCACCTGTTGTGTCTATCTCTTCCGAATTACAAGGTACAATTCGGGTAGGAAATTGCTCCCTACTATTTTTAAAGTTTGGACAGTATAGCTTCAAAAACATTGTGCATGACAAAACGACCACTTCAAACCAGCAGGCTAATTAAGTTTCTTTGTCTTGTACATAAAAACATAGGATAGAATTTTTTGGGTGATTATCACCTACGCAATAGCTTTTATAGACCAAGAATAACTATTAGTTATTCTTTCCTCAAGTGTAATTCATCGGCAAATATTGCTTTCAATAAGAGTAAGCATATTAAATTGTGACAGAGTATTTAGTTCATGCTTTCAACTTGAAAGATTTATCTTGCAAGTTTAGACGCAATTGTGTTTCGGTCAATGTGATTCTGTGAAGATATTAAGTTTGATAAGATCTGTTATATTCACATTTAATGGTATTTCAAAAGATAATTACTACCATTTAGCAATGTTATATATACTACTCAAATTCTAACGTATCGAGAGACCGGTAGAAAAACTAAATTGGATTCCACTACCAGTAATTTCCTCACAAAATTGTGCTCAACGCCAGTGGCGGATCCAAGGGGTGGCAACCCTGCCCGGCCGCCACCCATTGGACATGTTTATTTATTTATTTTTTCTCATAAGTTGGCCTGGGCCCATCGGGCCTAGTGCTTTTGCAGACTGCACGGCTTGGCCCATGAGGCCTAGGCCATTTATTTTTTTACTATGCAAAGGATGAAACGGCGTCGTTTCACCCTCTGCCTTAAAAAAAAAAATCAAAACAGGGTGAAACGGTGCGTTTCACCCTTTTTTAAAAACCTCCCTCTCTCTTTCTCTCAACCTCTCTCTCTTCTCTCACACGTTTACGTCTCTCTCTCTCTCTCTCTCTCTCTCTCTCTCTCTCTCTCTCTCTCTCTCTCTCTTCTCTCTCTCTTTCTCTCTCACACCGTGACCCTCACACGTTCAGCTTCACTCTTCAGCTGTTGCCGTCAGCCCGTGCCCCGTTGCCTACCACCGCACCAGGCCATCGGTCACCAATGGTCTAGTTTCTCGTTCTCTGCGCCAGCCACACTGCGGGCTGCCACGCCCACGGCCACCAGCTTCTGAAATCTGAACGTGTTGCTCCACTTGTGCTCCACTGCTGCACACCCATAGCAGCCAAGCAGCCACCACTCGACATGCACCAGTTATATACTGTATATTAATATAATTATATAACCATTCACAATTTAACAGCCGGTTTTTTTATTTTAAACTCGAATTTTCTCACCTCTCTCTCTCACAGAATCAATTAGCAGGGCTGCTGGGGCTCTCTCTCTCTCTCTCTCTCTCTCTCTCTCTCTCTCTCTCTTTCACAGAATCACAATGGGTAAGCAATTTTAATTTTTATGCACTACAATTATTTCAGAATTAGGGATTTTGACATGAAATTAGGGATTATAATGCATTTAATTAATTTTTATACTACAATTATTTCGGAATTAGGGATTTTGACATTTTGTGAAATTAAGGATTGTAATGCAATTTAATTTTTATGCACTGCAATTATTTCGAAATTAGAGATTTTGACATTTTGTGAAATTGGAATTGTAATGCAATTTAATTTTTATGCACTGCAATCATTTCCTTTGCTTTTAATGTTTTTTTTTCTTTTGTGGTTATTTCTTGCACTAGGTTGGGTTCTCTTGGTCTTTACATTAAATCAAACTATTGATATGAATTTCAGACCTCCCTTTTTGAGTTTTGATTGGAGAGATTGAGTATGTATTAGGCTCTTTGATTTTACTTGAAAAAGGATAAACACTTCAATTCCAATGTCAACTGACCAATGAGTTCCTTGAAAAAGTGAACTATCTAGCATCCGCAAATTTATTTTGCAACGTAAGATGCAATTGTCATCTCTCAGTACATATAGTACATGTAGGGTGTGTATTCTAATATTTTTAATGATTTTAGTCTTTAATTTTGCGACATTGTAACTCTAAGACAATTTTTTGCAATTTCTTGTCATTTCGCCTTTAAAATTCGACCCCTTGGATTTTGATCCTGGCTCCGCCACTGCTCAGAGCAGCTCATGGGATATAGTCCCCCTACAAAAAACAATTAAATAACTTAAGCCTTATAAAAAGTAAAAAGGAATTGGAAATGGTGAAGCTACATGAACGAGAAAAAAAAAAAAGAACTCAACACAAATGCTGGAAAAAATTGGATAAAAAAGAAAAGTTTAGAAAAGCCACGCTAAGTGTATTAATATTGAAAACTTAGGGGGAAGCCCAAATAAGGCTGAAAAACACTTTCCTATAGATTTTTTGTATGTGCTCTTTAATATCGTCTCCTTTTAGTTCTCATTTGGCTATTTTGGATTGTTTTTATAACTTATTTCTTTCATTTTTTAAATGCATGATATGTAATTACATCGTTTAAATTAACCAGAAAAATGATACTGAAACTGATTTTTTTTCTCAAATGCATGCACCTACAAATTATGAATTCCCAACTAAACACTGACCTATCTAATAAATCAATTATTTTTTGAAATATTTGCATTACTTAAATACTATTTGTCATACTTATTTGGCTGCTTTTAAAGAATTCTTTTAAAATTGAGATTTAACCATATAATTTATAATCTACCACTTATTCCAAAAATTTAAACTAATTGATAAGAATAAAGAAATTTTATTATTTAAATTATATTCTCTAATATATCAATTCTTGAATTCGATCAACATGCTTGAATTGAATAGAAAGCCAAAACGTAAATCCAAATTTTTTGTGAATGTTACAAAACGGCTAGTGCATAAATTGGTGTGAAGACCGAGAAAGCACAACAGTTAACTCAATCTTGCAAATTCAACAACCCTCTGCCCAGTTCTCCGAATGCAGACTGCAGCACGTAATCATTTTTGGTACAATTGCGAAGCAATTAATAACGTTTTTAGGTAAGTGTTAGGTGAAAGAATCTATGTGCGTCATGCATTCTCTGCACTAAATGATTTTCTTCAGTGATTTGCAGAGTTTTGTGTTCCTCTAAAAGGTGCAGTTGCCAGGAAATTAAACAAACTTGAAGAAGGAATAGCAATAAGGAGTATGTTTTCTGATGAACAGAACATGTATGAGATATTGGTTCTGGCCATCTTAAGGATGCTTGAATAATTAATACGAGTTAAACGATTTTTCCTGCTTCGTTTTCTGTTGACTACTTTCGCTCTGTTATTGGAAGGTTTGCTGAGAAAAAAAAAAAAACTGCAGGAGATCATGCAATACCAACAAGTTTATTCTTAATATGCAGTAATCTATACACTTAGACTAAAGGGTGTAAGTGCCAATAAAAGAAACCTTGGAGAAGCAATAAGAATAATAAATATATTATGTGATGCATGCATACATATATATATTATATGTAGCAGCTCTTAATTCTTGCCTTCTTATCTACCCATGAACGAATTATACGAGTTAACACAATTTCTGGTTTCTTTCGATCCTATTTTTGGGAGGCTAAATTAAGATTTTTCAATCTTTATGGTATTGACTTTTATCAAATCAGTTCTTAAGGAACAACTTTGAATGAGTCGATCCGATCTATTTTTTCTTCCGTCCACCAAGAGATAATCGACTAACGAAATACTGGCACGGGTTCAAAGTCGGGATGTTCATTTTTGAAATAGAATAGCCTATCTCAAACCACATTCTTTTTTGTGAATGAACTTTTAATAGACTAGAAGATTTATATGTCGAAAAAATAGACCAAATTGATGGCTAACTCTTTCAAAATTATACCCCAAGAATTGATTTGCTAAGAGTGGATATCAAAGTCATTGATAATTAAGGCTTTGTTGAGTGCATGTGGCCCCAACCAATTACTTAGATAAGAGAACTCAATTACTTTGATCAATATCTTAATATTCAGTGCGTGTGGCCCCAGCCAATCACTGAGATTATAGAACTCAATTAGTTTGATGAATATTTTAATATTCCGTGCATGTGGCCCCAGCCTCTGGCCCCTTGGGAAGGAAATTCCTTAACATTAACGTAAACGCCAGAGTTTAAACTTCAATGTCAATATCATAAAAAATTGTGCTTTGCGCACATACGAGGAAGAAATAGTCCATTAAATCACTTAGATAAGACAACTCTATTCCGTGCATGTGGCGCCAAACTCTGGCCCCATAGAAGGAAATTCCAACATTAATGTAAAAGCCAGAGAGCTTAAACTTTATTGCCAATATCATAATAAATTGTCACTTATCCGTAAGAGTCAATTAATTGTCAAACATTAAACGTATTCCAGGGTCTCAACTTTCATGACACGACTGAAGTGATAAGGGACGATTCCAACATGGTATTTCTTTAATTTGCTTTCTTATAATTGGGAAGTACCAAATGCTTTTATAACGTGGATCACTAAATTGGAAGGTAACATTTGAACTGCTTCCCTGTGAGAAAGATGCTTTCTGGCTCGACATTAATGGTGGGTAGAAGGGCATGCCAGGCACATCTCTATAAATAGAGCTTGCTTCTGTGCTCCTGATATTTCATACTCAAATAGTCCTTACTACGACGGAGAATAGAGAAGAAAATGGTGGGTCGGTTCTTGTTGGCTTTTGTGTTGGTGATTTTGGCCTTCAGTGCAAGCCCCTCCGAGGCAGGAATGGAATGCACTGCGGCCGTAAGATATTTGGTGCCATGTACGCCTTTTTTGGTGGGTTTTGGCCCCGAGGCACCAAGCGCCTCTTGCTGTGCGGGTGCTCAAGACGTGTTCAAACAAGCTGACACCCCAGAAGCACGCAGAGATCTCTGTAAATGTCTGAAAAATGCTATAACGGGAATCGGCGCTATTCCTGAAAGGGCTAAACAGCTGCCCGAGTTCTGCAAAATCGATGTTCCCGTGCCCATTGACGAAAATGCGGATTGTAGCAAGTAATCTCTCTCTCTCTGACTCTCTCTCTCTCTGCCTACTTGCCTGTGTATGTGTCACAAAAAGCCAAAGGTGTAATGTGGTTTGATTACCCAACCTTGAGAAACAGTCCACGTGTCTTCAGGCCTTTGGCCTGGCAATTTTTCGATTTGTGTGCGACGAGAGGATTGCATAGAGATTAATTGAAGCGCGCATAACCGGCCCAAACACCCAATTAAAAAAAAAAAAAAAATAGAACAAGTCATCTTTCAGCATTTCCTTTCCTTTCACTTAGCTCATCGATCTTATCTCTTAAACACAGTGTAGAGCACAAGGAAATAGTGTTTTTTTTTCTTTCTTGACACAGGGAAATAGTGATTGAATGCACTCAGCTAATGTTCTCTTTTTTTCCCCCTTTTGTGATATGCAGAGTTCAGTGATCAAGGCGAAAATGAACTTGGGAAAAGAATTGGCCAAAACCAGAGAGTTTATGATCCAATCATGTCTTAAAGCTTGATTTCCTTTCTGCAATCTTACATGCAATGAAAGTGAGAATATGAATAAAGTTTCTGTTCTTGAGTCGCATGAAAAGTAGAGTGTTTCTCTGTGCCTGTCTTAGCATTACCAATTTTAACAAAGCCTGAGAATGATCTTCAGTGATTAGATTTATCATTTTCCTTTGCTAACTTGAGATAATAAAAAAAAAAAAAGATTTTCACCTAGTGGGGCAGAGTCCGGAAGCAAAAACTGGTATAATTTGTCAAATCCCCCTTGCTATCGTTTCTTCCATTGAGGCCCACCAATTACTTGCGTT
This sequence comes from Morella rubra, assembly GCA_003952965.2. Classification (NCBI taxonomy): domain Eukaryota; kingdom Viridiplantae; phylum Streptophyta; class Magnoliopsida; order Fagales; family Myricaceae; genus Morella; species Morella rubra. Next base: position 6,262,394 of record CM025850.1, on the reverse strand, counting down.
TCATTAGTTTATCTCATTGCAGTTAAGAGCAGTGAGAGCTTTTGTGGGAAGCCTTTCGTTCGAATTCATGAACTCTTACACTATTGTCCTAAAAAAAGGGGTCTATTAGCCAGATAATAATCGTTTCTTGGTAATTAACAATGAAATTTGTACTTACCTCCAAAAAAAAAAACACTGAAATCTGTAAATATTTAATGGACCAACAGAACCACATTGTCCTTGTTATAAAAGTTACACTTAAAACAAGTGTATGCCTAAGCTAAAAATTACAATTTGACAAAAACCATAGGATTTACATATATATATATCCAGTATAAGGGGATAAAGATAAGGACGAAGAACAAAAATTATGATATACCGATTGTCTTGTTCAGCAGCCAGAGTAGAAGAGCTAGTTCAATCACAAAAATGGAGTGAAGCGACGTTCTGTCCAGCATGAAACCGAACACTGTAATTCCTGCTTTGTTGTTCTCGAAATATGTCACTGCAACAAATGTCAAAATAACCATTTACATGATTTGTAGTTTTTATTTCAATGGCTATTCTTTGCTTGAAACACTGATGATTGAATCCCTCACCTAGAGCTTGCCTCTTCTGGAATGAAATTGTATGAGAAAAAACAGGCACCAACTTGGTATTGTGTAGATCATTGTCTCCATCCCCTTCTTCATCGTCAGATTCGCAATCAGCATTGATGTGAAATACTCGATCAGAAGTTATTTGAATTCTTGGGGTCTCACCTTCCGTGTTATCAGAAGAGTTAATTGTGGCGCAGGCATGCCACTTCGCAGCAAGACTTGTAATGGAATAGGCTCTGTGTGTAATCTTTGTTGCACTGCGCAAGCATATGGAAACCCCAGTAACCAGGCTAATTGAGCTTATCTGCATCATAATGAGGAAGAGTCAGATCCATACGCACGCCATCCATTGCTTGTGTCCAAGCTATTGAGAGAAATAATGCTTACGGCAAGTTCTCCAGCCTTGAAGATATTGGCATGAGCACTGGACCGGGTTGTCATTAGAAGGGAAATGAGCTGACTTGCAGTGACCAAAACTAGGGACGACAAAATGAATACTCGGAAGCGATGGCTTATGATCCGGAGATTTCTTCTGATTCTGAGGTGCTCCGTCAAGATTGAGCCCACCTCAGTTTCTTTCTGAAAAGTTAGAGCGAAGTCCTCCAGTCTGAGTATTTGAAGATAGCAAATAAGTCGGAAGAGAAGGCAGACCAGGAAGAAAACTGACGTCCGATAAAGCCAAGAACACAGCTCCAATGTGCAAAAAATTATGTCGCTTATGTAGATGTTACCGTAGTATGGAAGTTGGGTGCCTCCTGAGGCATACCACCATACTTTGTAGGCACAAACAGCAACAAAACAGGGGAGGAGAAAAAACAACAGGAGCTTCCTTGACCTCTGCAGCAAAAAAGAAAAAAAATAAAAATTCCGAGATTGACTATTCTGGATGTGGGATAAGGCTCACGGTTTTGATTAACCATGTATGACGTCCTACAGGCTCATGAATACAACAAGAGAGCCGTATCATGTATTCAAAGTTCTCGGGAAATAAGGTTCAAAAACAGTTATTTTCCTCAAAAGCCTAATATAGAAAACGAAGTCGTCACCGTGTTGCTTTGTTGCCAGGGAAGTAGGACCCAAAAACCCAGTAAAAGAAACCTCCATTTTTTCCGTTCATTTCGACCCTAATGAGAAACAGGGGAGAGACGAACAAGGAAAGGCATCCACTGCCTTACAAGACATCTCCCAGGAAACTTCAACCCAAAACACGGATTATCCAAAGAATACTCTTTCATTTGCATCGTTCATTTCTCGTACAAAACTGTATCAAAAGTTCCTTCAAAGTTGTGAGATTAGATTCCCAGTACAACATGAGGTTGAAAATTTGAAAACAAAGTTTCTTTCTAACTTTCTAACAGAGAGAAACGGAAGGGAGAAGAGAGCTATACCTGGAACTGTTCTGCATATCCATGTTGGACTTTCTCACTGGCATCACATAATTTATCAAGGAAGAGAAACCTTCTTATACCATATTGACGATTCCAACGAGTGAGGCAGAGAAATGAGAATGTTGCGAATATAGAGAGAGATGTTTGGACCACCGCAGCATAAGGCCGGGTGTAGTCATCGTCGCAGCTAGAGCATAAAAGGGCGAAGTGGGATACGACGGGAACACCAATGGCCAAAATAAAGAAGATAGACCATGAGACCCCAGCTCTCCAAATATTGGATTGGTCCAGGCACACCCATTTGAGCCAGAAACTAAAGCTCCTCAATTCAACTTCTTCCATGTCCAAGTACCCCGAATCTTGTGTGCTTCTGGAAAAGAAGATTTCTCTTTCATCTCCCATTGTTTTGGAAACCTCGTCACAGAAATGGGGACGAATACATATAAAGAAGGAGGCAAGTTGAGTTGGGAATTATTAGAGACCCAAGAGAATGGGAAAATGGTTGTTTCAACTCCCTCCCTCCCTCTCTCTCTCTCTCTTAAAAACAGACATAATCAAGTTGGCAATCGATCCCAGATTGGCAACTTGGCCGCCACGTGTAGATCTAACGCCAGTATTAAATGGCTTTCGGTCTTTTTTCTGTCACACTTGGAGCTGGAGGAATTGCGGAATAACTAATTGACCCTTGACTAGAGGACACTGCCATTTCCTTGATTACTATGAGGTCCATAAAGTTTGCCCAAAAGGAGTCTGTTTTAGCAAAATCCCTGTGATAGGCAGCGAGTGTCATGAGGTAGTACTAACTACTAACCAAGGTCGTTTTTGACCGCGGAATGAAAAAGACACCCGCGGTGGTACTTGCCCGCGTGTGACAGTTCCTGTAGTTTCGGGCAAAGGTAGCTAGCTGGTAGCTGAGGGCTTTTTTATTTACTTTTTCAGCTGGTGGCTGAGTTGTATACCTGACAATGAAGGTCAACTGGCAATGTCACATGTGTAACAAAGTGATAGGTTGAGTGTGTTTGAAGAAAGGGGTAGGTTTTGGGACATATGCAGGTGTAAACGACTGAAAGTGAGAGGAATCCACCATTCAGCGTCCCCCTATAATCGGTGCTCAGGCCTATCAAACCAGTACATGCTGTTGCATGGAACTTGTGATGCATCCAAATCTCAGGTTTGGGTAAGCGAGTTTTGGCATTTCTGATCAGGACATCGTCTAAACAAATCAGCATTGGGCTAGCTTGACTCAGTGCAGCCGAATTTGGGCCAGTAATTAATCTCTTTGGACTTTTTTTGGCTGGGCCCAAATGAGGAGCACAAGCTCTTTCCGAGTCCCCCTATCATCCACGACTGTGGTCCTGTGGACACTGGACACCGGACACGGCCATCCAGTCGGTACTAGTGTCCACGGCCATCCAGTCGGTACTCTGGTCGCACTCAGCAGCGAGGAATATGCGCGCACCTAAGCCGCCCCATCCTGATCAAACACTAAAAATGACGAGCTGCTTTTTGTCGTTAGAAAATTACAAATTAAAAACCTTTTTGCCTTCCCTGGCGGTTGACACTTTCCCTTAGTTCAAGTTAGATTTTTGCTTTGCTTTTCTTTGTTTCCTCTGCAGCACCCCTGGAGCTACCGTGAGACGATGGCCACGACGTCATCTCCTGCGGTGTTTGCAATCTCAGCGTCGTCCGGTTCGCCGCTAAAAGCTAAGCGATACAACGATTCAACTTCTTTTTACTCGCAGAACGCTTTCAGATACAATCCCCTTTCTACACGTCCATCAATTCCCAGGTACATCACTCTTGGCCTTCCTCTCTGTGCAATTGAGGGAAGTTTGATATAAATAATCGGCGGAGGCTCTGAGTTGGGATTCAAAATCGCTCCACTTATGTCCTATCGACAACTCGTTGTACTCAGACTTCACTTAACCCCTCGCACTTTTGTATTCCAAAAGTTTTGAACTTTTGTTGCTTCCCAATTGTCTGGTTTATTGGAATGATGCAGGTACAGATGTAAATTCCTGTTCAGGACTTTAAGATTTTCGTTGTGTTTGGACTTAGAATTTGTCGTTGTTATTACGTTTCTACATAGTGAAAGGAATGATCGCGATTTTGGTGGTTAATCAATTTCAGTGAAAACTTACGTTTTCCTTGTGATTTGCTAGAAAGTCGTGCCGGGTTCGAGCCACTGTTTTGCAAGATAATGAGGAGAAAGTGGTAGTGGAGGAGTCATTCCCGGTGAAGACTTCTCCTGACAACGGGGGTAAAGGAGGTGGTCGTGAACCACCGGAAAGTTCATCGCTGGAGAGATGGGTTATCAAGATTGAACAATCTGTTAATATCTTTCTAACGGTACGACCTATTTCCTCTTCCTCTGTGGAGGTGAACGCCCATCCAACATTAATGTGGTGAAATGAAATGCAATGTTGCGGAGATTTTATCAAAAACTGTGCACCGCTTTCTTTGTTTTTTTGGTTTTTTTTTTCGATATTGGCGGGAAAAACATTAAATATTAGCTCAGAATTGGGGACCTGTTGGACTAATTCTTGTGAGAACAAGCCATTCTTATGTATCTCATTTTTATAGTATTTTAAATCTGGCGTATTCCTTAGTTGAGATTTGGATGATCCCTGTATGTCTATATATATTGTGGTAGAAAGACGCAAAGCAAATGTTTTGTCTTAACTTCTTTTTCATTTATGACCTAAGCTTCCCCTACCATAGCTTTGATTAAGATGCGGGAATATTGAGGAGTTCTCTTGATTACCATTTTTCACTTGTCTACCTGTTTAAGAACTGTAAAAGCAGCTGAAGAGCTTCTGTATTTGTTAAAGGTTGATACCATGTGATTATAATTCAACTCCCTGCCCATCATTCCAGGATTCAGTGATAAAGATACTGGATACATTGTACCGTGATCGAAATTATGCAAGGTTCTTTGTGCTTGAAACTATTGCAAGAGTTCCTTACTTTGGTGAGTGCTAAAGTTTGTTTCTACTCTCTCTATAATTGGATTCTCTGAATGGGGATTTATCTAAAATGTTAGGGCCTCTTGCCAACTTGAAAAATGTCCTTAGAGGCTTGGTAAATGTTGTAGATACGCTTTGAACTTGGCATATATGTATACTCTGGAAGAAATATTTTAACATGAGCAGAAGTAATTTATTTATACCCTCATCAATCTTGATTTTTACTCCATCTACACAATACCTCCAATACATATTTCAGCTTTTTAATTGGGAGGGTCCAAGGTAGGCTATGCTGAATTTGTCACACATGCACACAAACGTTTTGATTTGATCTTTGGTTTAATTAAGCTACTTGAAAAGGCTTTCTTATGCTGCGGTTTTGTACTCTGCTGTGATTGCTCTCTCTGAGTTCTGACTTGTGCACCTTTTTGTTTTTTTCTCTTCTCAATGGCAGGCTTTATGTCTGTTCTCCACATGTATGAGAGTTTCGGTTGGTGGAGAAGAGCAGATTATTTAAAGGTGCATTTTGCTGAGAGCTGGAATGAGATGCATCACTTGCTTATTATGGAAGTAAGGCCTTTCTTCAAAAATTCTTTGTGAAATTGTATCTCCATATTTTTTTCTTCAATAAGACAAGTCGCCCAGAAAAGGTTTCCACTGTTAGATACTCTTTAGTTTTTCCTGGAGATACCTTATGATGATGTGAACATATCATTAATTCCATTAATTCCTTGATGTTGTGATTTTTGAACAATCCGAGATTGAAAGACACCTTGATATTTATGACATAAAGACTGGTATAAAAAGATTTGAGTGATCGTAGTAGGCAAAAGTACTTATGAGAGATTGTGGATGCTCTCTCTCTCTCTCTTCCACTGTGGGCTGTAACTGCTCTTCTGAGAACACACACACAGAGCAAAAGGAAGAGTTTTTTTCCGTACTTATTTTGGCTTTATAGGTATGTAAAAAATCTGAAATTTTGGGATGTTACTTGCATAATTTGTTTGACGTGTTGAGGTTATGGACTTATATGTGCAGGAATTAGGGGGAAATGCTTGGTGGGTTGACCGGTTTCTGGCTCAGCATATTGCAATTTTTTATTACTTCATGACAGTCCTGATGTATGTGATAAGCCCTAGAATGGCATGTAAGTACACCTCTCTTGTTTTTGCGGTGGAGTAATTTCTTGCCACCTTTATCTCCCATCATCCTGGCATCCTGCACTGATTACAGTATCCAAAATGCCTGAAATCACTTTATGATCGGATGATTGCTATAGGCAGCTTCCATTTCACACTTTTTCTCTATTTCTTTTCTTTTTTAAAAAAGTTTTAGAAATTTTGTGTGGAATCCTATTGAGCTAACAAGCTTTGATGCAAACGACCCCTCTTTTGCCTATAACTAAGGAGTAAAACCGAAGGTTGTGTGTTCAAGACTTATTAGGTACATAAGTTCCAATAAAAAAAGTTGTAATTCTTAAGATTAGCTGTGACACACGGTGTTTTTGAGCTTTCTTCTCTTTTAATAAAGTATCTTTTAAAGTTACTTATAAAAAAAAATAAAGTATCTTTTAAAGTTAAAAGTCACAATGCCTTACTCATTCTGCTATAAGGTCATTAAAGCTTTGCTTTCATCTGAATTGCTGATTTTATACATTTGGTTTTATTGCTAGTGCAGATCACTTTTCTGAATGCGTAGAAAGGCATGCATTTGAAACTTACGACAAATTTATCAAGGCCCAAGGAGGTGCGTTGAGTGTTTAAAGTTAGGAAGTCAAAATGCTTCTTTTTTATTCTGCTATAAGGGCACTACATGTTTGGCATCATCTGCAGAGCTGATATCAATATAATTGGTGACACAGTGTTGTAACATGACAATCTTGGCTTGATTACACTTGTAATCACACGTATTATGGGCTCCAAAGTATTCAGTACCAGCAGAAAATAATTTTCTTGCTTATAATTATTTTGTTAGATCTGACCTATAGGTCCTATAACTCCTAATACTACCACTCAGTCCTAACCTTAGTCATGGTGCCTGGAGTTAGCGAGATCTCAGTTAGGCCAAGGGATTCAACTAGGTGACAGACCACTAGTGTATTCCTCTATGTTCAGTCATTCTGATGGTGTGTTCTCTTTGTTTCTTTGCAGGGGAGTTGGAAAAGTTACCCGCACCAGAGATTGCTGTGAAATACTACACTGGAGATGATTTGTACTTGTTTGGTAGGTGTTCACTTTGCAAGCTTTTGTTCTGTCTTCTGAAATCTTGTATAGGCTATGACATTTCCTATGCATTCTGTGCAGATGAATTTCAAACTGCCAGAGTTCCCAATACTCGAAGGCCTAAAATAGGTAGGATTCAAAATCAGTAGTTATTTTAGGTTTCATTGTCCACTATGATTGCTTATCTAGCTACAACAATATATCTTGAGTACCAAGAAAGGAGTAACACAAATATACTTCTTCCCTGGCTTCTCGGAGACATTACTGTTTCACTTGCAGCCTTTATGTTGTAATTGAGTTTGAATGCCAGGGCTGAGCCCAGTTCCCTCTGTACCAATCTACAAGATACAGCTTGGCATGACATCTCTCTCTCTCTCTCTCTCTCTCTCTCTCTCGGTTTTTTTCTTTTTCTTTTTTCGGTGTTCTGCCTGATAAGTCTGGCATTAGTTTTCCTCTTATGTTCCAGTTTTGTTTTTATTCTTAAGACCAACATGCAACGCTACGATGAAAAACCGTATAATTGCTAATCAAAAGATTCTCTTGCTTTCGTTAAATTCTTGTTTGTTTTCTTCAGAGAACTTGTATGATGTATTCCTGAACATTCGAGATGATGAAGCTGAACATTGTAAGACGATGAAGGCGTGTCAGACTCATGGGAACCTTCGGTCGCCTCACTCGTATGCGGAGGAAGCCTCTGAAGACAACTCCGAACACGACGTCGCTCAAGCAGATTCTGAAGGTATTGCAGATTGTATAAAGAAATCCGTCACTTCGCCTCCTGCAAAGTAAGACGTGATACACGGATGGCAAATTAGCTACATCCAAGGATAGTTATAGAAAATTGAATACACACTCAATATAGATCCAATAGATAGTTCAGTAGTTTTGTTTATCTTCAGTTGGTAGCCTATTATCTATTTTATTTCAAGTGGTATGGTGCCCAAGTATGTTTTGCAGCTATTGGTTAAGATTTGAAAATTTGGATATCGTCTATATGCTTATCATTCCCATAGTATTTTAACAAAGCGCGTCTAAACAGTGATCTGAAATTTTCTGCCAATAAATATATTGCAAAAAGATAAACTCTGCCACAGAAAATATTGCAAAAGAAAATCAACAATCTTTCCTTTGTGCGGGTCAGATTCAAGGGGCTGTTGTGGTTATTTCAGCTGCATGGAATCCCAGGTGCCCCCAAATGATATTCATTACCTGATTTATCTTGAGTCTAAAGTTAAAGCTGTGTCTCTTTTACTTCAGTTTAGTTTCCAACAAACGCCTGGGTGTTTACATAAAGCAAATCTAACCCATGAATACTGGTAGATATATGCATATTTGTCTTTTCCACTTTTTTGTTTTCTTTTCTTATCATCTGGTCGATTTCAACGCTTCAAAAACTGACTATGAAAGAAAAAGAAAGATCTTAACCTCAAGAAAGAATAGATTAACATATAGTTGTATCTTCAAATTGTTATCTAAGTAATAATTTAGTCTTAACTTTGACGAAGAACATATTTTACCTTTAAATTCTCTTTTAAGTTACGGTATCTAAATTAATTTACGTATGCCTCAATTAATTAAGGATTTGTGCAGTGTATCATACAAATTAAATTATTATGGAAATAATAAATTTGAAGATGACTTCAAAAAAATTGATAACACTTAAAGAAATTTTAAATTTCAAAGCTTGAAAAGAGCAACCTCAAGTATCAAGCATTCATCACTAGGCTAATCACATAGGGTTATAGTAAAAGATACTTGTACGAAGGAACATCTAAAATAGGAAAAAAAAAATCCGGTTTTAACGAAAATATCTATCCAGTTTCGGAGAGAAGCAACTTCGGAACTAGAGTGTCCATTGGATCGTTCATCGTAGGGGTTGAACAGAAACTTTGTCAAATTGTGACAGTTGGGCCACTCTATTATTGACCTTGCCAACTACCCTATTGATTCGCTTTTGCAAACCCCGGTACAATAGTCAACAAAACAGAGAAAAAATACGACGCCGTGTTTTTGAATGGAGAACGAATCAGCGAAACGCCCGCCTAACTAACTAACGTGGGCTGTTTACGCCCTCACAAAATATCTGTTTCATAGAAGTTTAGAACCCGCTCTCTCCCCGTACGGACACAGAAGTCTCCATTCCTGCCTTCTTTTGCTCCGAAACACCTCCAACTACCCAGTTTACACCCCACCTCCTCCGGTTCACATCCTCACACTCTCACCACCGCCAAAAAATTTCAGTTCGAGCGAGACAGAGTGAAGAGAATATGGGAGAGATCTCAATGGGAGCGCTGGTCCCCTCCTTAAAAGGGGAGTCCTTGCCGGACGCCACCGCTGACCCTTCTCGAGAACCTTCACGACCTGCTCCACCGTATCCTCCGGAGGAGGCAGAAGCAGGCGTAGTGGACAAGGACACATTGTGCCCGATATGCATGCAGATCATAACGAACGCGTTCCTGACCTCCTGTGGCCACAGCTTCTGTTACCTGTGCATTGTCACGCACCTGAGAAACAAGAGCGACTGCCCTTGTTGCACTCACTACCTCACCACCAACCATATCTTCCCCAATTTTCTGCTCGATAAGGTTTTTATTTCTTTCTGGTTATCTTGCTTTTGTCTCTAGCCACTACATTTCTGGAAATTAGTTTGTTAGTCTTTTTGCGCATCGTTTTTCTCTGCTAGCTCTGTTTGGCCTCTCAGAAAATATTCGAGACGAAACGAACTAATGAATGCTGAATTGATTACCGGGGTCAATTGGATTCTCGTTGACTTTTATGGTCAATTTCTTGTAGCCAGCTTTTATCTTGTAGATTTAACTATAAACTTGATCTCACAATGTGTCTGTGATTGCGTATAGCGAAATTGAAGCTAAAGTTAGCCTTTTTTCTTTTCCCTGTGTTGAAGCTAAAGTTAGTTGTTTGAGTGAGCTTAGTTCGTCTGCATACCTCTTAGGTATCTATTGGCTTACCTTTTCAAACTATTTCATGCTGATTTTCAGAATCTCTCATTTTCCATCTGAAAACACTCAAAAAAATACCATCTTATATGCCCAAGCGGCCGAGCCCATCCTTTCAATGGTATGCCTTCTCAAAATCCGCAATTGTTAGCCTGATTTTGTGAGCGATTTTCATTCTCTCAGAGCCTAAGTAAAGAAAACCGAAGTTGTGGCTGATGATGCAGGAGTATCCTTGGCCAAAAGAAAAAGAAAGTAGATTTTTGGTCTCTAAACAATGTAACAGCGAGTATTTTTGCTGGTGCTGTTTTGTGAACAGAGAGAGAGTGAGAGCGAAGGGGAGAATCTTAATGCACGGCCACTGCAACCGAGCTTTACACTTCTTAATGCTCCATCATACATTGGATCATTATTAGCATATCATACGATTCTGACATTGATTACAGCACGTTTACACATCTGTATCGAACCTTGCAGTTATTAAAGAAAAGTTTTGCTCGTCAGAAAGTAAAATCTGCATCTCCATTAGGACACCTTCGGCAGGCATTATTTCAGGTCCGTCAATAAAGAGATATCCATCTTTACTGAGTATTTCTTTTCTTTGACTACTATCTTCTAACAATGTAGTTATACCTGCTTAATTGTGTTTATTTAGATTGACGCTTTCTTGAGAATCTTAGACAGGGTTGTGAGGTGTCGATTAAGGAGCTAGATGGCTTGCTGTCTCTCCTCTCAGAGAAGAAAAGAAAATTTGAGCAAGAAGCAGCTGAAACAAACATGCAGATTTTGCTTGACTTCCTACATTGCCTGCGGAGGCAAAAGCTTGAAGAGCTGAATGAGGTATTTGCACCTGAATTTATTTGTTTATGCATGTTGTCATGCAGTATTTCGTATTTTGATGCCAAAGCTTTCTTCTGGAAATATCTGCTTGTGGAATTGTTATAGACATGTGTGAATGTCACTTTGTGAGTTGTATCTGCTTGTGTCTGGTGAATTTTTGTGTAGAATAGAATTATAAAACTGCAGAGGAAGGATTTGGGTGATGGCTGGCTGGGAACAAAAGTTCCATTTACGAAGTCCCAAAAAAAATATCTGAATTGGCCTAGAGATAGTAGAGGTGTCTGCACTGCAAACAAGCAAACCTTGGAGAAAATGAGGGTCAATGTGTTATGATCGTCAGTTACCAGGATGTCTATTCCAGTAGCATAACAGTGCAATACTACACATAAACTGTTTCTACCGTGCAACATAAGGTACCTCTTTAGTTGTAAGTGGTGTATACTGGATACATAACATTGGTGTCATTTCAATCATTGATAAGAACTAAACAGTCGAGTGTAATTCAATTAATCATTTTGACCGATTGTTTTTTATGTATATTATAAGTGAAAAGCAGTAGGAACTATAATGAACAGTGCAGTAGCAATAAATGCGAGAATTTTTACTTCCATAATCTTATCATTTCATTCTTAGTTAATTCGCAATAACTCAGAATTTAATATTTTTGCCTGTAAATTGAATATTTCCTTGTTGGATGACTGCCAAAAGGGTTTGATGAAAAGGTTTAAAATTGATGGTGTTCTGTTTTCCTTGCAGATATATTCTGATCTCAATTATATTAAGGACGACATAAATGCGGTGGAGAGATATAGAACAGAACTATACCGGGCAAAAGAGAGATTCTCAGTAAAGCTGCAGTTGGTTAACAATGATCCTATTGCAAGGAAAGCATGGGCTTTGTTGACTGATAAGCATGGAAGTGACACTATCTGCAGCCCCCACTATATGCTAGGGCAGATGGGAACACAGAACCAAAAAGCTGATGTTAAGGCTCAAGCAAGCTCTCAGGTACTTCAAAACCTTGATGCTTGTAGTGGTTCAGATTTGCATTCTGTTGCTCCATCAGCACTCGCTGCTGCAAGAAAAAGGCGGGTCCATTCACAGGTTAGTGATCTCAAAAGGAGTTTTGCTTCTTCTAATTGGTATAGAGAATGAAGTTACAATAGTATCCTGTCCTTTAGTATGCAACAGCCTAATGGCTGTGGTGTCATGAGGATATCTGTATTGTCCATGTGTGACATTGTATTGACTTTTGTGCCAGAATTAGGCCTTGTTTGGCTTTTTTAGGACAAGAAAATATAGCTGCAGCTTTTTGAGGATATCTGGCTGGTTCCCTAAGCTGCTTTATTAAATGCTATATTCTCTTCTCCAGCCACTGCAATTATATGCTGTTGCATTACTGCTTTGCTGAGACCTCTCAAAAAAGTTAAGCTGAATTTTGCTGGAGAATTTTTGCAAATTGATCAGTGGTTCATATGTATTCTAGTGAATAAACCTTTTTGTAATTAAATTTAAAGTGCTTATAGTAAATCATCGTTGTTGTCATATCTTCCAACAGTTCAATGACCTACAAGAGTGTTATTTGCAAAAGCGGCGAAATTGGAATGCACGATCTCACAAGCAGGAAGAAAGTGTGAAAAATACACGAAGCAGAGAAGGTTATAATCCAGGTCTTGATGATTTCCGATATGTGCTGACTACTTTTACAAGATACAGGTAGAGCCTTGTGCAGTATTAATTATAGGTTTTCATGTACAGTACTTATGGCTTATATATCTATCCGTTGCTTGATACAGTCAGTTGAGGGTTATTGCTGAACTTCCGTATGATGACCTTTTTCACTCCGCCAACATTGTGTCAAGGTGAGTTGAAGTTCCTTGCATATTGGACAATTTCATTCAACCCCTTAGCTTAGAGAATCTGATCTGGCATGTGATTCAATTTGTCTTCTGAGATTGGGTAAGAGGATAACCCTTTATCCTGTCTATAGTATTTTATTTTTTTGGGGTAAGTCCTATATAGATTAGAGTACTTTGCAGATATATGAACGTGTAAAATATAATGCACCATGGCAAAAGCATTTGCAAATGGAAATTGTAATGAGCTAGGTTTGCAAAAGCTTGAAAATAGAGATTTTCCATCTGCAATGACATGCAACTGCATTCTTGTTATTTAACTTCTCTTAATACTTAATTTTCTGAATTTTGAGTCCCCATTGTACTTGCTGCAGTATAGAATTTGATCGTGATGATGAGTTGTTTGCTACTGCCGGTGTTTCACGGTGCATCAAGGTTTATGAGTTGTCCTCGGTAAGCGTTGGACATCATATATGTGGCATAGACCCTGTTGTTTCTTTCGAACAGCAAAAAATGAATCACAAAGGAATATGAAAAGCTATCTTCCGTGTTATTTCTTTTATAGTTTTTTTGGTACAATCCAGTTTACCTCTACTTTCTACTTCCACCTTTTGGTTGGTTGTTCTCTTCAAGCTTTTACTAAAAAGGCACATTTGTTATCTTCTAATACGAGATGGAGACAACACAATATCCCTTTGTTTATCTTGCTTGGGACATCTATTATGTTGTTAATCGCATTGATCAAATAATCACCAACATACATCTCTGAAATTCTCCATTACCACTGTTTTGACCATTCTACTGCATAAGCTTTTTTATTTGGGCTTATTCAAGTAGGTACTGCGAGGTGATGATTGTACTGTTTATACCTCGAGTTGCATACCTGTCACGTTTGTGTTTCATTTTACTAGTAAACTATCTCCTCTGTAATCGTTTCTAGGTGGTGAATGAACCGGCAGATGTCCACTGTCCTGTTGTACAGATGTCCTCACGATCCAAGCTTATTTGCTTGAGCTGGAATAAGTGCACCAAAAACCATATAGCTAGCTGTGATTATGATGGGATGGTGACTGTCTGGGATGTAAACACCTGTCAGGTAGTGATCCTATATTTTTTCTCTTTAATCACAGGGTAACGGTACACTCTCACTAGTTGATCTGTGTGCATGCATAACCTGTCATTATTTGGTAATCATTCCAAACATCTAGGCATCGACATGTTTTTTAACAGGACACTTTTCCTTCCAGAGTGTGATGGAATATGAGGAGCATGAACAGCGAGCTTGGAGTGTTGACTTCTCATTCACCGAACCTTCAATGCTTATATCAGGCAGTGATGACTGCAAGGTACTTTTTAATTGAGCAATATGGAATATATAATATGATTTGTGAGCTGCATATTTATATATGAGTTGAAAAGAAAAAGAGTATTGATAATTGATTAGTTGTAGTGATGCAGCATTCCACATCGTAACAGTGAGATAGAGACATGACATTAGGTGTTAAGTTTGTCTATGGGAAATCCACAGTAACTCGTGAAATTAAAGCCCTAGGGATGCAGGAACAGTCTCAGGAAAGCAAAGATGCTACAATGTCATACATAAGGAAGATCGGGGATATTCTTGAAGATCTGGGCAAAGACAGTTCAATGTTCATCATTCTAGTTCTGACAGTATGTGTTGTTCCAGGTTGTTCTCAGTTCAATTGCCCCCCAAATGACAGTCCCGGTTTCTAGCCTGTTTTCCGTTTAGATCTAAGACAATAGTCGATCCTTGTGTAATCTTTATTGCAAGAGTCCAATTCTAGGGCACAACATTGCTCAGATTGTCTGTTTGTATGGTCCTCTGTCAAACTATGAATGGCCAGGATTTGTTGGCCTCTTTATTATGATTATTTGGTTTGGTAAGTGGGTTCTTTATTTCTATGACAGGAGAAATGCTTCAGATCTGCTAGCCAAGCTAACTGTGGCAATATTGAAATTGCTTTCTCGTGTTTCTTGAAAAAGTGATATTTAGAAACCCAGTGAACTGTTTTTGGCTCCTTAACCATACAACAAGCAAGCTGAATTTTCTGGATCATCCACATGCTTTCAGGACAGATTAGTGTTCTTGGCTTGCGCTTATGACAGTCTTGAGTTGGGATCCTTTTTTTTTTTTCCTCCCCAGGATACCTCATAAATTTCTGCAGCTTACTTTGATTGGTTTTATGCTTAAAACTAGTCTCAGCTTGATTTTTTTTTAATTTGTGTTGAACAGGTTAAAATTTGGTGCACAAAGCAGGAAGCAAGCGTTCTCAACATCAACATGAATGCGACTGTTTGTTCTGTCAAGTATAACCCTGAGTCAAGCATTTATGTGGCTGTATGTCTCCATCAAAGCTATCGCTGCTTTAGCCTTGCTTTAGAGTGATGAAAGAAAGTAGCTTTATACAGCCTTCCCGGACCAACATCTGATTGAAATTTAAGCGTAGTAGAACTGATAACTCAACTTGCCCAATCCATTCAGATAAATTTCGAAAATGGGCTTTAATACTTGGGAATTTCGCAGGTGGGATCTGCAGATCGTCAAATTTATTATTATGACTTAAGAAATATCAGCCAACCACTGCGTGTGTTTAGCGGTCACAGAAAAGCAGTTTCCTATGTAAAATTCTTGGCCAACAATGAACTTGCTTCTGCATCTACTGACAACACATTGCGCATGTGGGATGTAAAGGAAAATTTGCCTGTAAGTAGTCCTGACAATACTTGTGTCATACATTCTAATGTTAACTTTGAGCTTCAACCACGTACACCCTTGTTCTTGTCCCCTTATTCCATAAATCAGTCTCATATTTACTTATGCTTTATTACTTGCAAGTTTGAGACTGATGAAGTAGCAATATTGGGTGATTGTTTGACTTGGACCATCTTAGAAGTTCTCAGAGATAGAATCTAAAAGCTAAGCTAGTTGTCGTTGGAGCCATAGCACGAACTGCTGACAGTAGGGGATTGTAGGGTAGGCTGCAATGGACTTCAGCTATTCATATTATTTGTGGGATTGGGACTGCCTTAAGTTTAAACTGATATGGCTCTATCAATGATACTTCATATTTCCCTCAGGATTTGTAGCTTCTGTTTTAATCTGGATATCCAACTAACTACGCGTCCACAAGTTGTTTCTCATTTTCACAGCTGCGCACGTATACGGGCCACATGAATGAGAAGAATTTTGTGGGCCTCACGGTGAATAGGGAATTCATAGCTTGCGGCAGTGAGACCAATGGAGTGTTTGTTTATCACAAGGTTAAGAAACATCCACATTTAACCTGGACGTCTTCCTTTTTCTCTCTTGAAGTTACTCCAATTTTGGTGTTCACTTGCAGGCCATTTCGAAACCGATGGCTTGGCATGGATTTGGTTCTGAGGATGAAGAAGACAAAAGATCTTACTTCATCAGTGCGGTCTGTTGGAAGAGTGATAGCCCCACAATGTTGGCTGCAAACAGTAGAGGAACGATTAAAGTACTCGTGCTTGCTGAATGAGGAGTAGAATTAGGATTGCAGGTTCCACAGAGGCTTGTAGCCACTAGCCACGCCAATGTGCATAGAAGTTACGGATGAACTCCTATATGTGGCTGCTTTCGAGTAGGGAAAAACATATATATTTATACATATGGCATTGCTCTTAGCAATAGAGAAACATCCTCTTGCCAATTCCGGCATAATCTTCTACCTCCTCCTTTCTGGGCCACACACTCGGGGTGAATCCCATATAGCGGCAGCTCCAGTCGTAGGCCCACTTCACCCTTCAAGGCCCATGTATGTTGCTAAAATCTTAACAAGTTTGACCCATAAGAAAAGATTCCAAAAAAAGGAGGATTTCTGCTTTCTCTTCAGCATTTCAGAGGGAAAAAAAAACTTCTTTCTCTTCAGCATGACAAAAACAGACGATTTTTCTGTTCCTGTTCTGTTGAAAATAAACCAGATTTTCCTTAAAAACTGCCTAATTTGAAGTAGTATGAGAACGAAAAAAGCACCGAATTTCATTGTCCCATTTCTTACGAAAGTACACTCGCAATTCATGTGATTTGGTCATCTTTCACCCCCGCAAAAATCGACCAAACAAAGGAAAAGCTTTCGAGTTCCAACTAAGTCGTAGACATTTTGGCCCCCAACTCTTCTACAAATCAAAATCATGAGTCCCTAATCATTCCTCCTTCTTTGGGTAATAATACCCTGTAGACGTTACTAGGCTTTGTATCTTGATTAATTGTTTTCTGGCGAATAGGAGGCAAACACAAACACATTAAGCCATGATGTCGGTCTCTTATCATTATTCTGACCAATAAGATTCACCACTTATCCCCTTTTCCCATCGGCCACTTCCATGTGCTCCCCACGTCAGCTTTTCTCCCTGACTATTTTCCTTCCCCTCCACGTCTCCATATTCTACAAAGCCTTTAAAAACTGAAAAAAACAAAAAAAACCGGATTATAGTCCCAGTCATCTTCCCCACGGCGCGTTTTTATCAAAGATCCTTTCTCTCTTTCTTTCCCTCTTTCCACTGTGGAAAAGGAGGAGAGATTGAGGGAGATCCAAAAGTTTTTAGAATCTCGGAATCGCTCTTTACAAATTCCTCTGATTCACTGAGGAATCGTCCCGGTCTTTTAAACTTTTGGCGCGAAAGCCATGAAGGTCGAGAACTGTGGGGGAGAGATGTATGCCGCGGCCGAACCCTCTCCGTCGATTATCGTTGGGAACTCATCGCCGGCGGCGAGGTCTCCGGCTGTCGGAGATGATAACGAGCGGGACGGAGAGGAGTTGCTGGTTCCGCCGCTGAACTTCGCGATGGTCGATAATGGCATATTCAGGTCTGGTTTCCCCGATTCCGCAAACTTCGAATTCTTAAAATCCCTAGGCCTCCGTTCCGTTATGTGAGTATATAATTCCTCCGCCAGTTTTGTTTTCCAGTGAATCATCTTGGTTTTTGTGATTAATTCGAGTTTGAGAGACGTGGTAATCTCATTTTGTGCGTATGTGGTAGATGTTTGTGCCCGGAGACCTATCCGGAGGCGAACAAGGAGTTTTTGAGGGCTAATGGGATTAAGCTTTTTCAGTTCGGGATCGATGGCAGTAAGGTTCGGTTTCGCTCTTTGGGACCTAATTCTTTTTTATTTTATTGCATAGGGAACTGATTTTGTTCGTTTGACTGAGGGATTCTCGACTCTGTTTTCTGAGTTTGTAAGTTCGAGATTGCTTGATATAATTTTCCGAAACTGTTATTGGTTTGTTGGTGTTCTAGGTACTAAGTTATCGGTTGTCCCAAAAGTGGTAAAAAATTGATTAATACACCTGCTCATTTTTGGACGCCAAAAGTCAAAGAGATCATAAATGGTGAATTTAGTCACGTAACCATAATACTGATTTCTAGCTCGATAGCATGGCTGTGAAATGGAAGACTTGAGCCCACATTCGTGTATATTCTTGATTTTGTTTTTCTTTGTGGCTGATATGCAGAAAAATTCTGTAAGTTGACTACGAAACAAAAATAATAATTCATCCTTAAAAAGCGATGGGTTTTGTTTATTTCTAGAAATAGGATTCCACGGGTTGAATTTTCTAATCGAAGAGTGGAAGCAAAGTTGTCTTTTAGATGGGCACAACAAATTTGACCGAGGGAGGTTGTTGGATCATTGAAGAACTTAAAATTGTGGAAAGGTAGGAAGAGGGGACTCGTGTTTTGCATAACATCGAATATGCTCTGAATCATCTACTGCGCTTTCCAAGTAGTAACCAAAAGTTGTTCAACTTTTCCAGATATTCTGGTACCCACGTTAAAGGTTCCTAATGTTTTTTCTTGCATTGAGCGAGTACTGTGACAGAAATTTAGAATTCCCAATATCAGTGGATGCTTTTATCTACTTATGTTGATTGGAATTTTCCTTATGTTCAGGAGCCTTTTGTAAACATTCCGGAGGAAACGATTCGTGGAGCACTGAAAGTTGTCCTTGGTAGCAAGAAACTGATCCTAAATCTTTTGATCTGAGTTATAGAGTAACTTGCTTTTTTTGCAATCTGCTAATGTATGTGTTTGCCTGTCTGCCATGCCAGATGCGAGGAACCACCCACTTTTAATTCATTGCAAACGGGGAAAGGTATTGTGACTTTTCTCTCTACTCTTTTCCATATACGAGGTTGCTGGGTTTAGAAATCTTGCAACAAATCTGTGCAGCACCGCACCGGTTGTCTGGTAGGATGCGTAAGAAGATTGCAAAGATGGTGCCTATCTTCTGTTTTCGATGAGTACCAGAGGTTTGCTGCTGCTAAGGCCAGAGTGTCAGATCAGAGGTTCATTGAATTGTTCGATATTTCCAGCCTGAAGCACTTGCCCACATCCTTTTCATGTTCAAGGAGATATTAGCCGTCTTGAAAGACTAGCGCATATCGTTTTCACGAAAGTTAATAGCATTTTACGTTGTAAGGACGAAAGCTTGGAGTGTAGCCATTGATTAAGATAGAAAGCAATGCATGACAGATAATCTCATTCTTTTCTATTTGGTTTTATTCTGCTCCGGACGAGCTGTTGTTACCTAAGCTGTTTCTCCTTGTCCGTTCAAACATATCATCTTCTTCTGTTCCCACTTCTGCAGCTTTCCCCTTTGAATATCTCTACTCACCAAAAGTTGTTGAGCTATCTCCTGCAGCTTCTTTGCTCTGTCTAGACGATTCAATCTTTGCATGTCGAACAGCTTTTTGCATATGAATATGATTTTTCCTTTAAGAGACAACTCCCCCGCTCTCTCAATAAGCTGAGAAAAATAGACGAAAATAAAATAAATCGTATTCAGACACTTGTGAAGACGACCATCAAGAATCTCAACGGCGAGCGACCACACGGATCTATGCTCTCAGATCGATTCAAGGGGAAGGATTTTTTAAAAAAAAAATCAATAAATTATTTCTTCAACATCTTCTCCGCTTTCTTTCATCCATTCTTGAAAACTCTCGGATTTCAAAATAAAAAATAAAATAGAAACAAAAAGAGAAATTTGATAATAACGAATGTGGACGAGCAACAATCGAATCGCCAACAAAGAATGACGACTGAAACGATATCTCGGCCTCAGATCTTGTTATACCTCGATGTTCTTCGCAACGCAGAGACACAAAACTGTCTCCTATCGTCTAAAACAGAACAGAGGCTTTGATTAAAAAGACGGAGAGAGCGATAGAGAAAAAGAGGAAGAAATAGGAACTCCAAGATATGAAGGATTATCAGGCTCAAGGGAAAATAATTAATACGAAGCCACCTGCAACCTTTACCCTAAACTTCAATCGGCTCGATAGAAGACGTACGCTGCTGAACGCTCGGCTTCGTCTCTGAACGTTGGGAATATATAGGGGGCTGAGCCGGTACTCCGCCTCCAGATCTCAGGTTCCAACCCTAGCACTGAAAATTACGGTAATGCCCTTGCCCACTAACTGCTGTTGCATTCTTTACTTTTTTCATGCATTTAATTTTCTGCTCGTAAACAAGAGACAAATTTCGAAGTTTAGTTTATGATATATGATACAATTTGAAAGCTAAAAAATAATAATAATTATTAAGATTGGTTAAGAGGGAAAAAAAAAAAAATTGGTTACTGAGTTGATAATACTCGCATACTTGAGGATTAATATGAAAGCTTTATTCTAACTTTGAAATTGAAAAGTCGATAATATTCTGGACAGCAGGCTATAGATTACGACTCTGGAAAAATGTTCTATCTGTCTGCCACGCGTCACCTTCGATCACGCGTTTCATTTAAATGATCCCGTGGCCCTCCTTGATGCGATGATTTGAAGGTTTTGAGCTAGTCAATGATTAAACTCATTCTACAGATCCGACGGTGAATAATAATCAATCAGAAGAAGTATCCAGCTTAGATGATCAAAATCCAAGAAAATTCCGATCCTACCATCTAGGGTTTTCACCCCAAGTGAGTTTCCAAAAACCCCATCTTCCATTTCCATCTCTCTCTTCTGTACGCTGAGCTTCCCCAGACATTTCTCCAAACACGCGACTTAATCGGCGTTCTTCCCCACTCATCTTCTAGTCTAGGGCTCTTTGGGAACTCCGCCGGCTCAGCGCACAGAGATAAGATCTTCATAGAAAGCTTCCAACTTCGAGCTTCTCATTTGTCATCGTAAGTACCCCGTTTCTGTTTCTTTATTTATCCAACACAACTTCTTCTTGAAGATACTGCAAGCCTCCGTGCTAATTTATTTTTGGTTTACATACATATATTTATGTGCGCTTGAGATAGAGAGAGACAGAGACAGAGAGTTGTAGTTTTATGGGGAAGTCAGGGGTAGGAAGAAGAAGGGCGGTGCAAACCAAGTCTCAGGGGACAATTCGTCTCCTAATGCTAATGGCGGTGTTGATTCGGACTCTTCAGTCTTCTTGAAAAGGGCCCATGAGCTCAAAGAAGAAGGGAACAAGAGGTTTCAAAATAAGGACTATGTGGGTGCTCTTGAGCAGTATGATAATGCACTTAGACTTACTCCAAAAACTCACTCCGACAGAGCTGTGTTTCACAGCAATAGAGCAGCTTGTTTGATGCAAATGAAGCCCATAGACTATGAAACTGTAATTGCTGAGTGCTCAATGGCACTTCAGGTCCAGCCCCGGTTTGTTCGTGCTCTCCTTAGGAGAGCTCGGGCATTTGAGGCAATAGGAAAGTATGAGATGGCGATGCAAGATGTGCAGGTCTTGTTGGGGGCTGACCCAAATCATGGGGATGCTTTGGAGATTGCTCGGAGGTTGAGGACAGCATTGGGTCCACGCCAGGAGGCCCAGCAGGACCTCCAGAGCCGCCCATCCCCTGCTGCCCTCGGGGCTTCTGCAGTTCGTGGTGCCCCAGTTGCCGGATTAGGGCCATGTTTGCCTGCCCGGCCGGTGCCAAAGAAGGCTACTACAGCAGTGGGATCAGTAATATCGCTTACTAATAAGCTGGAGAGGCCCCAAGCTGTTCTACCCACTGAAAATGGTCCCGAGTTTAAAGCACAATTCCCAAAGCTTGTGTTAAAGCCTTCAAGTGGTTCTTCAAAAACTTCTAATCCAATCAAGGATAACCAGAAGGAGCAGTCATCTTCTTTGTCGGTATCATTGCATGAGCAGGCTCTAGAGGCTGCAATCCAATGGAGGTCATTGAAGCTTGTTTATGATCATGACATAAGGCTTGCCCAGATGCCAGTGAAATGCAGTTTTAGAGTCCTAAGAGAAATAGTGAGCAAAAGGTTTCCATCATCAAAGTCAGTTTTGATCAAGTATAAGGACAATGATGGCGATTTGGTGACCATAACCTGTTCAGGAGAACTGAGATTGGCAGAGTCTTATGTGGATAGCCTCATCCTGAAGGATCCCGAAACAGATAAATCAGACTTGATTGGGATCTTGAGATTGCATATTGTGGAGGTGAGTCCTGAGCAGGAGCCACCTTTATTGGAAGAAGAGGAGGAGAAGGATATGGAGAGTGAGGGAAACAAGGGAGATGAAAGTGGCACTAATTCGTCACTTGGTGAATCTGTTTTGGAACCTGCTGATGTGGGAGTTGATAAGCCAGAGAATGAATTTCAGAAGGAGAAACTGGGAACAGAAGATCCTGAGTGCAAGGAAGTTGAGATGGATGATTGGTTGTTTGAGTTTGCTCAGCTTTTCCGCACTCATGTTGGTATTGACCCAGATGCTCATATTGACTTGCATGAGGTTGGAATGGAGCTTTGTTCTGAGGCACTCGAGGAGACAGTCACAAGTGAAGAAGCACAAGGTCTTTTTGACAAGGCTGCTGCTAAGTTCCAGGAGGTGGCTGCTTTGGCTTTTTTCAATTGGGGAAATGTTCATATGTGTGCTGCTAGGAAACGCATTCCCTTAGATGAAGCTACTGGAAAGGAGGTAGTGGCAGCACAGCTTCAAGCTGCTTATGACTGGGTTAAGGAAAGATATTCTCTGGCCAGAGAGAAGTATGAGGAGGCGCTCCTGATAAAACCAGACTTTTATGAGGGGTTGCTGGCCCTGGGGCAGCAGCAATTTGAAATGGCCAAACTTCATTGGTCATTTGCTCTTGCTAAGAAGATAGAGCTCTCGAGCTGGGATTCTGCTGAAACTTTAAACCTTTTTTATAGTGCTGAGAAAAAGATGAAGGCTGCAACTGATATGTGGGAGAAGCTGGAAGAGCAGAGAGCAAACGAGCTAAAAGATCCAAGTGCAAGCAAGAAGGATGAGTTATTGAAAAGAAGGAAGAAGCAA
Source organism: Morella rubra (assembly GCA_003952965.2). Taxonomy (NCBI): domain Eukaryota; kingdom Viridiplantae; phylum Streptophyta; class Magnoliopsida; order Fagales; family Myricaceae; genus Morella; species Morella rubra. The sequence goes on along the minus strand of CM025850.1, from coordinate 6,239,324 downwards.
ACAAGTATTGCTGATGGTGAGCCCTCTAGCCTAGGCAATCAGGGTGAAATTTCAGCAGATGAAGCTGCAGAACAGGCAGCTGTGATGAGATCACAGATACATCTCTTCTGGGGTAACATGCTTTTTGAGCGTTCCCAAGTTGAATGCAAACTGGGGCTTGATGGTTGGAAGAAAAACCTGGATGCAGCTGTTGAGCGATTTAAGCTTGCTGGAGCTTCTGAGGCAGACATTTCGATGGTTCTGAAGAACCACTGCTCTAATGGAGATGCAGTGGATGGAGATGAGAAAAAGGTTCAAAAGTCAGACACGGATGTGGCTGGTGAAGCTGAGAATGATGTAATCGATCAATTGTCAGGGAAGTGATATGGAGTGATAATTTCTCTGCTTCAGAGCTTACCTTCGAATTTTTCATAGTCAATCATGAGCTTGAACCTGAGGAAGGAAATGTTTTCTCTCGTCAGAATGGTGGAAGTCTAGAATTCTTTTCTTTTGGTGACAAAAAATTGAATGCCAACATTATATGTTTGCCCAAAAGATTTTGTGCTTTCTGTTCTTCATGGTAATTTTGGAGGTGACATTTCCTAAACATTGATTTTATACTGATGAGTTTCAATAAAAAATTTATTTGCTTGGGGTCTGAATTTGCCTTCTCATTCGGAAGTTGACAATTGGTCAGTGTCAGTGTTTGGAGCTACTTCATTAGTTGCGTTGCACATACACAATATTGTCTTCATCAACTAGTTTCACTTGTGAACCTTTAGGCTGTAGCACTCCGGATGTGTATCTTCTAGAAGCATAGAAGAAGAATATCAAATAGTATGCAATCCCTTTCCCCTCACCACACCCCAAACTGAAAAAGGACTTCAACGACAATAAAACAATAATTTACCAATAAAGTAAGAGAGGAAAAAAAGACACAGCTTAAGTTTTTCTGTTTGGATCGAATGGTAACAATATTCTACCAAAAAAAAAATAGGTGGAGAAAAATAGTGACATGATCTATGAATGTGAATTATATATGAACTCTATGAAAGTGGCTAAGTCATACTTAAGAAGAGACCACATTCATATAGGAAGACATACTATGTGAAAGGGATTAGGATCTTTTGCAATTTCCTGTCTAAATTGTGTAGTAAAATTTGAAAAAAGATAGACACAATAAGTAGGCTTTATATTATTTAATATTATCTATATAAAGTTTTGAGCAATGTAGGCTCTACATGAAGTTTACTTATTGTATTTATTTCTCTTCAAATTATGTAGTGTCATTTGGATAGAAAATTGCAGTGTTGTGGTCCCAGCAAAAGAGGCTAATAATACTGGAGTGAAAGTGGCTAATAATACTTGAGAAGAGACTTATTTGTACTAGTGATTGATGGCTTTATAATGGGTGCATAATTTTCAGTGTGTTTGTGTGTGATATCACTAAAGCAGTAGGTGAGGTATGCATATTATGGGAAAGCGGATTTTATGGATTCTGACATCCACATATCGTGGTGGCTTGTTCATCGAACCTAGAGAAAGTTTTTCACATGAATCATTGGAAAAAGACCTATGGATCTTACTCTGTATGGAGATTTTACTGGTTTAAATATTTAAGGTATGCAATTATGTTCATGATAGAGAGAGAGTTTTCACATGAATCATTGGAAAAAGACCTATGGATCTTACTCTCTGGAGATTTTACTGGTTTAAATATTTAAGGTATGCAATTATGTTCATGATAGAGAATCAGAGTATTTTCTCTTGAGATCATTGGATGAAAGAGACTCTCATGGACCCTTACTCTGTATGGAGATTTTACTGGTTTAAATATTTAAGGTATGCAATTATGTTCATGATAGAGAGAGTTTTCCTCTTGAATCATTGAAAAATGACCTTGAATCATTGAAAAATGACCTATGGACCTTACTCTGTATGGAGATTTTACTGGTTTTTAAACAATTATGTTCATGATAGAGAGAGTTTTACACTTGAATCATTGGAAAAAGACCTATGGATCTTACTCTGTATGGAGATTTTACTGGTTTAAATATTTAAGGTATGCAATTATGTTAATGATAGATTGCGACTGATGGCATGATAAGATGAACAGATACAAATAGAGTCGGGTTGAACGTTGTGCAACCATGTGTCATTCCACTTCATTGAGGCCTCGAGAATGAGATGTCCTGCAAAAGTTACATTCTTGGGTGCCTGTGAATAAGATTTTTCACTGGTAATTGATCTGGCTTCTTTCCATCTGTGCTTAATCTGTTTTCCAATTCATTGGTGATTACTCATGACATGACTACCCTGTCATTAACCAGCGGAAACAAGTAGATTGAGTACTTCAAACGACTGAAGCAGGGTTTTGATAGTGCCCCTTAGAGCAAGTGCAAACTAGCCTTCCTTTCCAATGCTAGTGTGAACTTATAACTTATGGGCAGTTAACGTTGCAGGAAGTTTTCTTTCTGAGAAATATAATAGATGCAGGCTGAGTAACTGGATTCTATATTGGTCTGCGAATTTGTTTCCTGTCTCCGAAGTCTCTTTTCTCTGCCATGCGTAGTGTCTGTGGGTTGGAAGAGAGGGGTGTTGTTCCTGTGGTTCTGGCGTAGCGCATTTGGTGTCTCTGGTTTGCCTCTATTCACCAACGCTTGCTTTCCAGTCCCACATGATTTGTTCCTTCTTGTGGCTATTGTGATCGTTACTGTCTTTCTAAAATCTGTGAATTCTTTATACTCTCAGGTTTCCATGGACTTCGTAATCAAAGCTAATAAGAGATTCAGTTTTTTTTTTTTTAAGTATTGCCCTTTCGGATACTGAGGATAATTGATACCTTAAGGAGACCACTATCTACTTTGCAACACTTGAATTAAAAATAGGATAGTGCTTCTATATCCTTATCGATCCAATAGCCTAAATCTTAAAAGAACCTGGCACTTTTGGTGGGGAAAACAGTAACCAATAATTTACTGGTGTGAGTAAAGTTTAGGGAAATTATGACAGACAACCTCGTCTAGTGTTATTTTGGTGGTAGTCTTGAATTTTTAATTTTCTTTTTGGACCAGTGGTCTTTTTTGTTTTTATTTTTAGCTGAAGTTCTGGTTCCTCCAAATCCAAGGTTTTATCGTTACTTTTTTCGGTCAAATTTTTATAATTTGTTTTAGGTGTTTCATTTTTCATTTTCAGATTTTCACATTCCTCTCGTTAGCCTATCTCTCTCTCTCTCTCTTTCTATCTAGCTTCTCTCTCAGCTTCCATGGCCATGCCGCTGATTGGATCGTGGAGGACTGGAGGTCAACCTCCAAGGCTATGGAAGCCATTGAGGTTGAACCTTCATGAGTTGAGGTTAACCTTCATCGTTATGGAGGTTGGGAGATGAGACAGAGAGAGAAGAGCGAAGATGTTGAATAGAGGAGAGATGAGAGAGCAATACGGAAATTTAGAGGATCAATGCTATGTCTCTCTAACGGGAGAGGAAGGAAGGCGCAGTACGACTAATATACCCAGCTGAAAAAAGCTGGCTAGGCTAGCGCGAATTGATTTTCTCTTATAAGAGTCTCATTTCTTTGACTATTGGTGTCTGTGGTGAACGCAAGCGCCTGTTCTAGAGAAAGAGACTTTGTCATCTCTTTAGAATCAGGTCCGCTTCTCCTCCATTCGAGCGGCCAGTGAGCACGCGCTAGGTGGTTAGCATCTCAACCTCCAAGCGTGTCTTTCTATCTCCTCCGATGGCTGGCCGGCCGGCGTGTAGGGGTCCCCGCATGCTCGTGGATCTCTTGAGCCTGTTTATTTTATCTGTTGGTCGGCTCCTCTCCTCTTACTGTTGGTTTTGGTGCTTTTAGGCTTTCCTTTTTCGTTGGTTCTATCAACTTGTTGCCTTTTGTAGATTTTTCGCTCTTTATGAGTCACTTCTCGTTCATTTAGATTTGGAATTTTATAAAACCGTTAGGCTTCCTATCTCGTTGCCTCTACGAAGAGTCTAACTAGTCCTTTAGAGCATGTACCGGAAGTATTTAAACTTAAAATCTCATTTACTTTTTTTTAAAAAAAATGTGAGCTGTTGTGGGAAAAAAAAAAGTCTGCTTTTTTCAAGTTCGCCCAACCAACACAAGTTGTTGATCCCTTTCTCTAAGCCACTAGTGGCTTGTGCAGCGGTTGACATTCCTCGTACTCCTCTTTGTCCCTGGTGACCTTTGGATGTTGTTGTCACGAAGGTTGCCAGAGTCACTGGAGGCACAAGTTGGTGTAAACTTCGACGAAATTAAGATCAACGCGGCTCGTATCTTGGCTCGTTTTGATGTTATAACCTCAATTTTCAAGTTGGGATTCGAGATATGACTTTTGGTCCTGTCTTTTTTTTTTTTTTTTTAAGCAAATACGAGAAAATATTATATCAACAGCGAAAGAGAAAACAAAAAATAGAGTCAAGGGAATCAAAGCCTTCATACACAGAGGGTAAGAAACAGGGTGCTCTCAAAGAAGGGGAATGACGCCACGAAAATCGGGGAGGCCGCCATTGAACGATACGGGGCCAAAGTGACTTTTGGTCTTCTTCTTTTTTTTTTTTTTCAACCTTTCATTGATTAAATTAAAGAAATTTAGGAGCGTTTGTTTGTCTAATTTTTTTGGGTTCAAAATTTTCACTACACTAAACACATTTCACAAGTTAATAAAACTTTACACTTTTCACAAACTCCAATAAATTTTAACGTTCAAAAAATTTTCAAAATTTTAAAAATATTCTTTAAAATTTCGATAATCAAACGCCATTTGAGAACATAAAAAACACATGCTCTAAAGAGCAAATCAGACATTCTGAGCCGACTAGCAGGATGACCTAAAAGTTATATAGAGACTCACATGGGACAGAAAAGTAACAACGCAGCAAGCTAACAGAAAATAAAAGCCAAAAGCAGAAGAAGGCAGTAGAACTGGTCGGAGGAGGAGAGGGACCGGCCCAGAGAGAAATATACCAAAGTGACTTTTGGTCTTGTTTAAATCCAATAATGTTACCCATCCGTAAACTTTTACACCAACTTGTGCCTCCAATGACATTGTTGCATTTCTAATTTATAAAGTTGGAAAGTGGAATTTTCCTGAGTTTGGGCATCTATATATTTTATCAGAGCACCATAACTTGCAGAAGTTGGATTTTTTTTTTTTTTTTACATGAATTATGTAAGAACGAAAGCAACGTTTTCACTTTAAGCTTGGAATCAGAACGTTTTACTATTTATAAAACGATCTCTTTCTAGTCTATAATGTTTAAATTCCACGTTTGTAACGCGCCGATTCTGTTTTGGACACCGAAAGCATGCTCTGAAGCATAATCCGCCAAACAGAGTCTAAAAACAACACCTCATCGATCGGAATGACGGAGTGGATATTATTTTGGTCACTGTCAACGGTACACCCTTACCAACAGCACCAGCACATACATCACACGACAGACACAATCAGGCGTAGCCTACAGCTAAACTACATAAGTTCCACACTAGACAGGCCACACCTAAACCACGAAACTGTGGACTCACTCAACAGAGAAACGACAAAGAAAACATACCCATAAAACCCATTTTGTTTCTGTCATGAGAAGATTCAGACAGTGGCAATGGGACCCAAATTAACAGTGGACTTCATGGCCTTCATGGCTTCGAACCTTGGCTCCTTGGCCTGGAACTTGAGGCCGGCATAGAGCTTCATGTAGTCGTCGAACACAAACTTTGGGTACACTTGGCCTTTCTCACCTTCTTTCTCCACCAATGCGGGTGCTGGATAGATAACAGCATCGCTACCCGGATTGTAGAATGATGCTATGGACATTCTGTTACCTTCCGGTTGAACAAGCACACGGTGCACCACGCTCTTGTATTTTCCATTCGTGATGACCTACATAAAACGAGATGGAAAGGAAAGGAACAACCTTAGAATAAAAATCACACTTCAAATAAGGTTTATCTTCTATACACGTCTGTTTTATGGTCTAAAATCATTCCGACAATATATTTAGAAGATAACATGCAGCACATGCAAGCTGTTGAGAATGAAAATGGCCCTTGGAGGTTTGTATGTATACCTCAAGTTGGTCGCCAAGGTTGATCACAATGGAGTGGCGCATCGGGGGGACATCTACCCACTTGCCATCCTTGAGGAGCTGGAGCCCACTGACCTTGTCATCTTGGAAGAGAAGGATGAGGCCGCCAGCATCAGTGTGAGCACGGAGGCCCTTGATCAGCTCTGGTTTGGGGCAAGGAGGATAATTGCTGACCTTGGTGCCAAAATTTGGGCCCTTGGACCCATAGAAGGCCTTCTTCAGGTACCCTTTCTCCAGCCCAAGATTCTCACACAGCAGGTCCAAGAGTTGCTCAGCTAGTTTCTCTAAATTCGCAGCAAATTCCTTCATTACCTTCCTGAAATTGGTCAAAGAAATAACCATGAAATCGACACGAAGTGCACAATATGCTGCTATAGAGGTACTGCAAAAAAATTTAGCCATAGGTGTAACCTATAGTCTTCTTCAAGATCTGGGATCTCTGAAATGTTCGAGAGCGGAAGGTGGCGCAAGAAGAAGGTGCTTTCCCAGTCCATGTCATTGATTTCGGACTGAGCAGCCTCCAGACCTTGACTCGCCACCATTTCCTTGAACCTTTGTTCCATACACTTCCTGTAATGTTCTTTTGTCAGCTTCTCCACAGTGTCCATCAAATCATGAGTGATCCCATGATTCACCAACTTCAAAGGATAACCGTTAAGAGAGAAGTGAGAAAGCTGTAAGCATATATAATTGCCCCGAAAGAAACTTCACGAGAGATATAAGCAAATAGTTGTACGTACCTCAAAGAAGCCCCAGTTCTCACAGGCATCATTGATCACTTCCATGGTTACTCCTCTCTCTTCACCATTAAGCTTCTCCATGTCAATAACTGGGAAAGTCTCCATGCTCTCTTTCTTCTTCGCTCGCTCTCGCTCTTCTCTTTCTTATGGTTTGGATTGAAGCAAGGTGCTGAGGGACGCAATTTATAGGCGCTAAAGGAGTCATGGCAAAGAAGTAAAATGATTGTAAGTCGTGGGGACTCGCGAAGTACTCCCTCCTCCAAAACAATTTTGCCACTTGGTAAAAAGCATAAATTATAACAACGGATCTAATAATATGTCTTGGAAGAAAAACTTAAAAAGAGAAACCAAATGCTTTTCCACAAAGATACGAATCTCTGTCTCTTTCTCTATTCAGCCTTTCCTTTTCTGAGCTGGTGTCTGCAATCAAAAGTTAATATCTGCGTTGTTAAAATTTTGAGATACCGAGAGTTGATGAAAAAAAAAAAAAAAAAAAAATTGAATAAATATTATATAAAAAATAATTTGAGAAAAATTATTTTTTAATTTTTTAATTAAGACTAAAATTTTGAGTGCCAAATACCACCGTTGGTAAAAAAAAATGAAAAGAAATAATATTATTTGAATGAACTTTTATCTCTCTCTCTTCTTTCAGAGATGGCTTAGAGAAGAGAGAGATAAAACTGTCAAAATTTTAGTACATGAGAGTTGGTAAAAAAATAAAAAAAAAATAGATTATTTGAATGAGCTCTTTATCATGTTTATAATAGAAAAAGATAATTTGATGAGAATTGATTATTTTATTATTTTATTATGCTAAAATTTTGGATTGAGATGCAAACACGTTAAAATTTTGCAACGCAAACACAAATTTTGGAGTGGCCAATTTTGGTATTTCTTATTTTATTTACGGAAGGAACAAATACCACAAACCATATGCTTATAAAAGAACAAAAAAAACCGTACATAGGCCAAACATATTTAGAAAGAACTAATTATTGTGCTTTTGATCAGAATTTTGGACCAAATTATCTTTAATTTGTGGGTTGAATTGCTTAGTTAAATTCAAAGAGAGAAAGTTGCATTATACGTTGAATATTGATGGCCCAAGTTATCCAATACTTGATGTGCGCAACATGAAATGTTATAGTATCGACATGTTATTTCCATCACTATCCTAATTGTACTCTACAATTAATCTAGACTTTAAAAATAATTATTTCACTTTTGATCAAGAATTTGGATCAAAATTCTCTCCAATTTGCCAGCGGAATTGATTAATTCAATTCAAAAAAAAAATCAAACATAGAACACTAATGGGCCCACATTGACTAATCAATACTTTATACTCGCACAACATGGAATGTTATAATACTTACATATTATGTCTATTTCTTTATGAATCAGCCCATTCAATTGGTAAGAAATTAAAGATCATCTGAATCTAGATGAATTATTATGAAACTCGTGATCATACTGTTTGAAAAAATTATAAGGTTATTATATATCCGGTATGAAGATAGTTTAGTAATAAACCTTAATTTTTCTCTTCTCACGAATAACGGTGACTACTAATCATAAATCTTATGTTTGAGATCCATGGGTATATGCGATCGAGCAAGCATTACTCCGAAAATAACAAATATATAGTCACTTTTTCTTGGTTGACAAATGTCTTGAGAATTCAACATAAGAAATAGGTGGTTCTATATCATGATCACATTATAAAAATAATAAAAGACTAAATTATGGCAAAGAATAAATATCTAATTTGTTCCTTATTTTTATATTTTTAGTCAAACTGATGAGCTCAAATACAGAAGGGGGAATAAGCATATTAATTTCACTGAGGTTATGTTTAATAAGTTAATATAGGTATCTTTGCATCAACTTTTGCTTGAAGAATTGTGCTAGCAATACTTCTTGAGATCCTCGTAGGCAAGGTGCAATTATTGGTTGATCCAGCTCCTACCCAATCTGCAGCCTAAGATCAGAACCAACAATAATGCTCCTAATTCTCTTTCCAATGAAGAACTTTGGATTTGGAACAAAAAGGAGGGGGGAGAAAATCAGAATGAAATAAAGAAAGAAGCGAGTACCCTTAGGGCACCCTTAGAAGGCCACCTATCTCCTTATCTTTTAAAAGTATGGATGTAAAGTTTAGGTAAAAGAAACAGGACTCGTGGAGAATGAATGTGAGCACATCCTGATGGACCCCTACCATCTTTGTCACTGCGGCTGTGTGGCCATGATCTTTGTTCCCGCTCTTTGGGTGGGGGTGGGACCCAACTAATTGGGTGGCTAATCACCTTGTTGCTTTCTTCGAGTCTTTCACAGACCCCACGGGTTGGCTGCTGCTTTTGCCATTAAACCCGCAATTGATGTCTTTCACTGGTTTGGATTTTGCCGAATTAAGAACGTCGATATATGCCGACATCTGGTTAAAATAAAACCAAAAAGAAAACAAAGAACGAGAAAGCATCTACCAAAGAACCAAGTGTATGTGAAATGCCTCTTAGTTCCCACGGAATAAACCCATCGTCGACATTGCAAGCTTATCATTTTCCATATTAAACAGTAATCGATAATCTCTTGTATCCGTTTCTGTTGGAAAGTTGATCGACCCAGTGACAGAGTATATAGAAACTCCCCTAACTTAGAAAGAGCAGAAAAAGAAAAAGAGATAGCAATGAATATGGTAACCAAAACCAAAGAAAGTGAAAGAACTGAACAGGGGTTAAGCCGTTAAGAGCAAGATACTCATCAAGTATTTCATGATCGATCGACGTCTTTCCCATTTCTTTCTGCTGTGTTTTTATGTCCATTATGGTCATAAATCGCATCATCATAACCAGCATAAACAAAAGGAAGGCATGCCGCAAAAGTTTATGAAACAGGGGAAGCTAAAAAGAAGGAAAAAAGTTTGGGCAAGTTAGTGAAATTTGTAACAAAAGAAGAAACCTTTTCTTTTTCACCCGTGGGACCTAAAAGTAGGATTCTGCGTGCATGAATTCAGGCAAGGACGATTAGACAAGGCATGCGAAAATTTCAAGGGGGAAAGTATGCAACATAAGCCTGCACGTTTAAAAAGCACGTGACCCCTTGGTGAGCTCTTGTTCAGTGTCCTGAATCCCTGACGGAGCTAAGTTCAAGCTGTGGCTCACTCCTCTTGAGGAAGCCTCTGGCCTCTGTGGATGCTCAACGTAGTTATAGGTGCTGTTATGGTTAATCCAAATAGGGAAGTCCAACCCCAACATTCTCTTCCCTATTAATTTTCCCTAAAACAAAAAAGACATGTTCTATACTACCTAGAATTTTCTCTGTACCAAAAGCTGTATTAAAGAGCAATTGGAAACATTTTTATCTGCAGCGGGAATAAATCATTAGCAATTGTGAATTGTCTAATAAATATATGGGTATACAGAGTCAATGAATCACATCTTCTTTGTATCTGGTTTTCTTTATCATCTCATCCTTCAAATTCAAGAGGAGTAAATATTTGTCTAGATCAGGTATTTCCTTATCATTTCCATTATTATTACTTCATTTGCTTTGGAGAAAATAAAGAAGATGAAGATAGGTAGTGGAGTACTACTTCCCATTTTACTTCTTAAAACCTAAGCGTGGATTGCAAGCAGTACTAAAGTGAGTGCGATTTGTGACGCTAGCTAGTTAGGCATGCACGTATAGCCTCTAGGGGCTATTGTTTTACCATGGTTTGTGTTTTTTTTTTTTGGCCACTGATTTTGCGGTTGATTTTCTCCTCATGCATGAGTGCATATCACTAAACAATGGGCGTTTAGTTTCGACTGACAGAAAGCTATGGGCTACTTAACTTTCGAGACAAGTTACTTTCGACTTTGGGTGATCTTCAGCTGCACTATCATTCCAATGGAAAAGAGAAATCTCAATGACATTCCAATTTCCATCTGTTTGGCATAATGTTGGTTGTAAATAGTTTTTGGTACGCAAGTGTTGGTTTTGATTTCCTTGGAATCTAATACGATTGGTACTGTTAAAACGTCATAGACGTACGAAGCCAAGCTTCCACATCCATATTGTATAGCTTCTGACGCAAGTTCGCTAGCTAGTTAGTTAGATTGAATGCATTCAATCCTCTGGCAAATTACTATAGCTTATACCAGACGGGATTGGAGAGGACTGAAGTCAATGACTGGTTGGAGCGAAAGTATCTAATCTGTTCAAAATTGTTCCGAACAACGCGGACCACGTCAAATTTTGAATGGACTATCCCACATAAAAGGGAATATTATAAGAAGATAAGAGGATTTATCTTATTCCTTTGAAGACAAAGAGCTTTATATATATAGTTGAAAAGAGGGACCCTTTTTCTTTATTACGAATTGCTATCTGCTCGTAGAAGTACTATTTGTGAAATTTGTACTATTTTAGTTGCATTTCCATTCTAATGCTACCTGTTTATGGATTCCAAGTTTCTTAACTGTTTCAAGCTGAACGATCCTCACAGTTTGAGAGCATGATATATATTCTTTCATACGCGCAATTGCACAAGTGTAGCAGGAAACAAAACTTGTCGTCTCGTGGTTATTGGAATTTGGATCAAAACAACCCACGCACACATGTCCAGATCCTATGAATGTCTCTCTTATATTAATGGCTCTCTAGTATCAATCTCTCTTTCGCTATGATCTCCAATCTACAAATAATGGGAGAGGCTCTGATGCTAATTCTGAGCTCATCCATGCACGTAGTCATGATAGTGACCAATGAAGGGCTTTCAATATCTTCTCTTCCCTCTTTTTTTATGTAGGGTCTTTATCGTTCAACTGTTCATAGGCATTGGTTTCACGCAATCAGAATGATGAATCATCATGAGCAGTACTAGACGAGGACATATACCACCAGTTTTTAACTAGTTTGTTACGACAATATTGGAGAACTGGTGTTTGGTTACCATGAAAATCGACACTTTCTGGAACTCCTGTTTCATTATAACCACTTCACATGCCATGTTTCCTCGATTGTTGAGGATTTGTGGATCCCCCTGGAGCCGGATGAGCGCTCCCTATCTGTGGGACCATATCCCTTTGTCTTACTAGGGCGGACATATATACTGAAATAAATGTAATCGAGTTCTTTCGCGCAGGCATGTAAGAGTAGATCTAGATCACGTAAAATCGTGATATAATATAACAACGTCTCTTATTGCGCCTGGAGCATATTTAGTAATTATAATTAGTGGTCTAAATATCTCCAAACAAAATGACTGATCAGATTTGGCTCAACTCCGGGGCGTTTGCAACTGTAACGATATATATATTTATCCAAATTACTAAATTATGAAATTACTTAATCAAGTAAATAAGATTAGTTAAGCATAAGTACTTGTATATATATATATACCAAGATTGTTCAAAAGGGTTGATTAAAATACGTAGAACTAATGTTTAAAGGTCTCATATTCCTTCCCTACGGACCTTTAATTTGGAATCCCATTAGATAACTTCAGGATTACGCATATATAATAGAGTCGAACTTTTAGGGTGAAAGCTTTACTGAATATTAGTTACGCTTTAATAATCTATTTCTTTTCAAAAGATTAATATTAGAATATCAATTATGTTAGTCCCAGATTACATATATACTAGATTGCTTTGATCATTAATTAGAATATGCTATAAATAATTAAGCCCTTTTTGTACAAGTTTAATATTAAGTCAAGCTCGTAGAGCTTTTATATAATGGATGTAGGCCTTCTTAAAGCTGAACCATCTTAAATCTTTTCTTTCTTTCTTGTTCCACTCTTATAATTTTCTTTTGAGTAACCGTGAAATACATCGGTTTCTTTTTTTTGGGTAATGAAATCTTGGTTTTTCTTTGATTTTGGTGATCAAAACCCGTTGGAATGTTTGTCTGGAGTAATTTGATTGGGGATTATACTGGTGGTCCAATTAGAAGAATACGGATATTCTTTCTGTAGTGAAAAGAGTACAATTATTGGATTTGAGCACCATTAATCTAGCTAGACCTTGGGATTGATTCGAAAAGGAAGATTTTCCTAATTAATTTTCTATACTGGCTAGGATAGAACAATACGTGCAAAAACGTGCATGCAAGTAGAAACAAGAAATGATTATAATTAAGAGGTTTCACCCATGGTACTGTTAGATTCAGTCAAGAAACAAACCAATTTATTCCCATAGCTTAAATAATATATTATATGTCTATTAAAAAACAAACAACTTATGCCATATAGTTGTAATTTTTTTTTTCATTTAATAAACTGCAATTACCCGCACGAGTACAATTAATCTAGCTAGATGCTTCTGTGAAACTACAAGCAGCAGACCTCACCTAACTAGAATATATATACGACTATATATCCCTAATTAACACAAGGAGAAACTTCATGATCATCGATCACATGGAAAGTCCACTCGCCATCATTTGTATTATATATACTACAGTCGTTTTGGTTGAACTATTACCAGATAGATCAACTTGGAGTTTTTTGTACTTTTAAATTTGATCGTGGCCAAAACACTTAGTAATTTCAACTTTATCTCCTATGTTTAATTTAGATTTCCAAATAAATTCAACGTTGTGGATTTTTTTTTTTTTTATATAGCTTTTTGTTCTTTCTGGGCGGCTGATGGAGGTACTAGTACTACTTTATCAAAGTCTTTGATTGGCTGGTATCTACGTAGATGTCTCCGATCAATCGAAGACAGAGGCTGCTTTTTTTTCTTTTTCTTTTTTTCATTTGAATACATATGGATTTGAATGGGTATTCAAATCTTTCCGATTTCTCCGGTTAGATTCTTGATAAGCTCCTCCAAAAGTCACGCTCTCGGCGTGCCCAACATATTTTATGGGTGAACAGTGCTGGATGTGAGTCCACCAGACAGATTTGAATAGAAGTCGATGGTCTAAATTAATCAAGAACAGGTCAAAAATGAGCAAAGTACTGAGGGTCCCTTCTCATCCAGATTGGTGGTGTGAAATATATGGATCAGCATTCAGCAGTATGCAATTGATTTGACCCCCTAATTTGTAGTCTGTTTTGTCAAAATTGAATTTTTTTTTTTTCCCTTGAATGTATGATGTTTGTCGATTAATATTTGAGTCATCTGATCAGGAAGATTGGATAAACCATATTCCAAAGCGCATGTTATGGGAGACTGAATTTCAAGCTTGTAATTTATAAGTATGCAGCAATGCAAATTAATTTCCGTGTAAAAGTTCTAGTGACTAGATTTTCTGGTCTCCGAGAGGAGGGACGTGGACATGCAGAATCTCGTGACTAGATTGAAGACCATGCGGAATCTTAGCCCCCAAAAGCGGAAGATAAAAAGAGACAGAAAAGAAAATTGATGGAACAGCTTAAAGCTTGATTAATTTGTGGTTGACCTCCCTTTACGATGTGAGGCTTTTGTATCATGTATACAAACCCTTATAAATCGATGTCTAGTTTTGGATTCTCTATATACTTTGATTTGAGTCTTAAAAGGGATTTGATTTCAGTAGTTGATCAATAGTATTCATTAGCTAGATTTGTGCAGATTCATTAATGTTTTTGCCGAACATAGGACTTGGGCATCAAAGCTTGCTTTAAATGATAATAAATACTCAAGAGTTGTGAGGTCCGTTCGAGGGTCTGAAGTTTGTCCTCTTAACTAGATTAATGTGTTTTCTGATTAAGCCGGAATAGTTAGAGTTCAGTACACAAAGATTGAGTGCAACTTATTTCCTTCCTTTGGTTATCCAAAAATAAATAAATTATCACCTAACAAGCGTGTAAATGTGATTAAGTTTCTATACAATTATTACTTAAATGATGAATTTTTATGTAAGCACGGAGGACATGATTTTGCCTTATCTAATCTCACACATTATTTCATCTCAACCAGTTGAGGAACATAGTGCTCCTTATTTTCATCTTTTTCTAAGCAAAATAAAATAGAAAGTATAAATACTAAAATTATGAGTTTTTGTGTGCGCTCGGGGACATGATTATTATGTATTTTTCCTAACAGATTGGGCAAATTTTGGAACTCCCAGTTATATATTCTAGTTCAGTTCATAAAAGGAAAGCAAAGCACTCTATATACGTTTTAATAAATATACGTTCGTAAAAACCCTAACCTAACCAGAGTCCCCATCGCGCGCATCATATTCATCATCAACAAAAAGAAGAATAAGAGATTGGCAGTGTACTTCTGTCGAACAAAAGGAGCGCATAACTGGAACGAGAAGAGCAAAAGAGGCTTTCCTAAAGTTGAGTTTGATGCAAATTGATCGAGCACCGGCACCCTCCACTAAGTTGTTCTAAAAAAAAAAGAAGCTTTTTCCTTGCATGCCATACCTTGAATGTAACAGTAAAACATCCATTTCAAACTCTAGCGCTGGCAAGTGGCAATCATATGGTTCCCCCACTTGAATTATGCCCACATTGATCACAAGCTAGCTTTGCCACTTCTCCTGCTGGCAGAAGCTGGTGCTTATCTTATCCCTGATGCCCACTTATTACCCACACATGACGCGTGCACAGACCACTCCTTATAATTAAGTTATGGCATATATGTTAGCATTTGAAAATATTATAGCATTTTTCCAGACACGGAGACAGAGAAAAGAAAAGAAGAGTATTACTAATTTTAAACGTGAAATTGAACAAATTTCGTTATAGAGAGAGATAGAGAGATTTTCTGAAAAAAATTTCCAGAAAGCATCAACCTGCAGGCTGGCTATAGTGTCAATAGTGTCATCTTCCGAGCCTCATGCGAATATGCGATTAGGCACCACATCCACAGCGGTATCCTTGCTGAACTTTGTTTTTTGTACTGAGCAAAGGGCCCCAAACTAAATCAGAACAAGCCCACTTAAGACTGTTGAGACCAAATCATGAAAATATCTGGGTCAGGTTATAGCATAAAGTTTCAAGCCCAACTCTTTAGCAAGGCCCAAATATCTCGTACCAGAGCAGAGAATAGTGGATGCCCCCCCCCCCATCTGATCTTCGGACGATCCAAAGTTTAATGCCTAAAGCTTCGGTACGACATTGGTAATTGGCCTGGCGGGCCACAGCCCCCACTGGGCCCCTCTTAGCTTCGCCCCATCTTGCCCTAAAGGGCCTGAAATTTTGGCGGGAGGGAGGGGGAGGAAAATGATGGCCGGTCGCCTCTTCTCTCTGTTCTCGCTTTCTCTAATTTGTTTGGGAGTTTTTCTCCTTTTAATTTTTCTCCTTTTCCCCTCTCTAGAAAACGTTCAGTTTGTGTGACGCTTATAATGATTGGCATATTGGCATTCCATACCTAAATCAGATTCTAAAATCTAAACATGAAAAATTACTAAATTATTAAAATACTTATCCGAACTACCGCTAGTAAGACAAAAGTAGATTTATTTTCTTGTGTTTAGTATTTTTTTAAAAAAACTTTACTGTTCGCCTTCTTTCTTTCCTCCCAAGAATCACTGAATTCATGGTGTGCACATCTCAAGAGTCAAAAAAAAAAAAAAAAAAAAAAGAGAGAGAGAGTAAAGATTACAAAAGAGAAACGAATATGAAATGCTGGCGTAAATAACAATAAAGTAACAAATTAAATCCATCAAATTCATATTACACAAAATTATATAAGCCTATTAATTTTTCTTTGGTAAAATAAACCCTCGCGCGGATCACAACGTGCATTGCTTATGATCTCAGAAAATGTCGAGGATCTCGAGGATCGAACGGTTGCAGAGGGGACAGAAGCCTCGATTAAGCCATAACTCCCTCGAACACACCCTGCAAAAAGTGTGCCCACATGGGATGAACGCTGCGCCTTTCTTCCTCATCATGCACACACAGCACATCGAATCATTTCCCATCGTTCCTCCTTTCCCACTCTCTATCGCCTCCACATCTCTACCGTCCGCTGTTTCCTCGAGGAGTCTCATCAACGACATCCGGAAGGGTGTTCCGGGTGCGGTTCCTATGCCTACAGTTCCAGCACTTCTGGTCATTGCTAACACCGGTGGGTCCTCCCACCGTCCCTCCCTGCTGTTCGTGTGATGCCCGGAATTGTCGCTCTGCGGCCAATGCCGCCGCCAAGTTCATACCCGAGCCCGAAGGAGCCGTTCCCATACAACCAGGAACTGAATTGCTCTCGGGCGGAGACTGCACCACGTAGACAACCTCCACCTCTTCTCGTTGAATTTCGTCGTCGTCGTCGTCTGTCACCGTGGTCGCCCTGAAACCCCATGTCGCCGCACAACAGCCCATCCCCTTCAACCCCAGGCGCTCCTTCAAACTCCTCCGCCTACTAGCTCCATCTACACCGTCCATTTGCTCCCTCAGAAAACACAGAATGGTTTTCGTCTCTCTTTCTCTTACCACCGAATCCTGCAACACCACACGGAGTTGACTCATTTTCACGCAAACCCAGAAGCCAAAAACTAATACAAACAAGTACAAAGCAGAGCGAAAGGTTTGTGAGGATTATAAAGAAGACCTACAGGTTTGGACCAGATTGAGTGAAGATCGGCTTGTACATAGAAATCCCGTGAGTTTATTCAGGAACCGACAAAATCCCACCTCTCTGTTTAATTCACAGAAGCGAAAGTGACAAAACCGAATAAGGAAATTTGCATACTTGGGAGGCTGATAAATACGGGTTCTGATCTATACGTCACAGCCAACTCCGTTTTTTGAAAAATCTCGGAATTTGGAAGTTTTGAGAGAGCAGAGGAAGACAAAATAGAAGGAGAAGAAGAAGAGAACAAAAGGAAGAGGTAATTGATGATATTTTACGGAGTTTCTTCTTCTTGGTTGTCTTGAACTTTGGAGTCAGACAAAGGAGCAGTATTCGCCTATGGCTTTGGTGCCTTTGTGGCAGTATTAGAAGCTTTAATGAAAAAATATATATATTATAATTTATTTTCTAAGCTCTCTTTTTTTCTTTTCTTTTTTCTCCCTTTTCCCGAGCGATTTTCAGTATTACATTTCTTTTTTCTGAGACATTAAAGAAGTGATATAAGTAGCTTAACAGTTATAGTTCCTTGTACATGGTGTTCGCCGGCCCCTAAAGAAAGTCAAAAGCCTTTGAAACCGACGCGCGAAACAAAGCTTTGCCACCGATCAAATAGTACAATTTTAGAATTTGATTAGGAGGAAAAAAGACCAGTTGAAGCATAATTCACTAGTAAATAATATGTTATTTTAATGTTTCTTGGTAAATTCGTAATTATAATATTGGACGGTTCAACTTAATTATTATTAACAAAATAAAGATCTAAGGACCGACTCTATAGAAGAAATTGAACTTGTTATGTATTATACATACATCACTCGAGAAGCCAAACAATTTGGTCTCATGAAGATTAACGGAAACTATATTATATTATGCGAATCTTAAATATGAGGCAAGATATTTTTAACATATCTGATGAATTATGCAATGCATGCGTGTGTGTGTGTATGCATTAGTTAAGATATAATCGTTTTATTTTTTATTTTTTTTAATGTGGTTCTATATTAGTCTTGTTAACTTACTAATCATATATTCAAAGTTTTACGTGGGAAGAAAGTTAACTTGATTTATATATTAAACTATAGGAAATAATATTTTCTTTTTCTTATATTCTCATTACTTGATTAGACTAGATTCAGTGAAAGTTTCATATTTAGCTGCTAACTTCATAACATAATATTTTAATGGGATTAAATATCAATTTTATTTACCTTTTTATTTGATTAGTTTCTGAATTTAAAATTCTAAGAACTAATTTCATGATTTTAAAAGTCATAAACTAATCAAATAAAATGATAATTTTTTCGGCTAGATAGTAATTTTTCTATGCAAATCTCATCCTCCTCAAGCGAATGTCAACGCACTGATTACTCCGAGCACAGACATTTGCTTTTTTTCCAGCATAAATACACGAATTAAAGCGTGACCTAACCTATGTCCAAAAAGAGGGGAAAATGATGAACAAACCGCCATGCAGTGATTACCAAACGAGATCTAATGGGTTTAAAAATTTGTTCCGTTTTACTCCGTGACACAAATGGACCGTCTTTTCCGGTGGTCCGGTGGATTCAAATCCACATAAAAAGCGGGGGCATGTTTTCGTCATCACACTCATGGTAACGACTGGGAATCAATATTATTTATTTATTTTTGGGTAAGCAAAGAAATCATATTATTATTACACACTGTTAGGACCCTTTTTTTTGGGTCAATGATTGGCGTTGGTTGGTCTATGATTTCCTACCAATAACGAAGCCATTCACGTTGACCCAAAACCAGAACACGTGGAATATTTCGGTGCACCCGAACTTTTACCAAATAGACGTGTAATTTTCCTGATTTTTAAATTGTTTACTCTGTTTGGATGATCTAATTTTTGCAGTGTTAGGTGGATAATCTGGACTAAGGTTTTAATTAGTCCTTGTGTAGTTGGAGCTGGACTTACTATAATTATTTCGCAACTCAGATTTGGATTCATGATTAGGTTTGGTACCCACAATCCCCAGTAGAAAATAGTTGAATTAACAATTAGTTTTCCTAGAAGCTTTTCTTCACTCGTTAAACGACTCTTTTGCACTGAACAGCTTGATGTATGTATCCGAACAAAATAGAATAAAATAGATTTCGTATTGCAAAAATAAGATGGTAGAGTTTCTATATGGGCTTGCTTTTGCCCACGCTGCTTACGGTGTTTGGACTTCAAAATGTTTTTCGTGGGCTTCTACACTGTTCAGGTTCAGGGCTTAGCTTTCATATTTCCTTGAGGGCCCAAGGGCTGTCGGCCGCGGCAAGCACGATCTACTATCAAACTGTTCCAATATCGACAAGTACTGATTAGCTCCTCGAATTTGTCCGAATCCAACTATGAGAGAAATAAATACAGATATGAGTTTTACAATAATATTCGTATTATATAATAATTAATATAAATAATATTAAATATTGTAAGACTTATATATTGTATTTATTTTATTTCAAATTAAATCATCCAATTTGAATAGTAAATTAAGAAGGATATTAATCCACTAAATAAACGGTAAATGACACCGTTTCACAACGAACCGGAATATGCGGGTGCCGTTTCAGAATTTTATTTAACTATACCAAATTTCTCGTATTGGGTCAATATAATTAGCGTCATAGTATCTTTAATACTTTTATCATCTTATCCATCATCTAAAGGAAGTCGCAGATATATTTGTCACCCTACTAACCCATTGTTACCTTGTTGCAACACAACTTAAAATAAATATGTAATTTTCAAAAATTCTGACAAATATAATATGTATGAGATGTAAAATATTGTAAGGTCTGTCTTGCTTTAATCTTTATACAGATAGAATGAAATAAACTATGTAATCCTGATAAGAAACTATAGAAGATCTTGAACTAGTTTATGAAATAAGGACAGCCTATTTACTCCTGACCAACCTTAATTATACTTTTATTAAACAGTGTTAACAGAGTCGTTAACATTCTTAAACATCATTTTCATTTCCAGACCTTATGAACTGGGAACTTGGAAAATCTGCAATTATAGGCACCGGCCTTTAGATTTACCGACATACTATTTGACAAATTTGGAACATTTTGGACTCATTGCAAGGGGAGATCTTTTCTGCAATTTCTGTCTTGTAGACTCGCTCATTCCCCTCCATTAGAAACTTTAGAAGAGTCTAAAATTTGTTTGGTCGCCACGAACATGTTCATGTCAATATCATTTCCCAATTCACGATCTTATCATTAGAACACCTCATGTGATTATGACCTTCTCGGCCGAATGCGAAGTTGTCTAAAGTTTGTTTGTGTCCGTGTCAGATCTTGTATCGAGAAAAAAAAGAAGATACACGGAGAACAACCCCACCACGGGTAAGATCTTGTATTGTCGTTTTGCTTCAGCCTGATTATTTATATATATGGAGTATACTATTGTTCAGTATATTATTACTCGTTCCTCTGTTCTTGTAAGAAAAATGGCTTCGATTTCTCACTTAAACCAATTTCCACGCAAGACCCTCCCAGTGATCCAATCACGAACCCAGATCACTTCCAAGCCGGGAATTTTCGCGCCGAATACGGTTAAAGTTACGCAGAAACCAATCGATAGACCGTGGATTTGTACCGGAGGGTTCATCCAGGGAAAACAGAACTTCCGGGTTCGAGCAGCGATTGATGACGAGGGGGGACCGGATAAGAAGGAGGGCTCCACCGTGGCGGTTGTGGAGAAGGAGGAAAAGCTGAAGCCTGCGGAGCCGACTGAGATTGATAGGCTGAAGAAGGTGCTGGTGGACTCGTTTTCCGGGACTGACCGAGGGTTGAAAGCGACGAGCGAGACGAGAGCTGAGATCGTCGAGCTTATTACGCAGCTGGAGGCCAAGAACCCGACCCCTGCGCCGACGGAAGCCTTGACTCTGCTCAATGGCAAATGGATTCTGGCGTAAGTTTGTTGTTTTCTTCATTCAGAAGATGTCTTTTCTGCGAACTTATTTTAGTTCAATCTCATGCTTGGTAGTGGCTGACGGTTTAGAAATTGAAGGAAATCGCAATTCGCAAACGAGTGGTAGAAAGAATGGGAAGTGAAAGAAATATATGCTAAACACTGTTGGGGTCGTTACCTCATGGTCTACCGAAGTGAAATTTGCAAAAACTCGCTAAACGCACAATACTATGCATTAAACGGCAGTAAATAGTCGTGGAATTTTGAGCAGATACCCCCATATGCGTTTTACTTTGTGATTCAAGAACCAAACTTTAGTTCTTTTGTTAAGGCCTGGATAGTGTTCTCTGGGTACGCGCAGCATTCAGCTCTCAGAAGTTGAAATAGAGCAAAGATTAAAAACCCTGAGGAAAGCTTTGTATTTTGATACATGTTGAATTTACTCATTTTCCTTATTAACTGTATTTATGGGAATCCTCATGCACATGGTGACTTTGTTAATGGCTGGAGCAGGTACACATCTTTTGCAGGTTTGTTCCCATTGTTAGCGGGGGGTACCCTGCCCTTCCTGAAGGTAGAAGAAATATCCCAGACAATTGACTCGGAAACTCGTACAGTCCAGAACTGTGTCCAGTTTTCCGGGCCTTTGGCTACGACTTCTATCAGTACTAATTCCAAATTCGATGTCCGAAGTCCAAAGCTTGTGCAGGTTGTCGTCTTTTGCCTTTTCCTTTTACTATAACCTTGGCTTGTGCAGTAAGAGACTCTGTCTGGTCATTTTCTCTTCCTAAAATTTATGTAAACAACACAAGTAGATTCTACACATAAGTGAAGTTTCGAAGCATTTGGATTGTGCTCTAAATTAGGTCGTGGTTTTTGTTTTTCATTTATTCAGATCAAATTGGAAGAAGGTATCATTGGGACTCCCAAGTTGACTGACTCGATTGAGATACCAGAGAATGTGGAAGTTCTGGGACAAAAGATTGACCTCACGCCCTTCAAGGGCGTAATCAACTCTGTTCAAGAGACAGCTTCATCCGTTGCAGGGACCATTTCCAGCCAATCACCAGTGAAGTTCCCGATCCCAAACACAAACGCCGAATCATGGTTACTTACAACGTACCTTGATGAAGAAGTTCGAGTTTCAAGGGGAGACGACGGCAGCGTTTTTGTGCTCATCAAGGAAGGGAGTTCCCTCTTGCCGCCCTGAGCAAACTCTTTTTTATTCTGTTTTTAGCTAATTTTCTTATTAGCATGCCGCTTCACTAAAGACCTTTGTGTATCGTAAACATCTGACGGTGATGAAATAAAGAAACTGGATCTTAAGTTCGGTAATGTTTGGTTTTCATCATCAAGGGCGTCCTCTCCATTGCAATTTGCAAGCTCATACTTCTTTTCCTTTCGGTTCAAACTTCAAAGATTTCCCAACGCGCTCTTAATCTCTTTACCTAAAAGCTTGATTGATCTTTTTAAGCCTGATATAATAAATATGATTTAATGCATACTATTCGTTTAATTATTGAAAAATTATCAAAAACCTTTAAACCTAAAATATCTTGCTATAGACTTTTGGAAGTTTTTAAAGCCTATGAATCTTATCTTATATTTAAGAGAACTCATTAATATATTTTTGTGTTGAGTAAGATTTCTACTTATCATCAGAAGATTGTTGTCCCTTTGCAACTCATTAAAGGAAATAACATATCAAAGATGCATCACTTCACAGGCCATCCACAGAAAGCCTAAGAAAACATCATTACAACCTACTTGGGTGGTAACTACAAGTTCTGCATCCACCAATATCATTACAACTTCAGACAAAAGTCATAAAGACATCGCCATGAGCATCCAATACATTTGTCACAGCAGGGCAATGAAAACCTACGACAAGTACAAATTCTGCAATTCTAAGCACCGTTATCCAAACAACCAAAAGCAATATATAATTTTCTGATGCCAATGGAAAGCGCAAATCACGAAACCGCAATTCCAATAGCCTACTGTACCAGAAGGTATAGCATTATGAAAGCCCATTTCATTGCCCATAGGAACAATATGAAGCAGACTGCTGAAACCTTATTTACCAATGAAGATCTCAGGGACGCTGCCAGAGAATAGCTAAAGCACACAGCAGAAGGGTGCACAATTGTGGCAGTTCTCATAGCAACTGTTGCCTTTGCTGCGGCCTTCACAATACCAGGAGGTGCAAATCAAAACACTGGCATTCCTGTCCTTCTCTACCAACTTTCTTTGTGGTTTTCACTGCAACGGATGTACTCTCCCTCGCATTTGCTTTGACGTCTGTGGTTATATTTCTTTCAATACTCAGCACTTTCGATTAGACGACTTCAAGCAGTCTCTTCCAAACAAGCTGATGCTAGGCTTCACATTTCTGTTTCTTTCTGTTTCGATGATGATGCTAGCAGTTGCTGCAACAATCATCCTCATGATACGTAGTAATGCAAGATGGACGAAAGTTCTCCTGTATAGCCTCTCTTTCCTTCCAGTCTATGATTTCTTACCAATAACGAAGCCATTCACGTTGACCAAAACCAGAACACGTGGAATATTTCGGTGCACCCAAACTTTTACCAAATAGACGTGCAATTTTCCTGATTTTTAAATTGTTTACTCAGTTTGGATGATCTAATTTTTGCAGTGTTTGGTGGATTATCTGGACTAACGTTTTAATTAGTCCTTGTGTAGTTGGAGCTGGACTTACTATAATTATTTCGCAACTCAGATTTGGATTGATGATTAGGTTTGGTACCCAAAATCCCCAGTAGAAGATAGTTGAATTAACAATTAGTTTCGCTAAAAGCTTTTCTTCACTCGTTAAACTACTCTTTTGCACTGAAGTCTGAACGGCTTGATGTATGTATCCGAACAAAATAGAATAAAATAGATATCGTATTAGGAAGATATGATAGCAGAGTTTCCACATGGGCTTGCTCTTGCCCAAGCTGCTTACGGTGTTTGGACTTCAAAATGTTTTTTGTGGGCTTCGACACTGTTCAGGTTCAAGGCTTTGTATTGTTTCCTTGAGGGCCCAAGGGCTTCGACACTGTTCAGGTTCAAGGCTTTGTATTCATGTTTCCTTGAGGGCCCAAGGGCTGTCGAACCCAAGCACAATCTGCTATCAAACTGTTCCAATCTTGCCAAGTACAGGTGTCATCTGGGATCGAAATCCTCTTTAATTTGTCAAATCTAATTTGAAGAGAAATAAATACAGAATATGAGTCTTACAATGAGGTTCGCATTGTCCAATAATTAATACGAACAATATTATATGTTGTGAGACCCATATATTGTGTCTATTTATTTCTAAATTAGATTATTCAATTTGAATAGTAAATTAAGGAAGATGTTGATCTACTAAATAAACGTAAAATGACACCTTATTACAATGAACCGGAATATGTGGGTGCCGTTTCTGAACTTCTTTTAACAATACCAACCATATAAACCAATTTCTCCTATTGGGTCAATCTTATTAGTATCATTATAAAGAGACCATCATCATCTAATCTTTTAATATTATTATCATCTTATCCATCATATATAGAAAGTCGCAGATATATTTGTCACCCTACCAACCTCATTGTTACCTTGTTGCAATACAACTTAAATAATATATAATTTTGAACAATTCTATTTATGAATTACATAATGTAATTTACATATATATTTACATAATGTATATTGTATATTACATAATTAATACAGTTATGAAATAATATTGTAGGGTCTGTCTTGCTCTAATCTTTATACATAAGTTATGAAATAATATAGGACTCACGTTTTGTTTCTTTTCTCTTTAAATTGCTCAAAATAAGTATAACTTTTTTTTTAAGCAAAGGTGGATTTCATTATATAGGAAAGGAGAATACAAGCACCGAATCCAGAACCATCCAAGATCGGAACGATCATAAAAAGCACAAAAGTCCATTACATCAATTTCAAAGGCCTGAAAGGCCAAGAATAACTTGGTCAACAGACCCACAATACCAATCCGGGTCCATAGATTAAGGGCACAACTCCACCACGCCGAAAACGGCTGAAACCGTCACCGTAAGAGGAACAAGGCCAACACCTACAACAAAAGCACCCACGAAGGAGAAACTCGGTTAAAAGGAAGGCAAAAACCTCAGGCGCGTTAGATTCACGCGCTTCAAGAATGGTGCGTGGAGAGCCAAAGACATGAGATGGGCTGCAGGATAGAGAGAGCGTTGAAGCACCGAAGTTGCTGAGGCCAACCAAGGGGCGCGAGCTCCCCGGAAGACGTCCTGCCGTCACCAACATAACTCTACCAGGGTAAAACCCAAAACCCAAGACACGAAATCACGAGATTTATTGAAAGCAGAAAAACCCAACGAAAGGAGGGGGGCGGACGGGTGGAGGTCGCCCAAAGGATGGGGGCCTCTCTCTCTAGACTTGTGGCCTTTTGCCTTTTTAAGTACAACCTATTTACTTGTGACCTACCTTAATTATACTTTTTAAACAGTATTAACAGAGTCGTAACATTCTTAAACATCATTTTCATTTTCAGAACTTATGAACTGGGAACTCGGAAAATCTGCAACTATAGGCACCAGCCTTGAGATTTACCGATGTACTATTTGGCAAATTTGGAACATTTTGGACTCATTGCAAGGTGGATGGAGATCTTTTCTGCAATTTCTGTCTGGTACACTCGCTCATTCCCCTCCATTAGAAACTTTAGAAGAGTCTAGAGTTTGTTTGGACGCCACGAAAATATTCATGTCAATACAATTCACGATCTTATCATTAGAAAATAACTCTTTCTCCACGCCTCATGTGTTTATGACCTTCTAGGCCGACTCAAATCCTCCACAAAGGAGTTCCCAGTTGGTCACTTACCAAAAAAAAAAAAGGTTCCCAGTATGGTCACCCACGTGTCAGACATAGAGGGTTTTGATCTCTTTAGAGAGATGTTCTGTCTTCGGGAAAAAATTGTCGTTTTGCTTCAGCCTGATTATTACTCGTTCCTCTGTTCTTGTTCCCGTGTTGTCGATCCTCTCTGGTACTCTTTCTGCCAAATAAACCAGAAAGTCAAAAAAGAAAATGGCTTCAATTTCTCACTTAAACCAATTTCCGTGCAAGACCCTCTCAGTGACCCAATCACGAACCCAGATCACTTCCAAGCCGGGAATTTTCGCGCCGTTTACGGTTAAAGTTACCCAGAAACCAATCGATAGACCGTGGATTTGTGCCGGAGGGTTCAGCCAGGGAAAACCGAACTTCCGGGTTCGAGCAGCGATTGATGACGAGTGGGGACCGGATAAGGAGGAGGGCTCTGCGGTGGCGGTTGTCGAGAAGGAGGAAGAGCTGAAGCCTGCGGAGCCGACTGAGATTGATAGGCTGAAGAAGGCGCTGGTGGACTCGTTTTACGGGACTGACCGTGGGTTGAAAGCGACGAGCGAGACGAGAGCTGAGATCGTCGAGCTTATTACGCAGCTGGAGGCGAAGAACCCGACCCCTGCGCCGACGGAAGCCTTGACTCTGCTCAATGGCAAATGGATTCTGGCGTAAGTTTGTCGTTTTCTTCACTCAGAAGATGTCTTTTCTGCGAACTTATTTTAGTTCAATCTCATGCTTGGTAATGGCTGACGGTTTAGAAATTGAAGGAAATCGCAATTCGTAAAACGAGTGGTAGAAAGAATGGGAAGTGAAAGAAATATGTGCGAAACACTGTTGGGGTTGTTACCTCATGGTCTACCGAAGTGAATTTTGCAAAAACTCGTTAAACGCACAATAGTATGCATCAAACGGCAGTAAATAGTCGTGGAGTTTTGAGCAGATACCCCCATATGCGTTTTCCTTTGTGATAACTGTTGTGTTTTGGTTTGGACATCATTGTGGAATTCGTGCATCGACCAAAGGTAAAATCCGCTGGACTTGGCCTGGGTTCAAACTTTGTGTGGCCAATATCAAAATAATCAGCCCAAGAGTTGTGCATCTGTCGTCTCAAATAGAGAATTTGCTCGTCTAAAATATTTTCATCAAGTTCTTCTTAACCAAAAAGATGAAAAGGACCAAACTTTAGTTCTTGTTGTTAAGGCCTGGATAGTGTTCTCTGGGTACGCTCATCATTCAGCTCTCAGAAGTTGAAATAGAGCAAAAGATTAAAAATGCTGAGGAAATAAGGAAACAGAAAGCCTTTTATTTTCATCCATGTTGAATTTAGTCATGTCCCTTATTAACTGTATTTGTGGGAATACTCATGCACATGGTGACTTTGTTAATGGCTGGAGCAGGTACACATCTTTTGCAGGTTTGTTCCCATTGTTTGCGAGGGGTACCCTGCCCTTACTGAAGGTAGAAGAAATATCCCAGACAATTGACTCGGAAACTCTTAAAGTCCAGAATTCTGTCCAGTTTTCCGGGCCATTGGCTACGACTTCTATCAGTACTAATGCCAAATTCGAAGTCCGAAGTCCAAAACGTGTGCAGGTTGTCGTCTTTTGCCTCTTCCTTGTACTCTAACCTTGGCTTGTGCAGTAAGAGACTCTGTTTGGTCATTTTCTCTTCCTATAATTTATCTAAACAACACAAGCAGATTCTACACATTAGTGAAGTTTTGAAGCATTTGGATTGTGCTCTAAATTTGGTCGTTGTTTTGTTTTTCATTTATTCAGATCAAATTTGAAGAAGGTATTATTGGGACTCCCAAGTTGACTGACTCGATAGATATACCAGAGAATGTGGAAGTTCTGGGACAAAAGATTGACCTCACGCCCTTCAAGGGCGTAATCAACTCTGTTCAAGAGACAGCTTCATCCGTTGCAAAGACCATTTCTAGCCAACCACCAGTGAAGTTCTCGATCTCAACCAGTAACGCTGAATCATGGTTACTTACAACGTACCTTGATGAAGAAATTCGAGTTTCAAGGGGAGACGCCGGCAGCGTGTTTGTGCTCATCAAGGAAGGGAGTTCCCTCTTGACGCCCTGAGCAAACTCGTGTATTATTTTTCCAGTTAATTTCTTATTAGCATGCCGCTTCACTAAAGACATTGTGTATCATAAACATCTGACGGTGATGAATTAAAGAAACTGGATCTGTAGACTGTAGTTCTGTAATGCTCGGTTTTCGTCGTCAGGGGCGTGCTCTCCATTGCAAGCTCATACTTTCTTTCCTTTAGGTTTAAAGATTTCCCAACGCTCTCTTCCTCGGAAACTTTTTTTTGGCTTCACTCTTCTTCTCAGTGGCGGTGCCCATGATTTCTTTTTATTCTTTTTGCTTTCTTTTCTGTTGAAATAAGAGAAAATATAGAGAGAATGAATAATATATTTTGAGATGTGTATAAAGTGTATAATGACCATCCTTTTGTAAGAGGAAAATCATAATTATAGGAGGAGAGGTAACCTCCACAAGATAATATACTAACATTTTTCACTTTTGTTTTTTGACACTTCTCATTGATTTTATCTCGTAAGTTTTCAGGTGACTTGCACCTTCGTCTAATCCGATCGTTAAATTGAATGGAATCTTCGAACACGTGTCAAAAGGAAACTATAATTCCTATAGTGAGGGCTTCAATGTAATTGCGGATGTAGGATTCGATATCATTTGGTCAAAGTTTTAATATTTAGGGGTAGTATAGGAATTAGGCCAAAACTGTTAAGAACTCATTTAACATGTTAGAATTGTCAAAGCAGTTGAAATGTAGGGACAAAACAGTCATTTTGGGGAGTGCGTTGATTTAGAAAATTGAGAACTAAACTGATAAAATGTGTCAAAAAAAAAAAGTTTTAAGTATGAATGACCTCGCAAAGTGTTTTTAATTTATATAAGGGGAAACATTATTTTGAACGTTTTAATTACTAATTTATTTTTAAATAAGGTTCTAAACTATTGATACATTAAGTCCATAAACTGTCAAATTTCATCAATTTATGTTCTTAAAAAAAATTTAACAATTAAACTCGCACTATGTATGTTGTGAATGATTAAAAATTAAATATAAAAAAATAGTAAATAAGTGTAAAGTGTCGAGAGTCATATATGTATGTATTTGTGTTTTATTTTAGTTTTTTTACATTTGTTTTGAGCTGATTTTTTTTAAGACAAATAAGAAAAAGAGGAATAACCACGCAGCAAAAACAAGCAAGCCTTTTGGGCTGGGTTAGTAGTGAATTTTATGTCGACAAGAAAAAAAAAAAAAACTAATAAGCCTTCGATTTCAGAGTCTCGATAGGACCTTGTGTTTACAACTCACGCAATATTCCAAAACCAATTCGTGATAGTGCGAGTCTTGATCGAAATTTAACTTCACCATCTTGTACTACATTCCAAAAGAACAAATTTTTTTTTTCTAAATAAATTTCATTGAACACCAGCTAACCACAAGGAGGAATCTTTAAATTATCACTAGTGAGAATCAAAATAAGAATTACAAAGATGAGGATATTCTCAACAAAATTTTATCGAGAGTCCATCTAACAAGATTATGGGTATCCGAATTAACTTGGCGTTTTACATGATTAAAAGACCACAAACAATTGTTGCTGCTCAAAGCTAAAATAGTATCAATAGTCGAACGAATACTCTAATCCGAAGAGGAACCGTCATGTTGTAAATAAGACACCTCCTGAACGGCATAGCTAGGAACAATTTGATTCCCTAAGCAAATGAGATTCCAAAGCGACCGTTATTATGCCTACAACTTTCTTAAGTACGATTAGTTTTTGTCTGCCAATTGACAGCAAAGCTAGCTTGCTGGTTGGTGCTTAATGCACCGGAGAGAGAATGCACTATTTGAAAAGGAGAAACACGAAATAAATTCGTATTTTAGGTTCCACGAGAATAAATTCGTAGCCAAAGTTCAA
>CM025850.1:6192073-6208221 GCA_003952965.2 Morella rubra | reverse complement strand
GAAATTTAAATATTATAAGATATAAAAAATTTACAACAATATTATGTCTAAGTTAATCTTGATTTATAACTTAAAAATATATATACAAAAATTTATTTTATTTACTTGATTGTAGATATACTAAAAAAAAGTATAGAAAAGCATACTGATTTTCTATTACAGTCCACAAAAATATATCTTATCTAGGTATACTAAAAAAAAGGTACACAAAAGCATACTAATTTCCTATTACAGATAACTCGACAACTCTTTAAAGAGTCGAAATCATCTGTTAATATTTTGTGCTAACATTTGCAGCAATTTCTTTCTCAATATAGATAACCAAAGAATTTGCAAGAAATTCATCTTCCATCTTATTGCGAAGTCTTGTTTTAATAATTTTATGGCTGAAAAAACTCATTTTGTAGTAACCGTTGAAACTGAAAGAGTTAACACAAGACGAATTAATCTATAATCGAATGGAAAAATTTTAACTTTCTTGTTTCCACCAATTTTCGACATGACTCAGAAATTGTAGACAAACTTTTAAAATCGAGATTGTGAGACACATTACACTTAAAGATTTGTAATTGATATCTCAACTGAATCTTTTCTTACTCTGTAAAATCTTCAAGGTAAAATTTATCAACAAGTCTACAAATATCATAAATATTGAAGAAGTTAGATGCATTCTTAGCCTTAGGATCCAAGGTCGAGCTAAGAATAAAAAGTTATGTTGCTTTTTCACTAAACCTGCTATTTAGTTCTTGTAATTGAGAGTCAATTGCAGCCACAAATACGTCAATTCGATAATGGTGTTCAATTGTAACATGATCTCGTTGATTCTGAGACCTAGCTCGACCTAACTTGTACAAAGCATTCATATCAGGAACTTCAATATCATGTTTTTCACAAAATGACTTCACATTCTCAAGAAAGGCATCTCAACCATTTTCTCTCAACTCTTGAATAAGCTATTTTGTAGTTTTGACCAAATGCATAGCATTCAAAATGTCTTGAGTTTCTTGTTGTAGTGCTTGACATAGACAATAAGAAAATCCCATGATTTCTTTCACCAAATGCAAAATAAATACAAACTCAAATGATATCATAACCTTGTATGCTGCATCGGCATCACCACGTTGAGAATAAGTGGATCCATCAATGATGATATTATCAAGAACTTTCAAAGTTGCATTGAACATACTTATCACACTGCATATAGAATCAAAATGAGAGCTCCATCTTATATCCCCAAGCTCGTTTTAATGTACCAATTTGATTTATACCTTTTCCAGTTTCAAGTTCATCAACAGCTATCAACTCTGCAATTTCAGCTGCTTGAGCGGCATGCAATTCATCATTGCATTTACAAGAGGCACCCACAATGTTAACAATGGAACTCAACTTTGTAAAAAATTGATGAACTGAAAATACTTCTCTTGATGCCGTAACTAATGTCAATTGTAATCGATGAGCCATACAACGCACATAATAAGCATAAGGACAATCATTAAGAAATAAGGCTTGTAATCCATTCCATTCACCACGCATATTACTAGCACCATCATATCCTTGCCCACGAATATTTTGTATATTGAGATTGTGACAAGCAAGAACAACAGATATTTCATTTTTAAGAGTTAAGGCACTTGTATCTTTAACATGCACAATATAAAAAAAACTTTCTTTTAAACATCCTTCATTATCAACAAACCTCAAAATAAGAGTCATTTGCTCTTTTTTAGATTCATCCTGAGCTTCATCCACAATGATACAAAATTTTGAATCACCAATTTCTTCTCGAATTGTACTTCACACCCTAGTTGCCAAGACATGTAAAATCTCCTTTTGGACATGATGTGAAGTGTATTTAGCATTTCCAAGAGCATTTTCTAAGACAACTTCATCAACATTCTTGTTATACTTCGATATAAGCTTTATCAACTCAAGGAAATTGCCACGATTTTTTGATTGGGGACCCTCATCATGGCCTCTAAGAGCACATGCTTGATAAGTTAAATATCAAATACAATTGATTGAAGTTGTCAATCATAATCGATTGTCCCTTATTTGTGCTGAAGTTTGCTTCTCCATCACCCTATCAATATGTTGAGATTGGTTCATCAAAGCATCACAATACTTAAAAGCATTATTATGAAGTGAACATGGATCTTTACCCATATGACTCAAAAAAGCACAATTATTGCCATCATGAACTTTTTTCCAATTACGGAATCCATCAATAGTGAATGCATTAGCTCCAGGACGTCCAGTTGGCTTTTTATTAAAAAGATAGCATGGCAGCAATATGCATCCAATATCCAACCAAGAAAACATCTTAAAACCATCTTATGATTGATGATTGAAATCGGAGGATGACTTTCAGAAAGTGGATACTCAGAACCATGAGAATGAGTGATGAGAATGAGTGAAGTAGGGACCAACCTTAAGATAAGCTCGTCTAATTTCATCTTGCTGGTTAATTGGATATTCCCATATTTGAGAACGTAATCCCGGATCACATTCTAGAGTAGAATGTCAATTTCTTGAGGTATAATTCTTTGAACTTTAGTAGGACCTTGCTCAGGAATTGAAATTTGAGGATTAGGCGTTGAAGAAGATACTTCTGAATTCAAGTCAGCGCCCTTTTTCCTAAAAAAACATCAATTGTTTTTGGCTTGCTCATTGATGCAATTTAAGACTCCTGAAAAATTATCTATTTATTAGTTTTAAGATTTTCCCACTAAACAACTCATGGCAAAATTTAACTCCTATCTTTGTAACAAATTATCAATATAAGAGATTATCATATTATCAACAAATTTTGATCAATTTATAACTAAATGGACTCTAACACTTCTCTTCAACTAAATGGATACCATTTGAAATTGAACCACCAAAGTGCCTATACAATAACAAAAATTACAATCAAAATGAGTGCAACCCAATTTTACAACTCTTAAATCAGTAATTCCCCACAAATATTACCTAATAACACAAATTGTAGGCTCACAGCTATTTAATTTGATGTAATCTAAAGTTCCAAAATAAAAAGTAAAAAATTGAAAACTTAACAATAACAGCATCTATAAAGAAAAGAGAAATGAGTTTTACTAAACATACAAATTTCGCAGCTCCACACGAACCACACCACAGTTTACAGTTGCACTCGGCACTTTGCATCAGTTCAGCCTTTGCAGCAGTTCGCCCTTTGAGACTTCGAGTGGAAGAGAGCTAGATGCAGAATGAAAAGAGATAACAGCAACGCAGAATGAGAAGAGATCAACGGAAAATTGGATTGGCATTGGCGTGTGAGAGAAGTAGCGTGTGGAGGAAAGAATTACAGACAAAAAATAGCTTTTTGTCACTTCAAGCCTTTTACAATTCACGTGTTCAGTTCAGCCGGATTTCATTAGCTTTTTGTCACTTCAAACCTTTTAAAATTGACGTGTTCAATGTTCAGCCGAATTTCACCTTTCTAGGCACCTATCACGTGGGTTGTAACAATTTTTTTCAATGCTGTGAACTTTAAATT
The DNA here is from genome assembly GCA_003952965.2 of Morella rubra. NCBI lineage: Eukaryota > Viridiplantae > Streptophyta > Magnoliopsida > Fagales > Myricaceae > Morella > Morella rubra. The sequence goes on along the minus strand of CM025850.1, from coordinate 6,204,704 downwards.
GGTGACCAAATAACAATTTAAAATTTTGGAGGGGCCTATATTAATTTTTTCAGTCAACCCCTAAATGTATGTACAAAAATTTTTTTTTTACAAAACTTTTGGTGGGGCCACAGTCCCCACTGGCCCCTCCCTCCCTCCGCCCCTAGTTGGCATATCATTGGAATGCCTTTCGCAGTCAGAATCACAGAGGCTTTCAATGATTGAGATCGAACCACAGTGGCTACAGCACGGTGCCCCAACACTTCCTTTTGGAGTGCCCATTTCACAATGCAACCCCTTTCTCCAGCGACTTCTTTAAAACCTTCAGGCAATGACTCTTTCCATCCTGAACTACTGGTTGGATCTGGTGAACCACCCAGAGGAAAGCCTGCTTGCTGTTGGCAAAGCCCCATGCCATTTCTGTTATGCTCCCTAAACTTACATTCGACCAACACTCGTTGTGTGTGGATATATATTAATTAAGCGAGATATGTTATCAAACAAATATCATTATTCTTTCCAAGAAAAGCAAAATCAAAAGTAGAAAATTGATGCACTAGACAGTTAACATCAGAGTACCACATTGCCGCCAAAATTGAAAGAAAACAAGCAAAAGATGATTTGAAAATAACTTTCTGCTTATGCAATTGTCTATACTTACAGCAGTATATCCATATATGCTGTTATGCTATCAATCGTACATGGAAAGATACAAAGAAGGAAATAAATACAGCTGTAATTGAAACGTCTATATGTTCTCTGTCAATGAGTCTCCTTATCTGTCAATAAGCAAACCTATAATATTTGCCTTGTCTTTGTATGCCTTTGTTCCAGCCTTGGATCTAGTTTCCTTAAGTTCAGCACCGTTACCTTTTTGTTCAGTTGACCAGCCACCATCTTGTGTAATATGTTTAACAGCCCCCCTCAATCGAATGGGGGGAGAAATGATCATGAGCTTGTCACGAAGGAGGGAGAACCATGCCGTAGTCAATCCTTTTGTGAAAATATCAGCAAGCTGTTTTGCCGTGGGGAGATAATGAATCTGAATATCCTGGTTGAGCACTTTTTCATATATGAAATGATAATCTATCTTGATGTGCTTCGTGCGAGCATGGAAGACAGGATTGGAAGCTAAGGCAATGGTACTAACATTGTCACACCAAATTGTGGGAGATGAAGAAAGGGGAACCCGCAAGTCTTTGAGCAACATTCGTAACCAGTATAATTCAACTGTTACAAGAGCTAAAGATCTGTATTTGGCTTCAGTATTCGACCTAGAAACAATAGACTTCTTCTTCACACTCCATGTAATGAGAGAGGAGTTGAGAAAAATCCCAAACCTAGTGGTGGAGCGGTGGTCATCTGGTGCACTTGCCCAATCCGAATCACAAAAAGCATTTAGCTGAATTTTGGTCGGGCAAAAATGAAGTCCATGATCGGTGGTACATTTAAGATATCGCAAAACATGTTTGGCAGCCTTCCAATGGATGTGAGTGGGATTTTGCAGAAACTGGCAGAGTTGGTTCACAGGAAAGGCAATGTCAGGTCTTGTTAATTTGCAATATTGGAAGGCGCCAATGATTTGGCGATATGGAGTGACATCAGGTAAAGGATCACCATCATGCTGAGAGAGGTGTGTGCCAGAGGACATGGGATTTGGCAAAGGTTTAGCCCCAACCATTTTAGCACGATGGAGGAGATCAACTATGTATTTGGATTGGGATAAGTGTGGCCCATGCTGGTCCCGAACAGCTTGGACTCTCGAAAAATAGGATAGAGAGCCAAGGTCCTTGAGAGGAAATTCTTGCTGCAATGTTTGAATAAAGAAGGACATAATAGAATTATTATTGCCAAGAATAAGAATATCATCAATGTAAACTAGAATGTAAATAGGAATGTTATTATGATAAAATGTAAATAAGGAAGGATCAACTAAGGATTCTTGAAAACCAAGGTTGACTAGAGATTGAGTGAATTTGGTAAACCAAGCCCGTGTGGCTTGTTTAAGACCATAGAGTGCTTTGTGTAAGCAGCAAACATAATCGTGTTTAATAGACCAATTAAAAGTAACGGCAAGAGCAAGAACAATGCAAATAGTAGCAGGTTTGATTACGGGACTAAACGTCTCTCTGTAATCTATGCCATCTTATTGTTCAAAGCCCTTAGCCACTAACCTAGCCTTGTAGTGATTGATAGAGCCATCTGACTTTTGTTTCAATTTGTAAACCCATTTGTTGCTTATCACTTTGCGGTTATGAAGACGAGGGCAGAGCAGCAAGGGATAAGTTTTTGATAAACCCAATTCGCCCCTCCTCTAGGGTTTATATTTGGACTCACATAAATGTACTGTGAAATTGGAAAGTATACTACAGCCTTTTCTGTTTGTTACAATGCATTGATTCAGTAAGTTGAAACTGCCCCCAATTCACAATAAGAGAGAGAGAGAACAAAATATGTTAAAATAGAGAGAGAGAGAGAGAGAGAGAGAGAGAGAGAGATACAGTGATGGAGACATAGAGATCGAGAGATAGAGAGAGAGAGTCAAAGACAGAGAGATAGAGAGAGACAAAGACAGAGAGATAGAGCGATAGAGAGAGAGACAGAGACAAAGAGAGACATACAACAAGCAGCAGGCTAGCAGGCGGCATCGGAGGTTGACGGAGCTCAGACAAAGAGAGAGAGAAAGAGACTGAGAGTAAGAGAAAAGAGAGATAGAGAGAGAGAGAGCTAGGGTTTTGAAAAAACTGTGGATCAAAACGCACGATTTGATCCACGGTATTATTTATATATATATATATATTAAAACAACAACTAAACGACGTCGTTCTATTTTAAAATAGAACGACATTGTTTTAACATTAAGTTAAAAAGATAAATGGAACCGGTTTTCCAATGAATCGGCGGAAACTTCTGCTTCTGGTTCCGCCTCGAAGGTCAATAGCTTAGGGATAAAGAAATAAGAGAAAAATACATTCTTCACCTACAAACCATCGTAGGTTTTGCACTTTGCACTTTAAACTACCACATTTTGAGATATAGCGCAATCACAACCTACTAATCTTAACACATTGCACCCTCTATCTATTTTTTCTGTCAAATTGAACGAAAATTAATTTTTTAAAAAATGTAAACGATATGGGTGCAATTTCAGTCCAATTTAACTAAAAAAATAGATAATTGTTGTGTACTCTAATTGTTACCAATTGGGGGCACCCATTTGGACACCCCCATGCATGTGGGACACATGGCTTCTTGGATGACAATGGGTCATGCAGGTGTCATGCTTGGTGACACTTGGTCCCATGCATGACACTCTAGCCATGCATAGTGACATATGACAAGACATGTGTCACAAGGAGGTTGATGAGGAGAGGCTATAAAAGGCCCCTCCTCCCTCACTTTTCCACACACTAAAAAATTAGAGAGCTTCTTTCACTCTCTCTCTCTCTCTCTCTCTCTCTCTCTTTCTCTAGAATTTAGTCTCCCTTCTTTGAGCATTTAAGTGTGGAATTAGTGGGTGATTCTCTAGTAGAACACTCTACCACCAGGAAGAATTTCTAGAGCTTTGACGGTTGAGACACATGAAACAACTTCAAGCATTTGATTTTGGAGATGCTAGGTATACTGAAATCCCATTTATTTTTCCACTTTACATATAATTTTTCAAACAATAATCTATCAATCTGTGGAGGTAATTCTACTTTAGTCCCGACACATATATGTGCGCAGGTGCACTTGCAACTTTTGGCCAGCATTAATTTGGGTGACACTATAGCACTAGTACTCTTCTTTAATTTGTTTGATCTCCAAGTCTCGTGTCATGGAAAATTCATATGTGGCTTATTTTCAAACACATCAGTTACATATGTGGCTCTTTTTTATTTATTTTAAATAGGCTATTTACATGTAAATAAATAAAAAATTAAAAATAAAATTAACATATAGTTTTTAATTAAAAATCCAATGTGGCATATTTGCCCCCCTTGTGCACGGTGGAGGTGATTGGGTGGTTTGAATTAGCTAAGATTGGAGATGGAAGGATGACAAAGAGTTGAACAATTTAGACCGACAAAGGATATAATTTTCCATTACTAACTTAACATTTTCCTTTTACCTCTATTTTACGCCCCTACCAAACACAAGAGAAGATGAGAATATTTTCAAAGAAGACATTTTTCAGACAAAACGCAGCCTAAAAAGAAAATGACATATAAAGATTAAAAAAAATCCTGAAAAATCTATCAATTCTTTTTATTTTTCTTTCTTCTCTCTCCGACATCCGCACCTCTCTTTTTCACCGTTGGTTTTTCTAATTTTGTGCGGCAACACTTTTTTTTTTTCCTGGGTTATGTTTCCCTACTTTATTCAAACAAAATGGGGGGTTTTTTTATTCAATGTGGGCTGGAACCACATAACAAAGGACTTGAAATCTCTGCTGCTTAGTCGCTAGGAATTTTAAGAATTCCTTGTCAAAATGGTTATCAACACAACAAACATCTAAGAAAAAAGAACATCTGATCAATTATCCGTTACCAAAACTTGATCTCCATTTCGCTTAAAATTGATATCCGGCTAACAAAACTTTGAGAGGAAAAACCGAGTTAGACAGTTGATGATAAAGGGGTTAGAGCGCTGGAGATATCGTTAAGTCTGATAGTTTTAAATGCGGAAATTAAAGAACATCACATGTTGCGTCCTCGATCGAATTTGATTGAATTAGAACCTGTTTTGAATTGATAATTCGTACAGTAAAAACTTGTTAATCTATAGCAACCCAAGCGTATTGGCTCCCAAGTTATCGAAGTTAATTTCTCTTTTTTCAGTTTTTAGGGTTTTTGAGAAAACTCTTTTCTCAAAAGTTCTACAGCCAATTCACAGCATCCCTATATATAGGAGTTGATAAAACCCAAGAGAAAGCATTGCACTTCAGATCTCTTAGGAATCTCAAACAGCACGCGTAAGATTAACAAGAAAACTCTCTTATACTCTAATTCTATAAATTCTTTATAATTAAATTTCGAGCTTCTACAAATTGCAATTATGTCTATTAACATATTGCAACTTAATTCCAGAGATATTGAGATTTTACAAACAAGTCCCTTTACATACATTAATCACAGATCATCCTTCTTTCACACTATATTCTACATGAACCAATAAGATTAATTAATATCATTGTTACAAAGCCCTAACTCATGTAAATATCCCGATTCATTATTGAGTTGGACCGTAAAATATTTTTACAAAACAATATATATATATATAGATATATTTTGTATACAGAAAATACATTTGGAAAAATCTTACTGGTCAATTTTCTTTCAGTCCAAGTTTCAAATGTGTGAATCAACTAGATTTACTGTCTCTCTCAAAGACAGGTGGATTTCTTATTGAGCAATTTGTGTCTATGCTATCATTTTACACACAATCCAATTATGTCAAAATATTTAGTATTTGAGGGAGTATCAACAATTGACATTGTTAAAGCATGTATGCATAATAAATAAATAAACATGTACCTTTTAGGTCTGAGGACAATAAGTGACTTGCAATAGAATCGTCTTTCAACTGATAGTGATTTCATAAGGCGTTCTTGATTGGATTCTATTTAGTACATGTACAACTTACATAATACCCACTCATTTGTTTAAGGTCACACCTCAATCAGTGGTAGAACTAGGAATGAATATGAAGTGGGGCCAAACTCCTAAGGGAAAATGACAAAAAAAAAAATTACTACATAATGCAAAAAAGTGTCTTAGAGTTAAAATATTGAAAATTAAGGACTAAAAACATTAAAAATATATTATATTGAAATACACGTACTGTATAATACTATTTGCTGAAACTGAGGGGTGGCAATTAGATCCTATAAGTCTGCATCTTCTAAAAACATTGCAATATGACTTCGTTATCAATAGTTTCAAAAATTTCCTTCTCAATATATACTACCATACTATTATTCATTCAGTCATCTCTTATCTTATTACGCAAGTCAGTCTTGATAATCTTCATTGCAGAAAACACTATCTCAATGGTTGCAGTCGCAACTGGTAAGACCAATGACAACTGAATAAGGAAATACACGAATGGATATATAGTATGCTTTCTTGTTTTGATATTATTTTATAAAGCCAAATCCTTTGCTCACACATTTCTGTTAATGTGATTTTGGACCAAATCAGATGCTGGATTGAAAATGATGCAATTTAAAGAGAGCTAAAGATATTATGTGGGCAATACAACATTAAATATTGCTCTTATTCAGTATTGAACGGTGTTCACGACTCTAATATGCTGTGTTTTTTCTTTATTTGAATTGAATAATTCAAATTCACAAAACAAATTAGAAAGTATCTTCTCCCACCTTCTCATCCGCCGACCTTGTTGACGCGATTTGACTGTAATTTGACTTAAATGTCGTCCCTTCAATCTTTTCCTTTTCCTGTCATCGAGCAAAAGTAGAATTGTTAGAGAATATAAACATTATCATGCCTCTTCAATCTTCCATACTTCAACCAAATGTTAAGGCGGTTGAAGTATTAAGGCATTGTACATCTAATTGGTAGCTTTTTGTTCCTCCTTCGAGGCATCTGCTTTGGTCACCGCCTCCTTCGTCCTTTTTTGAAACTTAATTTTGATATTGCTATTGAAGGCTTGGTGTATCTATTGAAGTTGTTTCATATATATCCTGATTGTTCTGCTTCCTTATTAAATATCTGAGCTATGCAATTCCGCCTCTTATATGATTACATTTACTATGAGTGAGGCTCATGGAGCACTGTTGGTTGTAGTGGGTGCGCCAAGTATTGCTGCGATTGATTTGATTCTTGAGGGTGATTTTGCTCACAATCATTTCTCCTATTTATGCTCTTCTTGCACAATTTAATCCCTCTATTGTCAGAATAATTAATGGATAAAAACATATTTCACAAGACTTAAAAGTTATATTATTAAAAAAATAACGCCATTGATTTGTTTGTTAGAAATTAAAGATATATATTAGTTTTCATGGTGACCACCCTGCATAATGATCTGAATGGTCATCAGTCTCGTGATTAGTGTTAAGGTATAATTAAACAAACCTAAGTGATAAATACGAAACTAAGAAATGTCATATGTTGTCGCCATTTGCTTGGCGGATCGGAGGAACACGGCTACGAAACTATATCATAATGGAAGTCCGAGCCTTCTTTTCTCGACTAATAGAGATGCTTTTGGGGTGCAGGACTATAATAATCGTCCAATTAGACTTTTGTTTTTTTCCTAATAGAATACTTATTTGGCCGGCTAGACTAGATACCCCTTCTCGATTTTTGGCTGTTCAAGACGTAGCAGGAAAGCCAAGCCTCGCGTCTTTATATGATAATTAACGAGACTCTCATGCTTGAGGTATTTCTGTGGAAGTTGTCTTCAAAGACCAAATCGTTATTCGGAGGTGTTTGGAATGCCAAAATTTTGGCATAATAAAATAATTATAACATAATTTCTCTTTCTTCATTAAAACATCACTTTTCTATTATAATAAATATAAAAAATTTATTTAAATAATTTTCCTCCTTATTTTTTATAAATTCTTTACTCTAAAATTTTAACCACCCTAAAATTTTAGCACACAAATACCACAAATAATTATTCCTTTAATGTCGAAAGATTGGTTGTCTGACGCGGATAGACGACATTTCTCGCAGCAAATTCCTACAAGTAACCACCCAAATTTTCTAGCTAGTTACGTCAAGAGTTCGAGTGGATAAAAATTGCTATATCTGTTGTTTCAAGAAAAGTGCTACACCGGTGTCCCCTCCCCTATCGTTTTCTTTTTTAAAAAAAAGGTTAAATTAGTTCACATGTTCCTGGAGTTTAACTTTTTCCAGATTATCCTCAGGGATTTTTCTAAAAATATCCTTAGGGTGATGACTCATTACCAAATAGATCCTCCCGTCAATTCATTGGACAGAAATACACACGTGGCTAATGGCTTACACGTATTACAGCTGGCCCATTCGCAATGTAACACTACCGTGAACCCTCCACCGGAAAGGATCGGGGTCCCCGACCCTGATCAGGCTTTTTTTTAACATTATTTATTAATTTTAGATTAATTTTTTATTTTTATTTATTTACTGACACATGTCACATTGCGATTGGGCGAGATTTTTAAAAAAATTCAGCTGTCAATTCCCACGTGTAAGCCGTACCACTGTGCATTTCCGTCCAATGAGTTGAGCAGGATCTATTTGGTAATGGGTCCTCACTCCCTCTGAGCGTCAAACCTTTACAGATAATTTAGCCCAAAAAAACTCTAATTAACCCTCTGACCGACAATGCCTCATCAAAGCCTGGACATTTCTGTCGTTTTCAGAAATGCTATTATATTGGATATTAATGCGAGCAATTGAGCGCCTTCCCAAGAAGATAATCTATTCTATTATTTTATAAAGCTACATCCTTTGCTCACAAGTTGCTGTTGATGTGATTTTGAACCGAATGATCTGCATTCGACTTTCTAGATTAAATACTGTAATTTAATGAAAGATATTATAATTATTATTTAATATTGTTCTTATTTATTATTGAGCAACGTGGGCTCTAACAATATTGAATATATGCTGTATTTTTTTTTTTTTTTATCTATTTGAATTGAAGCATCTAATTTGCAAAGAATCCTAGTTCTCCTGCAGTCTCACAGCCACTTACGGGTGACAATTACAGTTCTTGGAGACGATCGACGACGATCGCGCTTAGTGTGAAAAATAAGATCGGTTTCATCAATGGCTCAATGAACAAACCTCAAGCTACCAACTAGATGCATGCACACTAGAATCGGTGCAACATGATGGTGCTTTCTTGGTTAGTCAACTCCTTGTCAAAAGAGATAGCCAGCAGTTGTTTTATATCATTGATTCATGCAAAGAAATGTGGATGAGCTTAGAGTACGCTTTGCTGAAAGCAATGACCCTAGTGAATTTCAACTTCAACGATCCATTTCTTCGGCCTTGACTCAAGGACAAATGAGCGTGAGTGCTTATTTTACAAAATTGAAAATTTTTTGGAATGAGCTCATAAACTTCAAGCCACAACCAATATGTAAGTGCGATCCAGTTTTCAACTGTGGTGTAATGAAATCTATGATGGATTACCATCAACAAGAGCAAGTAATGCAGTTTTTAAATGGCCATTTAAACGAATCATTTGCTGCTACTCGAGAACAGATTTTGTTAATCGAACCTCTGCCCCCTCTTAACAAGGTTTATGCAATGGTCCTTAGTTAAGAAAGGTAAAAGGAGATTTATGTTCTTCCTTCTGATGCAAATACTAAAGCTGTAATAGAGCAAATCAAACTCGGCAACTCCATTTCTAGGAAAACAAGGTTTTCAAAAGAAGGACCAGCCGATATGCAGTCATTGTGGCATGACTGGTCATGTGGTTGACAGATGCTACAAGCTTCACGGATTTCCTCCAGGATATAAGTCTGGTCGATTCAACTCTGGATCATCAGCAAATCTAAGTTGAAAATTCTTCTGATGAGTCTGCACTTAATGATGTTGAGCCTCATGTGCAGACCTCCTTCCCTTTCTGCAAAGAGCAATGTGAGCAGTTAATTCATCTGCTTCAAAACCAAAACAACTATTCAGCTTGCTGCATCAAGCAAATATGGATAACATTGCCACAACTTTTGCGGAAACACACGTGACAGCAACAGGTACGTATAACTTCTACCTGTTCTCAAACTGCTGTGTTTAATATTCATTCTGATCCTCCTTGGATTTTGGACTCTGGAGCTACAGATCACATATTATGCTCTACTTCAGCCTTCACTATTTCTTCAGCTATTTCATCTACGGTTCGATTACCAAATGGAACATCTGTTTCAGTCACACATGTTGGATCTGTCCAACTTACTCCATCCTTAATACTTACCAATGTGTTGTGTGTTCCTACCTTTCATTTTGACCTCATTTCAGTAAGCCAATTAACCAAATCTCATATCTATTGCCTTATGATCTCTCGTTATTGTTTTATTCAGGACCGGTCTTCATGGAAGGCGATTGGGCTTTGTGAACAATGAAATGGCTTATATTACGTTGTTAAGCATGAATCCTTAATCTCGAGCACTGGTACATCCAGTAGCTTTGTTCCACTTAATTTCTTGCTAGTTTTTTGTTCCTCACTCTGGCTCTAGGCATCTGATTTGGTCAACGACTCCGTCCTTTTTCAACGATATTGTTACAAGGCTTTATGTGTCTACTGTAGCTGTTGTATGTCCTGGTTGCTCTGGTTCCTTATTAAATATCTGAGCTATGCAATTCCGCCTCTTCAATTTACTATTGGTGAGGCTCATGGAGCACTGTTGGTGGTAGTGAGTGTACCTAGTATTGGTGCGACTCATGATTCTTGAGGGTCAGGGTAATTTGCTCATAGTCATATGTCCTATTTATGCGATACTCTTGCACAATTTGATAGGTCTATTGAAGTCATGATTGTTGATATCCAAGTAGCCATGTGTTCCTTATACATAAATGGAAAGCTCAATATATCTTTAGACATTTAAATTTAATTTATAGTTCATAATGTAGCACGAGGACTTTGATTCATTATTATTAGGAAAATTTTCAGTCTAAAGATATTCTTAGTTGGCATTTGTTTCCATATGAAGAAGTTAATAGTGTCTAATGTGCATATATTTTTCTTATAAAAAATAAAATTAAATGCAAAGACCGAAAAATTATAAAGTTCAGGTATTTCAATCTTCTTTGAAAGACTTAGAAACTTAGAAATATAAATGTAGTACTTAAAAATCACAAATTCTCTCAAAAGTGTAAACGGTTTGAGAGATAAGATTTTAATTATATTCATTCCCTAACCTTAGGTTACTTGGTTTTATAAAATTTTAGAAGAATCTAATTAGTTTTTGAATTCAGCCAAACGATTAAAGAACGAAACCTGGGGGGAAAAAAAAAACTTGTTTATGTCAAATTTCGGACGGTATAAAATACTACTATGGATCACAATTTTTCCTCCTCCTGCTGGTAGTATGGGTCTCTCTGAAAGCAAATGCTCAAAGCGACCCACGAATTACAATAGATGTGCTCTCCAATTTTGGGCCGTGGAATGTTTACAAAGCAAATTGAGTGATCCATTAGTAATCTTGTGGGCCGAACTCGTTCGTACAGTCCACTGATGAATGTTCGCAAGAACGCTAGAAACTTCGTCATCAAAGCGTTAAAGTACTAATCCAAGGATTATCTAGAATGCTCCTTCCACTATTATAAATACCGAACCGGTTTTGATGCAGCATCGAAAGTGCTTTCTCGGATAGATTCTTCGCTTATCCTAATAGCTTCTCTTGCTCAGTCCAATTTGACACCAAATCCACCAAGTATCCAGGCAAACGATGTCGCTGATTCCGAGCTTCTTCGGTGGCCGACGAACCTCCGATCCCTTCGCACTCGACGTTTGGGACCCCTTCCAGGACTTTCCTCTCTCTTCCTCACTTTCCACCTACTTCCCTGAGTTTTTGGGGGATAATTCTGCGTTTGTCAGCACGAGAATCGACTGGAAGGAAACTCCAGAAGCCCACGTGTTCGAAGCTGATCTTCCGGGTCTGAAGAAAGAGGAAGTGAAGGTCGAGGTCGAAGAGATGACAGAGTGCTTCAGATAAGCGGAGAGAGGAATGTGGAGAAGGAAGACAAGAACGACAAGTGGCACAGGGTGGAGCGTAGCAGCGGGAAGTTCTTGCGCAGATTCAGGCTGCCGGAGAACGCAAAGATGGATCGGATCAAGGCTTCAATGGAGAACGGGGTTCTCACTGTTACAGTCCCCAAAGAGGAGGTGAAGAAGCCGGATGTCAAGGCAATTGAAATTTCTGGCTGAATTCCGATCAACTCAAGTCATCTCTCATATGCGACAATATGTTGTCTAATTAGAGTCCGACAGTCTAGAAAGTCTTCCTTTGTATTTGTTGGTTGCCTACAGATGAGTGTGTTTTTGAGTGTGGTGTTGTTAAACGCACCGGGTCACGTGATTTGTGTAGCTGTGTTTAATGTTATAGTCATACGTTTAATGAAATTACGATTTTGTGAAAGCGCAGAGCCTTGCAAACTCCCTACTACATGGACTTCTTTTGAGTTAGAAAGTAGACCCTGTTGGGATCATCTCAGTCCTCGCGAAATAGCCAAGTGGGCAGCCAAGACTTCATCTGATCAGGGTTGTCCCAGGAGCTTTGTAACTGTGGATTTTGGCTTTCAGCCTTCCTTGATGTAGTAGCCTATATAAGTGATCCGAATCAAAGCGAGAGCTACAGTTATTCTAGTTTAGGAACCAGAGATCTATTTCCTAATGGGAAAATCTTTTTGAAGATCTATTTATATTTGTATGTATGTAAAAGTACCAATTTCCCTCTGGAGCGCAACGGGATATGCAAGGTGGATATTGCTGGAGAATGTTGTACCATTCTCTCATCCTTGCAACCTCCAAGGCTTAGCCCTTCGCCAGATGGATGATTGAAACGACATGTATGAATATAGCAGAACACTCCAGAACAGGGCCGAAAGTTCTAAGAGTTCTAGAAGACTCGCAGGTTCTTACAGTTGATGATTGTAAAATAATTTGTTTATTCTGTTCTTGTATTTCGCGTATACCTACTTGTTAA
>CM025850.1:6098227-6191951 GCA_003952965.2 Morella rubra | reverse complement strand
CAAGTGGGTTTCATATAGCATCCATCATTCTTCTTCACAAAGGCCATGGACCAAGCAGAGATTGAGGTGCAAAAACGGGGTGGAAAATGTGGAGGGTGCTATTTCTTATCAGAACGATTTTGAAAATGAGGTTAGGAGAAAAAAACTGGCGGTTTTCGTCTCCGGTGGAGGGTCGAACTTCAGGTCTATTCACGAAGCTTCTCTTCGAGGCTCGATCACGGACATATCTCTGATTTTGGATCACGAATAAACGCGGTTATTTCTCTGTCTTCATATAATTCCTTTCAATATTGTATGGATTGTCTTTTGGGATTAAATTGTTCATTTCAATTATTGCTGCACGGTTAACAAGCAGGGTGGCCTACATACCCCACTAGCCCAATAAAAAAAAAAACTATCAGGGTGTGAGTCTTTGAAAAATTGGACACTTTTGTCTTGTGTCCAACTGTTTTCTCTCGACAATTCCCTTGCGTGAAATCGTGTACTCTTTTCCTACCATACTCAGTCGATCGAGCTCTGATAGGACAAGCAGATCTCCATAAATTACTAGCGACACACTCCCTATTTATAGCTTAAACTTCATTAATCTAACTTGGGGTAACCTAGCTAGGTTTGGAAGCTGCATGGTTTCTTGGTGCTGCTATATTCCAATTTCCCAACGGCATCCTACAACTTGCATAGTATCAAATGCGGGAACGGTTGTAATACACAGAGCCTTTGCCTCATGGTTTATGCGGCAGACTTGATTCAGTCACGACTAAAGTGAATACGTCCATCGTAGATTTCATCTCTCAACTCTCAATGTAGCTACTTTCTCGTATATCCTTTATTATGTGTGTCTGGTTCTTCCTCGAAAAAGATCTTGCTTCTAATATGGTAAATATTAGTTGGCCTCGGACGTTAGTTCGCACGCCAAGCTCCTCTGGAGTACTGATCTCCCATCCATTCATACTTAGATAGCACCAGATCGAAGCATCCTATTCTGGCCACTTTAATATTACTATAATAGAGGAGGATAGTTCACTCAAGCAGTCTAACTTATAATGGTGAATAAGAGTATGACAAGTCATGACCTTTGACGAACAGCAGAAACTCGATATTGTCTCTGATAGAACCTACTATTCAGCCGACACTCTCCGGCTTCGTGGCAATGTAATTATATCTATTTGCCGGAGCTTATTTTCCTCCATGTGGCAGCTTGTGGAGCGTGCACAGTATGCACAGAACAAGGGCTGGCCATCCCAGTCTTCTTCAGCTTGTTCTCTCCCCGTCCCAAACAATCAAGACGAACGCCCGAAAGTGGAACTCTCCCAACTACTATAACGCCCTTGAGTCAGGGCTCTTCGCTTAAAGCAAAACATCTGTTGGTTTATTTTGTCTCATATTATTGGAGTTACTGATATAGCAACTGCAACACTAGTAGGGATTCCTGACAACTATTTGCATCCGCAAGGGCTTTGTTTATATAGAATACCCCAAACTTAGCGGCATTAGATTATGTCCACACAACCCGAACACTGCGTCAATTCTGCGAGCACATGGCCTAGTCAGGAAACACAACATTAACAGGTTGAGCAAACTTACCTTTCAAAAAAACAATAACAGGAAAAACACTTCGTGCTATTTCTTGATCATGGAAACGGAATCTGATTTGCATCAATCCTAGCAATAATGTTCTCTTTAAGCTAACAATACATCACCTTCAAGAGCGACCTTACGGATGTCGTACTTCCTTAAAATTGAGGTGTACGCATACTCCTCTTAATGCTTTACTATTCTGCTGCATAGCAAGGCCCACTGGAACTATGCTTTGAGTTTCACCTCAGTTCTACAATTGCCTTCTCTGCCGGGTCACTGTGTCTACCTGTCCATAATGCTCATTTACCACCAGTTCTTCTGCTAGTTTGAGCCTTGTTTGCTATGATTGTCCTTTCCATTATTCTTCAAGTAATTATTTTATTTCTAATGCTCCTTGTTTCATTTGATGTATGTAGTCTCATTCTCAGTCATAATACAAATAATGGTTCATATGTAGCATGTACTTTCTTGGGGTCAAAGATGCCATTTAGGCTCATCCGAGAGGATTTGTAGCCTTAATGCAGTGCTTAGGACACTTGTTACTTCGTGTAACCACCTGCGAGTACTTGATCAGATCCACTCACATTATAAGTAGATCCACGGTGGCATTCGGGGTAGTACTAACCGTGTAGATCCACTGTGTTCGGTTCTTGTGTGTGATTTGGAAGCATGAAAAAGTCAAAAGAAAGATTTACTAAACCGCAATTGATGTCTTATCTTAATCAGGAGATACAAGGTTGATTTTATAATCCTCGCGGGATATCTAAAGCTTATACCAGTGGAATTGATACGAGCTTATCCTAGGTTCATTGTAAACATCCATCCATCACTTCTTCCAGCTTTTGGAGGCAAAGGCACTAATGTCATGAAGGTGCATAAGCAGTCGCTTGCTATCTCGGCAGCAATGGTAGATTGCAGCCACTTGATTCTCCTCTGTATGTCTTAAAAAAAGGGGAGAAATAACAACCAACCCTCGTCCTGACTACACCTTAAAACTGGTATTTACATCTTTTGTTATCAACTTCTATCTCCTCTTATGAAGTGGTATATGAGCGAGGAACTTCTCACTGACCATCAATTGCTTCTCTTCCTTCACTTGCGACTTGTCTAGAACCAAGGCTCCCAACACAATTCATTGTTTGTTGATGAGAACAGCCTATGACCACGGCGATAATCCTCGACTCAAAGTCGTTGTCCCTGTGCTTGCTAAATGCGACACTGCAGAGAGCTGGTCTGCAAAGAAGTTCTGTCGGCGACGGTACACTCGAGCTAACACAGTTTCCTCTCCCTTCCCTCTCTGGTTCTTTTTTTTTCGTCCCCGCCGCGGTGTCCGGGTGGGTTGCCACGGGTTGTTTCTTGGTTTATTTTTAGTACTAATGCCTTGAAGCTAGACCCTGCATACGTTTCTTCTGCATACCGTACTAATTTGAGAGTACTGATCACTTCGTCTGCTCATTTCGTCTAGACTTCTAGTCATTATCGATTAGATTTCGTAGGACCCAGTATTAACACAGTCTGCAGTGCCACTAAAATATTGCTTACTGAATGATTTCACTATCCAAGATTTTCATTTGTCATGATCCTTTGTCCAAATGATTGGAGATACCTCTAAACTCTTCACAGACGCTCTCCATCCATGATTCTGACTCCTCAGCACAGACCTGCTTCTTGACAGGACTGAGAAGTACTAATATTGGATTATAAAATATAGACTTCGCGTTGTGCATGACAAAGTTCCAATCTGGGATGGTTTCCTTTTTGTGACACCTTCATTTTACATCATTTAATTTAGGAGCATCGGCTATATGTGGAGGTGGTAGCGGCCCTATGCGAAGGGCGAATAATCTGGAGGGAAGATGGTGTTCCTCTCATCCGAAGCAAACAAAACCCCAGTGAGTACATGTAGCAGAGCCAAACATCAACACATTTCTGCTTTTGGGAGCACAAAGGTTTTGAAGTACATCACCGTTGCCATTATTAACATAATACCCACATACTTTATAGTTTTATATAGCAAAAGCTGAGAACAGCCCTAGCAGTGAGAAGAATTAGGACGGATTAAAGGAAAGAAAGAGGAGGGTAGAAGCCACTTCAAGTAGCACGACTTCTACTCCACTTACAACTAAATGTGGCTGAGTGGCCTTGACTTGATTTTTGGTATGTTAAGCGATTTTTCTGAGTTTGACAGGCGGCTTTTCGGAGTGCATCTGCGCTTAAACTTTGGAATTAATTTATTTGGTTTCAGATCATCCCCTCTTCAAATATGGTTTGCTAAAATGTCTGGTGTTCTACGAGCTATTGTCTTTGGAATTCTTCTATAAATTTCAGAACAATCGTGTATGCTTTAATATGGCTTTAAATCTATGGTTATTATATCAGACACTCCACCACGGCTATTATGACACTACAAGAGAGCTCTAGTAGCACGCAGACGAAGCTTCGCTAGACTAAGCGCAACAGAGTTACTCGCCTAGGTCCAAACACAGCACCACCGTCCCCCACTACTGTACGAGAACGTGCTCCTACTCCTGCTATCGGACGACACCGAGCGTCTAGCCAACTCTCTCGTTCTCTTCTTTTTTTCCCTAAAACAAACTCTCCACGCCAGAGAAGATAAACGAACGCTCATCTGTAGAACCGAGATAGAACACAACAATGGGCTGGTTCTTTAGCGTTAAAATGCATACGGCGCCCTATCACGACACAGACAAAACTATAAGTAACAACGAAACAAACTTGTAAACTGTAACATTTATCTGATGGTCATAACAATGTATTGATATCATTATCTGAAAATTCTATTGAAATGTTTATCCGATATATCTTATATACTTTAAATGTTTTTCATGCCAAATGTTTTTGTTTATCTTAACTCTCTTTTTTTTTTTCTATCAATGATAGAAATTTTTTGATTTTCCATAAAATGCCTTTTAAATCTTCTTGATATATTGTATCTATATTTTTGAATAATCCGTGAATGAAACAGACTTTGAGATTGTTAAGAGCTGTTTGTTTTGGGTTTCAGTCCTAGTTTGGTGTTCAAACGTAAAAGTTGAAACCCATAAAGCCAAAAGCAACGTTTGGCTTGGATTCCAGGGTTACTCCCACATTACACGCATGTCTCCACCATGCCCAAATTAGTGTCGAACCTTCTCGAAACAAGTCACTTTCCAACAGATCTACCGTACTACCATAGGCAAAAAAGCGCTGCATCGAACTTTGCTCTCTCTTTACTATTTTTCAGGTGTCCAAAATGTCTGTGCACTCTTCGACAGGAAGCAATCCGAACTCCCTCTCCCTGTTACACACTCTCACTGCACTGCCGTCCATAGCTGCCAACCTCAATGCTTATTTATTTCGAAGTCATCTTCTTCAACTGCCACTTTAATACCCAACGCCATCCTCTTGCTAACTTCTTCCCTAATAACTCTCCAGCCACGCACATCCTCGTCGTACTGAGATTTTTGTGTGCTAAGTTCATCTCATTTGCACTACCAGACATTTTTTTTTTCATAAGTCTACACCTTCCAACGTTAAGTACAAAAAGACATAAAAGAACAGTCACCAACAGAAAACAAATTGTGGGAGGTTAACTACATGGAGAAAAAATGTTCATGTAAGGAAAAGTTAGCTTCTGTTCTGAGCGCTTGCGCTCTTGGATCGCCCACACCTGCGATCTTAAGGTCACTGTCCCACATGGCAGCACGGTGGCACAATCTCGCTACAGGCATCGTCGCGCGGTTGCCGGCGCCACCACACCCGACTAACGAGTGCGCCCACTGTCCCAAATGCAGGGGCAAGGGTCATCTCGTCTGGCTCACGCGAGCCTGCCACGCGAATCCGCCAACTGTCCACAATAGGGGGCAAGTGGCACTATAGTCTCTCTTGCTACGAAGCTCCGAACTGACATGCAGGCCTCAAAGCGCAATAGCCACTGTCACCTTATAGTGGGCAGTCAGATCACGAGTTACCCGCGTTGGGACCACGCTTGCCGATTATCAGTGCATTAATGTTTTTCTTTTTTTAAAAAAACAAAAACGCCACCGTCCAACTAAAATCACATTTTTGCATCTTTTCATTTTTCCTTCTTTAAGAGATTGGACCAAAATACAATTACACTATTTGAACCCTCAGTTGCGCCAGATGCCCACTGATACGGCGATACGGCTGTGTACTATTGATGTTCATCACGTCCAGGCTTCTGAAACCTCTACTCTCCGTTTGAAACCCATTGATTAATTGGAAAAAATGCGAAAACAGACACTGTTATCTAATTGTAGGGGGCAATGATATCTAATGCTAAGTCGGAATATTATGCAAATTTGGAAGTGCCATAATAAAGAAATATTAGACGCAATGATACGAAATTGTGTACTTATGTACCTTATATGCACACTCGGAGTCCATCAACGCAATTTGTTAGAGAACGCTACGGCATAGCAGAATCGTCCCCCAACTGATAAATCTCTAAGATTTTCTATAATTTTGATGTAGGACTAGGCAATGATAGAGTAAAACCTTCGCGTCTTGATCTATTCAGTGAGGTGCCACGACGAACGTGGATCCCGCGGACCGGAGCCGGAACCGATCTTCTTGTGCTGCTTAAAAGTAAAAATCCGGCTTCGTCCGATTCGGCGATCAGATTTGAAGAAGCTGGATTAACTTCGCGTACCGTCCGAATCGTCCAAGACTATTTTTAATATTTCCGTGTCCTCTTGGGCCGACGTGCCTACGAATATTCTCCATCTCGGCCGCGATTACATACATAGATACCTCTCTCTTTTTTTAATTTTCTTAACACAAAACTTCAAAATATATAATAATTTGCAATAATCAAAACTCCCACCCAAGTTTTTACGCGCCTCTTCATCTTCTCTTCTCTGCTTTCGAAATCCCCTAAAATTAAAAAATGGGTGTGTTTTGGAAAATTGAAAAAGAAAAAAGAGTGAGAAAAAAATGAAACCCAAGTGCATTGGACCACTTAGAGTGGTCTCCAAACCGAAGCCGCTTAACAGAAGAACCAGACCAAAACCACCTTATTGTGGACCTAGGTCCGGCGTCCTCTTATTTTAGCTTTAGAGGATCGAAAATTCGGTTCCCGACTGTACTTCCGGGTCCGAAAAACACTGGATCCGAATTCTTCCACAGGATCCCGCCATCCTATTATTCTTGATTAAATTGAATATTGATTACTTATGCCGATATTACTCGGATGAAGGTCTACTATATATTCCTAAATTCCCAGTATGAATAGAACTACAAAGAAAACTGGGAAAAACTTTCCAGGAGTTTAAACCAGTCTGCAACTGTATCTCCAGTATCTTTAGCATCTTTAAAATAGCTCTAATACGCCAAGTCCAACATCCAATTTCATCCAAATTCATGAAGGTATATACGGGAGAAACTCCTACCTCTGAATTTAATCCCACATCGCTGGAAACTTTGCTCTGGCGTCGCTTTTGTATCGTGGTGGTAACTTATAAGTTGATTATGTTTGATGTAATATGAGAGTCCATAGTTATTATTTATGTTGCCGCATAAGATGAAAGCACGGGAAAAAACCTTTTTCTGACCTTTGTGCAGGATATAGTAACTTTACAATACATATTTGATGAGCAGAGTTCGCAGTAACTCCATTCCTCTCGCAATCGCCAACTCCTCCGTCCTTTAGAGGTCCTAGATTACCCTCCCACGAGACCTTGAGAAGGAAACCCACAAACAGTTCTTGTCAACAAGAGGAAATTGCCCAGAAAGATTTCATACGCCCCCTAGTGGTATGCTCACTTTGTAAATTGTGGAGAAACGATTTCAGTACTCCTATGGATCTTACATAGACTAACCAGCAGAGATAGCAAACTGCATCTCAAAGTGCGGCACAAACAGACGAGAACACTCGGCAGACACGCTCCATGAAACACCAGTCAATCATGACAGACCTAAAAGCTCTAGCCACGAAAAATCTATCCAATGGAGTGGACTCGCATACTATGTCAGTTTGGAGAGGCCCCGGAAAACTGTCTGGTGGGTATGCTAGGAACAACCCAAACATCAGCCTTCTGTTAAAATAGTTGTCC
Source organism: Morella rubra (assembly GCA_003952965.2). Taxonomy (NCBI): domain Eukaryota; kingdom Viridiplantae; phylum Streptophyta; class Magnoliopsida; order Fagales; family Myricaceae; genus Morella; species Morella rubra. The sequence continues at coordinate 6,184,299 of CM025850.1, read as the reverse complement.
ATGCTGGATGATGACAGTAGCGCTTGCCCCGACGGCAAGCTCCGCGCGCCTGGCGAAGCCTGTAGCCCTACGTCCAATCTTCAAGACTTGAGTGCTAGTTGTGCCTCGCCTCTGTCAGAGACTCGTGCACGCGCGAGCTTGCCTCGCCGAGTCCCAGGAGTAGGACTTGGCAAGCTGTTTCGATGGCCCACGCGAAACTCCCGCATAGAGCGAGCCTGATAACCCAACGAGGAAAATGCGACATGATGTGCAGAACAGATGACGCGTCATCTGAACTTAACAACTTATGTCGGCACGTTAAATGCAGATTTCGAGTGAGAGAAAATTGCTGTGTTAGGTGCTACACGAATGGCAGCAGCGCAGTGCCGACCAACTTGAACCAGAACCTGAGTTGGGGTCCAACTCCATAAGAACTAAAACTAGAACTTAACTTGAACCAAGACCTAAACTCCACAACCAAAACAACCCTAAATAAAAATATAATGGGTCAAAACTGTCCCCTGCTTGCAAAGGAAGGCCGAGCATTCTTTATAAATTGTTGTTTCTTTTTTTTAAGACTTTACCCGGGCTGGGCCTGAAGGGCGGAAGTATCTGATCCACGAAATCGGAATCCCTGTCGTACAGGATGAACGGCTGAGATCTTTTCTTTCCACCCAACTTACTATATAAAAGCACCATAGGGTTTTAGGTCTCTGCATCTTTCGATCTTGAGCTCCACTCGAGTAACAGCGGCCGCGTTTCTCTCTCTCTCTCTCTCTTACCTTAACTCTAACCAGTGGTTCATGGTGTTTCTTCTTGATCTTCTGATTGGTTTTTTTTCTTTTTTTTCCTATTAAGCGACGCTACATGTACCAAGGGAAGGGTAATCGTTTCGATCAGTACCCTTGACCTTGAATTGCCAAAGCGGCTGTAGCCAAATCGAACGGCTCCGAGAAGTTTACTGGCCGGTTGTTGTGAGATCTTTGTTCGATCTCCGTCGACTATTCTGCTTACCGAACTTCTCATATTCTATTTTTCTCGTCCCTCTTCCTTTTTTCTCGAAGTTTATATTTATTTCTTTGTTGTCGTTTGAGGGGTAATGAGAAGGGAGAGAAGAGGGAAATGGCATAGGATTTAGCTTTTTTAGAGACCCTTCTCAAACATCAACTTCTTAAAAGGTCACCTTCCAGGCAAGCTGCTCTGATTTCCCAGCAGTTCGCGTCTAACGGTGCCTACAGTATACAAAAATTTTAAGCATTTCCTCCTAGCAAAATTTGATTACTCTCATTTCCCCTCTCTTCTTTCCCTTTTCATGTTTTAGGTTGTATTATTGTCTTTTGAATGTTGTGTGTTTTAGGTTTCCATTAGCAATGTGGGTTTGTTTAGCTACAACTGCTAATAATTTTATTTTAAAACATATGAAGGACTCCTATGAAATTCCCTGTGTATTTCTCTAGGGAGGGATTTAATTGGATAAGATAAGAGAAGCTTACGATATGGACCTATGTTGAACTAACAGAGTGTTGTCCCCAAAAGAGTAAACAAAAATTCAAGCAGGGTAATATAAAACTATATTTGTGCCCAAACACCAAAACCGAAATACAAAAGGGCAAAAGCCGAAAAAAAAAAAAACCAAAAAACCAAAAAAAAAAAAAACAAGAAATACAGAAACAAAGACGAAGGCAGAGTGACTTGAACTAGGTTGTCTTTTGATGATGAAGGCCAAAGCTAAGAATAAGAAGACACTCCCAAGGATGAAGTGAGGAGCCACTGCTGCAGGAAGAATGCCGAATCTCCCTTACCAGTCTGGTGGCATTGCGAAAATCAAATCACCCTGTAGAAAGGTCCTAAATAAGCCAATGCTCTGGTAGTTATTTACAAGTTGGAAACTAACTACAACTGCTTGCCTATGAACAGGATGCCTAAATAGACTATACTAAAACATCGCACTGATAAGTTGATAACTAGACTAGAGCCAAAAGAATCCACAAGGACGTGAAATTATTCTCAATAAAAAGATATGTAGATTAGAGGCATCCACCCTCAATCCAATCCAGTCCAATCTACAAGTGCACGCTCATTCCATTGCCTTTCAGCGCAGCAGTCAAATGGCCAATTCTCAACCCAGCCTTGCTTATTGTGAAATCATCCCTGCAATAGTAAGGTATTGCGGGGAAGGCATCGAACCCGACAGACCGTTTTCCAGCCAAAGCCTTGCCATGAGTCTCTGCTTTTCCTGTTGGAACCTCATTTGTTGTCCTCTTGTAAGTACCAAACCACTTCGATTGCATGTACCCGTTCCTTCTCCACGGTGGCACGTGCATGTCCGTGCTTTTCATGGACGATTTGATAGCCCTGCACACTAGCCTCACAACTTGCTTGAGCTCTTCCACTTCGCCCACAAAAATGGCTGGAAAGACATCGAGCAGTGACGCGTATTGATCGGTTGGGCGAGCAATTTCAAATTCTCTGGAAAGTAGGACTTCAGTGATATATCTCTTTCCAGAGATGTTGATATCAATGTACTCGTAATGCCCAGCTGGGAACCGTCCAGTTTTCCCCCACTTGGATTTGCAAAGGCCTGCGGAGAAAGGGTTCACATTTATGATTAGAACAAGTAATATTCACTGCATTCCATTACTGAATGGTCATGATTGCTACCGAATAGGGTTATACACATAAGCAAGTTACTCGATTTGATCACATTATGGCTACAGACAACTCATAATTTAAGCATCTTTTTCTGTACCAAAGAATTACCTATACTAAGATTTTTGCTTCGTTATTACGTTAACCAAAGTGAGAAGATGACAATTCGTTGCACTAACCGGCGTCGAAACCCCTGTCACGTAGACGAGCCATCAGTTGTCGTTTGAAGCCCGGGGACGACCTGTCGCCGACCAGCCCGCTGCTTGCTAACTCTGTTTCGGCCCGAATCTTATGTTTCTCGCCATGCTGATCACCGCCATCGTCGTCGTCGTCTGATCCGCAACCAAACAGGTTCTGCAGCATATCCTTATTCTCGGAATCAGACCAATCAGACGGCTCTTCAGGGTTTTGTTCCTTTTCGTTCTCAACAACCTCTTTTACATCGCTATCAACTCCGCCATCTCTTTCAATGAACGAGTTCACAAGATCAGATAAATAAGTGGGACTCTCCGGCGAGTGCTCGCTCCCGCTGCTCTCACAGAGGCGCACCCGTGCCACGTCGTGAAACGCCGCCGCTACCCTCCCAAACCTCACAGGAATCCTAGCCATTGTCGTTAACCTGCAAATTCACACCTAATTCCGAATATCTTTTTTTCTCAAGTATCTTTTTTTTTTTCTGAGTTTTTTTTTCTCAAATATCTACAAACGTACGGTTCTCTACCCGCCCTTTTGAGGAGAACGATGAAGAAGAGAGAGAAGAGCTAAAATGTGTATATATAGAGAGAGAGAGAGGGGAATGAGAAGTGGGCTTCGGGAAAATGGCGTGGCTATGTCGTAATCGTGGGATATAATGTTCTCGTATAAAAGACAAAGCTTTGGGTATGGAGATGACAAAAGGTGAAGTAATAATGGAATGTAAACGGCGTTATGTATATGTAAGCGTTTATATAGAAAGAGAAAGGGCAAGGGAGAGAGAAACAGAGTCGAGGAACTCTGTGTAGGTTAAGAGTGTATTAGCAGCCATGTGTGCAGTGTAAATTCCGCTTTCTGTTGGAACCCGGGTTTGGCGTCCAAGTTCGACCTTAATTTTCCTATTGGTTGATAGGAGAAGAGACTCTACGATCTCGGTGAGGCTAAGGACGCCTTAAGAGGGTTAATCACGTTTTAAGACAGTATTAACTGGATCCCAATTGGTTCTATCTTGTTTTTTTAGTTAATTATACTTTGCACCTATTTTATTTAGGTAATCTCAAAATTTTTCATTCAATTCTTTCAATTTTGACACAATTTGTCCGTTATCCTTTACTTCGATTTGTATCCACCGTTAATTTATTTGTTATTTCAAACAGAAAAATCAATTATGTACAAAACACGTGGTTGTAAAGTGTCTGAAAATAAAAGAATTGATGATTGAAATTTTCGTTTGTATTAAAAAATAAATAAATAGCAAGGTGAAATTGAAGGAACCCATACCCGTGTGAGTGAAAATGTTAAAACTTGAAAGATGACAATCAGTGTTAAATCTCAAAAATGTGTAAATGTAATTAACTTTTTTATCAAATTAAATACAAAAAATACGTCTTCTTCCTCTTATGTGCTTAGAAGTAAATAAATGCAATAATTATTATGTTGGGTTTGATTAAATTAATTAAACCAGATGTTTTTTTTCCTTTTTAATACAGGGGATATGCTCACACGATGAGTTAAATACGTCTTTATACGGAAGATGCCTTTCTAAAGTTCTTTAAATCTGAATTATTTTCTTAAGTAAAGTAATTCAAGTTTTGTCGTTTTATTATTATATATGTAATGTAAATTAATATAAATTAATATAATATTATAAAATATAAACATTATAAATAATAGTAATCAAAATAAAAACACTCTATATCGGAGTTATACGTCCTCTGCTGTAAAAACTTTGCTTCGGTGTTTACTCGGCTAGCTGCCCGTGAATTGGGCCAGTGCGAAGTCCTATCCATCCAGTTTGACGCTGTTCAAACGGCGGCTTCATGGTTTGTTTGTTTAATTTTTTTAGTTTAAAATTTTTCACCACATATTTTTTATAAATTCTATAAATTTCATTTTTTATATAACATAACTTTTATAAATTTTAATAAAATTTTAATATTTTAAAAAATTTTAAAATTTTAAGAATATTCGCTCGTAAACAAACGACTCCTTAGTTGGAATTGCCGACTTGACAGTGTACCATCTCTTTGGACCAGATCGCACAGGCCACGCAATAAAAGGCCGTCTGCGTCTGCGCGAGCGATGACCCCTCAGCACCAGCTTACACGTGGCGGAAGCATTACATCCTATAAGCCCTTTTTTTATCGGCTTGTCCACGTCTTCCAATTCCCGTTTGGATTTGGATGTGACGTGGAGAAGAGGCGCAGAGTCTCTCCGTAGTTTCTGTTGGCTCGGCCGGGTTCATTGAACTTAGCATGCTGTCCAGGTTCATTGAATCTTATTTTCCCCTCACCGATTGAATCGGACTTGAATACGACGTAAATCCATTTGCTAAGGAGGTTTAGAGCCATCGGCCACCAAACCCAACCCCAAATAGGAAACAAAAGACGTGTAACCCGAAACCAAAAAAGTGGAATCCGAGCATATACCTTACCAGAAATAACAGTTGAAAACCTCGTAAGGAAACGTTTGTGATTGGGGGAAAATTGGAGATGAGTGGGGTGTGCTCTTTCTAAAGTTTCAAGTTGGAATTACTTCGGATGCAAATAATTTATCGGGCCACTCTTATAGCAATATTAGACTTACCTGACATATATGGTTTGAGAGGATTACACTGTTCGGAATTTACCATGACATTGAACTCAATTCATGCATATACTGGGTTAACTTCATCCGAGCTCGGTACACGTGAATTAGTGTTTGGATTTCCTTTGTTACTTAAAAAATAAAATGTTAAAACTGGAATTTTAAATCAATATACCCAAGTTCCCTATATATATGGGTTGCCCAAGGTGGCTCAATATTTTTGGGGCTTTAGGCAAGTTATAAAAATGAGACCTTTAGTTTAAAAATAAAATAAAAATTAAATTAACCATAAATTTACTTCTTGTCTTTTTTAGATGCAAAATTACTAATTAAACTTTTGCATTCAAGTTTAGTTAATAAATCAATTTCAATAGATAAAATTGCTAAACCATTTAATCTATAAGATATAGTTGTTGAAAATAATTTTTTTATAATCTTTAATTTTGAAAACCTTATTTCTGTAGATGCAAAACAGGTATAGTAAATAGTATTTTATATGCAGTAAAACAATTTAGAAAGCAATCTAGTACAATTTAGAGACATTTTTTTTCAAAAGATATTGCTTAATCTACCATATAATAAAAATAATCAATTTTGAAGTTAAGTTCAAAATTGATTATTTTTATCATCTCATAATTTAGACATAAATGAGTTATAATTTAATTTTTTTAAGAACTTAATTAGTTAATTAGCAATAAAGTAGTAGTTGTGTTTTTTTAGGAGAAGAATTTTATTGGGAATAATGCTATTATTTTAAAAAGAGACTTAAAAACTGATGGAGTAAATGTTATTAGATAATAGTACTAGTTTCTAAGATGTCTAGTTTTTTATTTTTTTCAATTTCAATTTTGTAAACTAATTTTAAATGTTACTATTTTGTAGGTCTTTATTAAGTTTTATTTCAAAACTTTTAGACTTTTTTTTTTCTTTTAATTTTTAATTTTGCTATAATATAGGGCTCTCATAATTTGGGGGAATTGTCTCACTTGCCCCTGGGTTTCCTGACGTGATATTTTATTACACAAAAGATCCTGGGTAATATGTCATTCCAATCTGTGTCCATTTGTGTGACCAGTGGACAAATAACAACAGAGTCGTGGGTATGGAGCTGCTATTCCTCCTTTCAAGAAGGATATACTCAGTGAAGATCCTTCTTTCTCCGACAAGATGTCAATTTCTTTAGAACAAACATCGTATGTTCATAAATTCTGACTACAACAATAATTTCCAAGCGAGAATTTGCATGTAGCCAATTTTCCGTAACAGACACCTTCAACAACTCATGTTGTTTACATTTTCTTTTTCCCCATTGGCCAGGGACTTGGTCCTTCCCTTTGATTAACGTTGGGGTCAATATTGATTTCATTGCTTTAGAGGATAATGTTAAGAGAATTTCCTCTGAATCTCCCTTTTCTGTCCTTTTCTTTTAATTAGATTTACAAATTCGATTTCTTTTTCGGGAACACTGGGTTGGGTAAACTGAGATAGCTGTAGAGAGAAGTGGGCTCACATTCTGGCCCACAACCTAATTGGGTGAAGCCCATAATACAAATCGTAAGACAAGATTGTCAATTTTTCTTTGGGCCCCTGGTCAACGTTACTTCTCAGAGCAAAATACCAGGCTGTCAACCAGATGCTCCAGCATGGGCCAGCCGCTGTTTTAGTGGTTAGCACGGCCCTGCCGACTAGCAAGTAGTAACATTCAAATTCGTGTATTTAATAATTTTAATTGCTTATAAAATAGCGTTGCTTTTTTTTTTTTCGGTGAAGGAAGAAAAGCGAAAGTGAGGACAAAGAAAGAAAAACGAGGAGTCTTCCTCTACAGACTACAGCTCTGCCTCGAAAGTCGAAAAGGGATCCTCTCCCAATCTCTCTGCATCTCGCGCCCCCCAGTTATACTTCGTTTTGTTCCAGCTCAGGGAGACGGTGATTAGGCCACAGCGGACAAGAGCAATGGGATCTGACGTAGCAAAAACGGTTCGTTTTCTGTTATCTAATGCAAGTACAAAATGCATGTTTCTCTGAGATTTTTTCTACCTAAATTTTCTAGAGCTCAGTCGTGTTTTTTTTTTTGTTCATTTTTGTTTTGGGTTAACCTGTGGGAATCATTGGTCTGATTTTAATTCCTTGTCACAAGAAGTTTTGAATTTTGGGGTGTGAATTCTGAGTAAGGAAAGTTGATATTGGATCTCTCAGCATGTTGTTTGTAATTGATGTGTATTTTGGTAGTAATTCGTGTGATTTGTTATAGTTTTTTCTGGCATATGGTTTTCGTTAGTGTTGAGTCCTTGATGGAATTTCTTGGTCGATGGATTGTGACTGGATCTCTGCGTTGGAAACAAATGTTCTTTGGTTTTGTTACATTTCTCTCTTTTAAAACTTTTTTTTTTTTTTTTTTTTCGTTGTTGCTTTGTCTATTATTTGGGCTGCAAAAGTCTTGTATTCCCCTATACTGCTTAGTGTATGATGCTCTCTATTTTTTTTTTTTCGTTCTGATGAATATCTTCTTCAGACTTTGTTTTGTTCATACGGTTGGTTATGTTTTCTGGTACATGGGAGTTTTAAAATTTAAAGGAATTGTATGGTGCAGATTATAAGGGAATGATTTGGCCGCAACAAGGAGACTTTCCTCCAATGAATTGGCTGTTTCAAGGGAACCGAGCCTCCTAACATATACGTTTTCAAAATGATGTTCTCATTTATTTGAATAAATGAAAAGATATTCCAAGTTAATGACGGACTTGATTAGTAACTCCACCTACTATAGAAAATGAACCACCTACACTGCTAGAAATGTACACCAGGTAACTATCCATGCTTCCAATTTCCACACATTTGATTAGAAAGAAAAAAAAATTGAGGCTTCCTCATCCTAAATGTTATATGACAGAAATTAAGGATATGATATTCTCTCCCCTTTGAGAACCCTTGGCAGCAAGGTTGACAGCATGTATTTCAAAGTCCCCTTCTTTAACAGAAATAGGAGGGTCTGAAATTTCAGAATTTCAGTTGGCTTTCCTTGATTGTTTCTTTTTGAAATAGAGGCCACCAGCATTTTAACTGATTTCCTCTTGTGTGCAGTGCAGCTGATAGCAGGAGCCCGTGGCTCTGGCTTGTTCTTGGGTTTGACTCCCTTTGTCTTCTCATCACCCCTGTGTTCATTTCTCTTTGTGTCTTCAGCCATTTCTCAATCTCCTCTGTTTTTGCGCATTTCCTATCTTCTTTTCCTTTCCCAAATTGGATGGTGAGGCACTGTAGCTGCTGCCCTATCTGATGGAGGACTTGTAGTTGCAAATCATTGAATTTCTTCAACTCCTTGAGTAGTTCAATGATTTAGGACAGCTGTGTGTACCAAGTCCATGGCAGATATTCAGTTGGACCAATTGTAATCTGCTGGATATAAGGTAGTAAAATTTAGATGCTTTAAGGTAGCGGGCCTCCTAACATTTACATTGGCAAACGATAGTCTCATTCACTGAAAGAAATGAAGAGTTACATGAGTTTACTATGGACTTGATAACTAACTTGTGCATAACTAACTCATATGTACACCAGTCCTACACTTAGAACATGGACTACTAAACCACATGATACCTACCCCAAGTAAGTACCCATGCTTCCAAGTTACATGAGACAGACAAACTAATGGTTCCACATCCTACACATTACATGACAGATATTGAGCACATACGGAATTGGAGCATTCATTTTTTATTATTACTGTTGGTTGTTCCTCTATTCATGTTTGTGTGGGAAGTTTTTCTCCTTTGGGTTTCCGTTTTCCATTGCTAATGATTGATTTCTATGTCAGCTCAAAAGACATTATCGTAAAGCCGCCTTCTTTCACTTGCTTGTATGTTTGCAGGCCTATCTGATTATTTTTGGTTTATCCTGTGGTACTAGTTCCTGGTTATTGTGTTTTTCAGTCTAATAGTATAGCCAACATTGCACTCAGCACATGCAAAAAGAAGGGAACATTCACTGGCATCTTGCATTGTGGTAGCATGCACTCTATTTATCTATCTAGTGAACTCTGTATCTATCATGTAACTGGTTTTGTGATTGTACTTTCACAGTGCCATCTGTTCAGCTTTTTTCCCTCCTGTGAATTTTCATTCTATTGATAAATCGTTGGATGTTGACATATTGTCTTCTTTTCTGCAGGCACATGGTTTGGGACTTTTGTGATCTTTGCTACTTGCGTAGGGGATCCAGTTGAATTTACCTCATACACCGTAGAAAAGAATGGCTGATGGAATATCAAGTTTCTGGGGTCCTGTCACGTCCACTATTGAGTTTTGCGAGAGGAACTATGCCTACTCTTCTTATATTGCGGAATTTTTCAACACCATATCAAACATCCCTACCATTCTTTTGGCCCTCATTGGTCTTATCAATGCCTTAAGACAACGATTCGAGAAGAGATTCACTATTCTTCACATATCTAATATGATACTTGCCATTGGAAACATGTTACACCATGCCACATTGCAAAGTGGGTAAGTAGTTATCTCCATTATGTTCTGAAGCTTAATGCATGTGTGACTGGTTAACACATACAATGATGAGGTTTTGTACTACTATAAATGGGATATGTAGAAACAGCATTTCAGGCAGAAATGAGTGGGGGTGTTAAGAAAATGTTAATTATATGTTTGTGCCAAAGAGTGATAATTAGCTTAGTCGAGGTGAAGAAGTTTTGAACAGGGTGGCACTCTTTGGCTTTTTGTTGTTGTGCGTTGTGTATGCTCTGATACGAGCTTTGTGGACCTAAAGACAATTACCGTGTGGATTTTTTGATGTTACACATACATTGCCAGCTCTTTTTGTGAAGTTGGGATGTCACTATATGAATATTTATTTAAACGTCTTTTCCTAATTGCATGTTCTTCTCCTCATTTATGTATGCACATCCGCTCTTGGATTTTGTATGGTTTAGTAAGCTTTGTGTAGGGGAATGACTTCTATGGGGAAGGGAAAACATTGATTACTAACTAGCTGTACAATCTTTAGTTTGAGCAATCACAAGAAATTGGCAGCTTTGTGTATGCATAGGTAGGCTCGTTGTTGTATATGTGCAAAAGAAGGCATTCAATTGAGGGAAGAAGGGTGGGATGAGTTGTGTTTGAGAAAATGGGAATGGGAAAAAATAAAGTAACTGACAAGATATATACAATTTGAGGCTCTGAGATTCCATAATGGTCAAGGAAATTTGAGCCTCTTGTCATTATGAGTCTAGCAACCAATTTTTGGTTCGCATGAGCCACTAACCAATATGATGCAAGGAAGCAATTTTGGTCAAGTGTCTCACATTGTGTTCCATGGAGTCAGGCCACAAATCTTTTCTTCTAATCTCCAGAAGACCTTTAGGAAATCAAGCCTTGTTTTCTTTTCCTGGTTACCATCTGCAAGACTTTATGGAGGCTGTTGAGTTGGTTAGCTCAACGCATATGGTGTTGTCCTTTGGATTGGGGTAAAAGAGCTATTATGTCTAAGGAGGGGCTTGAGTTTGATCAGCTAGTTTTTGAGTCAATATCTTTCCAAGCCAATGATCAGTTACAATTAGACTGAGAGACATTTCCTCTTTCATGTGTAAGTAACATGCTAGAAGCATATGGAGGGGTTAACTTGGGCACTTTTAGTCTGTTCTTGACAAAATTGGTCTTGTACATCCACACTCAAACACATGCACTTTCATTTAAGGCCTGGAAGTCTTCATTCCCGGGAAGTAATGTTCAGTATGTAGTCTGGTAGCATAAAGTAAAGTGTATTAAGCAACCCTTCATTTTTTTATGATACTTGCTCTTGGCGTTTACAATTGAAGGTTCTCTGAATATTTCCAGGCAACAGCAGAGCGATGAAACTCCTATGGTGTGGGAGATGCTACTTTATATGTACATCCTCCACTCACCAGATTGGCACTACCGCAGCACAATGCCTACCTTCCTCTTCCTTTATGGTGCTTTGTTTGCTGTTGTTCATGCAAAAGTCCATCTTGGCATTGGCTTCAAGGTTCATTATGCAATCTTGAGTCTTCTTTGCATTCCCCGAATGTACAAGTATTACATTTACACACAAGATCCTTCTGCTAAGTGGATCGCAAAGTGGTATGTGGCCACCCTTTTTCTAGGTAGCTTGTGTTGGTTCTGTGATCGTGTTTTCTGCAAGGAGATATCTAGTTGGCCAGTTAACCCACAGGGCCATGCCTTGTGGCATGTTTTCATGGGTTTTAGCTCCTATTTTGCAAACACCTTCTTGATGTTTTGCCGTGCTCAGCAACTTGGATGGGCCCCAAAAGTTGACCATTTTATGGGTTTACTCCCATATGTGAAGATCAACAAACCAAAAACACAATGAAAGGAACGCAAAGGTATGGAGTATAGGTTTTCTTGGAACGTTTTGGCAATTGACAGATATGTAAGCGACCAACCAGTTTTGTTTTCTTTTCTAGATGGCTTTAATTGTCAATTGCTTATTACACTGGTCATGTGGGATCCCGTCAAATTTTTCTCTGTAAGAGTATATCATGTACCATGTTTATATGGCTTTGGTGGCAAGTATGAGATCGGATGGCTTGTTTCTGAACACTGAACTTTAGAAGCATGCGATCCTTTTTGTCTTTTTGGGTAAGATACATTTAGTCATGTGATGATTTGTTATTCAACTATTGAAATTTACTGTTTCGGTTGTTTGTCTTTGAGCTGAAGATTAACTCTTCTCTCTCAAACGTCTTGGTATTGGATCTGCTTTTTTTCCAAAGCAAATAGAAGCATTTCCTATTGATTTGTCCCCTGGACTGGACCAATTCTGATTCTAAATTATTTGTCTATATGCTGTTCTGTTCCTAAGGCCTCTTCTTTATTTGATTTATTCGTCTGTCTCAATTTTTCCTGCGGAGTAAGTCAGAAACAATTACTTAGCAATTTGTAATAATTTGGCTCACTTGCTTGCCAGTGGACGGCTAGTAGAGGTTTTGTTGGTGTCTGTTCGCTTTCTGATATTCCCGACCATATCCAGGCTTGTAATATGACTCAGTTTCTTTAATGCATTGAGGTAATACTTAGCAAAAAAAAAAAAAGTCAAACAATTGCCCCAAATCCTGGATTCCCAGTGTTTTCCAGAAAAACAGGGCGGTCTGGACTTTAGAAGATTCTATGATTTTAATCAACACTTGTAGCCAAAATGGGATGGCTGATAGCAACAGCAGGTAACAAATTATGAGTCCATTTAGTAAGGGCCGAATATCGTCACACTGATCAGATGACAATTCCCAGAACCCAGTAAAGTTGTTCCTGGTTTTTGTGCATGGCATACGCCAGGCCTATAGTGGAGACAAGCTTAACGCTATCGCGAAGTCGGGGACGGAAGGAAAATGAGTTGTTATGTTGACCCATGGCTCCCCCGTCAGCTGTTTTAACAAGATCGGAATCAGAAATTTTGGAGGATGAAGAATCGACTGAAACATTTCCTCTGAAAAGTGCCATGGAGACTGGAGAACGTTTACAATGAGAACAAATCTGAAACAAAAAGAGCATCCGTACACGTGATGCCCCTATGGCATAACAATATGGAGACGAGCTCTATGGCCAATGGATTTGCCATGATGGGCGACCATTCTGTAGTGGATTCGACACTAGGCAAGATATCAGCAGAATAGTATTCGATGCTCTCTGCGGCCAATCACTACAAGCTTAAGCTTTGGATCTATACAAGTGCCTCCATCGCTCGCCTATTCATGTCAAGATAAGTTGGGGGTTTGGGTGTGCGTGCGAGAGAGAGTGACGAGAGAACAATTCACTCTCCAAAGAGAGTGCGCTGATATTAAATGGCTAAAATACACTATACAGAGTGTGACCTGCATACTTGAATGGGGTTGTACTAGGAAAATAGAACACAACGCCATTTACAAAACATTGTCCTTTATCTATCGTCATCAGGCCACGTTTTATATAGCATTATGGGGGAGCAAGATGACATTAAAAAAACAAATATGCATTTCTAAGACCTCCCAACCAGCCTGTCCCGCACGATCTCCCCAAGCTTTAAGTATAGAGATTGCTGCTCCTCAAAAGTAAGGCTCATCAGTATCTAAAAAGCAGTCACACCATCAGCCCGATATACGTACAGGTTTTCATACGCGTAATTAAGAATGGAGACAGAAACTTTTATGCACAAGCATGTAAACACGTACCTGTTCCAAGATCCTATCAACTGAGAGGCTTTGTTGAACAACAAACGACTGATGATAGATGTACGCAAATACTGCCATCACCATCTACATTGGAAGACACATCAGTCACAGGATAATGCATGATGACTGCATTTCTTATAAGCAATCAACCAGTATAGAATTTATGCTTCAAGTCTACAAACCAGTAAATTCAACCAATCTGGGGTAGACTTTTAAACTTGCAATTTTACCGTCAGAAAATCTAAGGTAATTATTTACATAGCCTTCAAGTTAAGCAGATGCCATTTTTGTAAGGCGTATTCTCTTCAAACATTTACGGTACTTCTGGAAGATGCAAGTTTTGTGAAGCCACCACTCCAGACACTGAGTAAGCCCATTAGTAAATCAAGATAAACTTTCCGCACATGACGCAGCCTCTCCGTAACTTTCAGCCATAACAGTTAAAGCAGTGATGGGCCTCAGTGGGTGTGGTGGCTTCCACTTAATATGCACACCCAGCTCTACAGAGAGCGAGAGACATAGCCCTAAAAGGGGAGGGGGCATAGAAAATTGCACTCAATGCATCACGTTAATATAATAGTATTACGGATTCAGTGTCGCCTAAATAAAATAGGTTATTCAGAGAGTTTCCCAACATGTGCCACTTATGCAAAAAGCAACAGTCAGATAGCAAGACTATAGCAGTTTTTTCCTCAACAGACTAGCCAGGACTGCACAAGCCTGTCAAGCATGTGTCACTACGTAGATGCTGTGGAGTTCTAAGACCACATTTATACTTCTATACCTAGGTGTTTCCTTCTTTCTTTCTCAAAGCAAGTAACCAATGTCTCCAACTTGGATTCGCAAATTCTAGCGGTTGACAAACGTAGACATGCACTGCCAATTTCAAATCCACAAGAGGCATAGAGATCAAAATGTAATAGAAAGCACCTCAGAATGTTGTCTTCACTAGTAGGTTATCAGTGTGCTCTAATCCTAACCCCTGAAGAATTGTGTATCTAAAGTTTCCACCTATTTTTACAGCAGTTGTTATGAGTAAAAAGTTTTAGGCTCATTTTGGCGAAGTCATCTCTCTCATTTCTTTTATCAGTTTCAAAAGGAAAGTCAACTAAGGTTAAAACTTAATATATGGCTATAATATAATTAAACAAGCAAGAAATCACAATTTCCTGGCACCAACGAGATTATGAGTATTCACACCTGCAGGCAGGGTGTTATTCAAAAAAATAAAAAGAGAATATTAAACGCCCACTCTTATGATAGTTCATCGGAATCTGCTGGATTTAAACTGCATCAAACATACCTGGCAGTCCATTCTGTCTGTAATTCCACCATGTCCGGGAATACTATCACCAAAATCCTGGGGCACAAAAATATAACAAATAATATGAAATGTCTTGGAAGCTAACCATCTATGTTCGAATCACTTAGTTTAATGAAGAGCCAACCTTGATTTTAAACGCTCTTTTGAAACCACTAGCAAAGAAGCCTCCAAAAGGTGCTATTATAGATGCAAACAAACCGAGGCATAGAGCATGCCATTGAACCGGCAGAATTGAGACCTCTTTCCAAGGAAACTGTGCAAGAGAATAACAACTTAGATGCTTGAAATTAGTTCCATAACTTTTAATAGAATTGAGATCTACACCTCACTTGCTACAATAGGAGCTCAACAATTAGCAAGGTCATATAATTTGGGTTAAACAGTCCAAGTTGCTCAAACAGCAGACAAGAGCCATGTTTTCAACCTTTAATAACGTGACAAAGATAGCCCATTTACAAACTCTGCAAGAGTTGATTTATAAGGCACACTTTTATTAAAGTACTTGTTAATTTTATTAGGATATTCAGCACAAACAAAACAAAAACCAGACACAACCCAGCTATTTAAGTCAGAACTAACTTGTTGACCTCTGAAAGCATATACAGTTTTAACTGTTCATATCATCCGTATTTAACAACCAAGTCCAACACATCTACACTAAAAGTGCTGGTTCAAGGAAATGGCCATCAGAGAAAGAGAAAATGTGACTCTAGTGGAAATTGCTGGGATCACTATCGAAATAATTGCATGCATTTATGCTTTAGTTCCATGGACCATGATAGCAATTCCAAACTTACCAATTCAATAGATGCAGTACGACTTTCCAGATTCAAATATTTCAAAGAATGCAACTATAACTGTTGAAGGGATTCTGGAATGAGAAGTTCATGAAATCAACAATAGGTGTGTGTCCGTTTTATATGGCATCTCGTACACTTTGGATGCTTGACTACAAATTTATGGTTCACTTACTGCTTACGTAAATGCATCCTATAGATTTATCTAAAATTAGATTCAACCGAATGTTATTTTACTCACCCATTGAGGAAACCATCTAGGTAAAGTGTAAAGCTCAGGCTTAAACAGTGAGCCAGGGTCACAATGAAGCCAACCTGTTGATAAATCCTGCATTTTACAAACGTCAGGAATAAAGAAATGGTCTTCTCAAAACTGATCTATCACATTTCTTTAGACATCAATGACGTATGCTCTATTGAAAGAACTACCTTCCTTGGACAAGTTAGCGATGGAAAACGACCTAGGATGTTTGCTAGCTGCATAAACAAGTGCATATACATGTTTAGAGATATCTGGTCACATAAACTCTTGATGCTTAACAACAAATATCATTACCAGACACTTCCCTGCAACTACTTCCATGGCAAACAAACATTCTCCAATAAACATAGTAATGGTTTAAAGCATGAAAAAGAACAATTGCATGGTGGAATGTTTTAAAGTGGATTTGAGGTGAAAAATTTCATCTTACACACTGGAAAATATATCTAAAATGAAATGATTCTCAGACACATTCCAGGGAAGGCGAATACATTACTGTTTGATGAAGGGAATCACCAACATTTTGGTCCATAGAGCAGGTTGCAAGCTTACGAGTTTATTTTACAAATCAAGGCGGTTGAGACATAAGAAACTATATTCTGAGTTAAAATACAGCCGGGTATTAGTAGTGGGAGCAATTAAATAAACAAAAAATACGAGCATTAGACATCACTGATATCCAGAAGTAAGAACAGATAAAAGCTTGGAGGAAACTAATGATTAACGATGAGAAAATATTTATTTTAGGCTATTGTGAAATTATGTATTTGAAACTTCAGATGCAATATGAACATTATGTTGCAATCAGTCTGCAGTACTACAACTAAGTAAAGCACAAGATCGACAGGAGGACTCATGCATGGCACCGCTTTTCACGCAAATGGTCAGTAAAGGCGATGTGACCATAGATGTCCACATCTAACTGAAACATTAGGTTTATTCATAGGAATATGCTTTCTCAAAATTACTCCGGGTGATCAGATATCATAAAACAGAAGTGTTTTCCTTTGGTCATGGAAAAATCTTGTGCATACCACAAATGCAGAGATAATAGTTGCAACAGATGCTCCAATGAATCCTTCCCAAGTTTTCTTTGGAGATAACTTGATTAACGGAGTTCTTCCGAAAAAGAAACCAAAGCAATAAGCAGCAATGTCATTGATGACTATTAGAGTTGCTGGAAGAAGAAACCTTCAATGACAGTCAACATGTCAAGAAAAAAAACATGAGATTATAAGAACTTGATTATCAGCCTGATGAACAAAATCAAAGACAAAAAAAAAGTCTTGAGATAATATGAGTGCAATTTGTAGTGCATTAGAAAGAAAGATTATACGCAAAGGTGAAAATACGGTATCAGTTCGATTAGGGGCACAAAAAAAGGACTCTTACTGACCCTCCATTGCATCTCATCCAAGTAACAAACTTTTCACATTCCATGTCTTTTATGTTCATGTTAAAGTCATGCTAGTTATAAATAATTTGCGTGACATAACAATTGCTACAATTTCTATTGACATGACAGTATAAATAAGGAAAATATATATTCGCTACTCAGAAGGAGAGAAAAAAAATGAACATAAACAAAAATACCAAGAGAAATCCAAAAGAGCAAGTAGAGGATTACAGAGAGAAGGCCTTCAGAGTACACACTTCCCTCTAGTTCAGTCTCATATCTACTGAAATAGAAAGTAGGAACCTTTCCTTCTGGATTGTCCCTAAATATTTTACACTTTCCAAAAGTGAAAGTTCGTACTTCAATTCCTATCCTAGGAGTCCTTGTTGAAAAAACAAACACAATTCTTATTAACAGCCATGCAATCTATAACAAAACATAAAGGACGTTCCAAAGATTAATGTACTTTACTGTGCCTTTTCCATAATTATCTTTATAATTTTTTACCACCTTTCATGCTCTTAATAGTATTCTCTATTGGCCTGTTGATTATCCCTTTGCTGGAGGATAAGCCAATTTAGACAAGCACAGACAGTGCCACAAGCGGTAGTTGGGAGAATATTCTCAAGAGATCTAATAAGCAGATTAGTAATCCATCAACGCTGTTGGACAAGTTCCCAATGATCTAATGTCAAAATTAAATTCAAGTAACCTAACAAATATCACCTATCATACTCATAGTTCACGGTGCCAATAACATAAACACTAAGTACTAAAATGCAAGTAGCACAAAAGACATGGGCAAAAACCCCCAAAAGGAGTCTACCAAAGGAACAAAAGTAAAGCAACAGACAAATTGTCTACAATATAGGACTTAGAGTTCTTCAAAGATCACAAAATCAGTAGTTTATTCTTCTTAAGTTAGTTGAGTTACCAGAAAATTCCTTCAAAAATGCTGGCAACGGTGAAGGAGGACTGCGCAAATACGACGATTAGAATCATGTGTGTCCATGCATACTGGCCAAACTGATACTTGTACATCTTCTTCTTTAATGAAAGGATGAACCATATAAAACCTGAGCCCCATTACAAAATACAAATATCAGCATCCACAAAACAACCAAAAAAAGAGTAGCACGATACCGCTAAACAGCAATAACCCATAAAGAGGCGTGTCAAAAATTAAAACAGAATGTGATAAGTTAATAAAGGGAGCCACGCTCATGAAATGTAAACAATGTTTCAAATAGAAGGACGAGGTATCAAAAAGGTGTTCAATATGAAGTTCCTCGTAACCATTATGCGACAGATCAAAATATTGCCTGTGTAACCAACCTGAAATATATAGGAAATAACATATTGCCATCTGATACTTGAAAAGGCTGCTGGCAAGCCAATATAAAAATGTGTCTGAGGTCATTATATTGACAAGCCGTTGACTGAGGAGGCGGCCATATACAAATAGCATTCCAGTGAAGAAAAAGTGCCTGGGTGCAGAGGTTCGAAACAAATAAATATGTATAAGATGTCAAAAATAATAAATAAACTTCAAATAATGTCAGTTGACTTTCTCCAAGGTAAAAGGAATTTTGGTTGACATAGTGACAATACCATAACATTCTTACCAATTCAATAGCCTAAATCCTGGGAGGTGTTTTTCTTCATCAGGCTTCCTGAGCAGATTGAACAGCTCTCTAGCCATAAAGATTTGTATAACAACAACCATAGCTGTAATATAAAGATGACCCATATAGATAATAAATGCGAAGCCCCCAATCATCCAAATGGATGAGTATGCACGAATCCACATTGACCTGTACTTATTACGGTCATCAACAAGTAAATGACTTCCATTTGCTTTGCTATCCTCTGGAACTACCTGACATCCGAAGAGGAAACAGAAATCAGAATGAAGATTGGAAATCCCATGCTTTCCCAGAAGTCAACATATATTTAATTCCAGAGTCTTCTATTTTAATACAACACTTCAAAACTACTTATATTCCGCTTTTCAAATAGGTAAGTAGTAATGGTTTCCAAAAGGGATAGAATTCATATTAACTTCATCTTGTTCACACAACCCCTAACTCTAAAAAGAAGGAATGGTTCAAATAAAAAACACAAAAACTCCAAAATGTGTACTGGGAAATTAACTCTTGGGAGGCCCCTATTGATTGTACGACACCAATTTCATTTTGTTGGCCAAACAACACACATAAATACCCAAACAACTATCATCATGCAAACAACCTCAGTCGAACGTTTCCGATGTCGGATACGACCCGGATTTGGAGCACTGGTACTATTAGAATTTTGCATAGCTCTTTTGACTAATTTTCACTCTGTAGGGAGAATAACCGAATGGTTGACGTAGAAAATAGCTGCCTGCAACATCAAACACAAGACATTGGTTAGGAATAGCAAATACATTTATAGAAAACAAAAGGTGCCAATATTTAAAAAAGTGCACATTAATACAAGAAACTGAGCAAGAGGAGTTAATTAACAGAAAGTTTTAGAACAAAGGCACATCAGCTTCAAAAAAAATTATGACACCTCTTTTTTTTCTTTTTTTTTAAAGAAGTGTCAGTAATGCGCTTAGTTAATATGGAAACCCCAAAAATGAGTCCTCTGTATAGACAGAGGATGGAATATGGAATATAGTAACTTTTGGGTGAATGAATGAATCAAAGTACCATTTAAATATTGCATGACCACACCAAAATGAAGCAATTAAATTCAGAATTCTCATAAGCCCCAACACAAAATACCAAACACCGAATTTAACAAACAAGACAAAACTTCACTAGTGAATGGTGCCTACAACAGTCTCTTAATGTCAAAAATATTTCATCAGGGATTGATGGGGTCTGGTATTTATGGCAGACTAACTAAAAGATCATCTCCCCTTGCACCAGTAAAGAAAAGTGAAAAGCACGGCATCATAAGAAATATAAGTAACGATTAAATCCTGCCATTCCGCCATATAGAAGACCCAAAATGTGTATATCTTAAGCAATTATTTGTATCTCACTCAACACATAACATTCATCCATCCATCCCTTGTGTCCGAATCCTCAAACCACAGGCGCAGCCTAACTATTTCCAATTGAACATGAAGAAATGATTCTACTACCATTGCCTGACGTTGTCTTCACCTCATTCTCACAAAGCCAACATCATATGCTACACTATAAACTTCTTTCTGACTAGTACATTGATTAAATATCCCAGATATGAGGGAGAACCCTCAAATGTTCCAGAATTGCAGGTGATTCGGATTTGCATGTCAATAGCAGCAATCCAGGAGCAGCATGCCTATAAAAGAGCTCTGATGTTATACAACACCACGTTTTTAACTAGGTCAAACCTTGCTGGATTTTTCCAACGAAGTGTGGCTTAAGTTTCCACAACTTCAATCACATCTAATGCAGCCTAATGCTGTTTTCAAGAGAAAATGATGCCTTACCAAGCGGACCATAAAATCAACAGCCCTGAAAAATTATACCAGTACATACTCTCCCTAAAACCCATTTCCTATGGAAGTGATAACTTCTATGCTTTACTACTTTAAGTTCCGTTTGCATTATTTTCAACTGCAAACGTACAATAAACTACCGAACTGCATGTATTTCCACTTCCGCACGGCAATAATATAGTTCGGAAATTGAAAACTCAAAAGGAACTCAATTGCCCAAATACTGCCACAAAGACTATGCCCCAGCAAACAGATATTAAAAAACGGTTTAAAAAGAAGCTCCGCATTCTAATTCTGGAAGTAGGATTTCAGAAGAACAGAAAAGCTGGAAATCAAGACAACTCCCTAAACGAAATCTGAATCACAGCAGACCTTGTCGAGAGCGAAACTTGAACCTAGAAATCGACAACAAAACAACAAAGACACATATCTCTGTATGCCTTCGCGGGTGTATATATATACCACGGAGAGATAGAGAGAGATTGAGACCTGGTTCGGCTTTTGCAGAGAACACACGGAGAGAAGCAGAACGAAGCAGAATAAAGCAAAAAAGGAGGGGAATACGAATAATAGAGGAAGCAAAGCCAAGCGAAGGGGAACTTCTTAGCTACTTACTATTTCTCTGGAATGCGAAATAGAAGAAAATTGGATATCGGTGGGGCTCCCTAAAAGAACGGATGCGCTGCAGCCTGCAGTAAGTTGGAGATTGGTTCTCTAGAGGTTTTCAGTCACACGTGGTGAAGACATCAACCTTGCACGTAGGAACTACGAATACACCCAGATATATTCATAAAACAAAACAAAAACGTATTAAGTTTATTTTATTTTAATTTTATTAAAAAAAGAAGTAATTGTTTGAGCAAACTAGATTTTCCTATAATCCTTAAACATTGGAACCCACTTCGTTTTCTTGAAAACCTTACTGTGAGACACGTTCACGTACGCGAGACTGATTATGAATACAAATGATGCAATTTTTTACTGTCCTTCTAATTCCAAAAATACTTGTTGTGTAATAGGATTAAGAAATAAAACTGAGTGCGTGTTTGCATATTAAAATTTTAGTTAAAATTATCTTTATTTTAAAATGTTTATTTACTAACATAATTAATTTCAAAATCATCTCTTTTCGTTAAATAATTTCTTATCTCTAATTTTATTTTTCACTCAAAATCTAATAAATTTTTATTCTATCTCAATTTTTACAACATTTCAAGAATTTTAAAAAATCTTAATTTGCATGGATTTCTCCGTCCAAAACATCCTTTAGTCATGCTGACAAAGACAGAGTCGCAACAGTGTTAAATACCCATAAAAAGTGGGGACTTTTATATGTTGTTTTTGTTTTATATATATATATATATATATGCCTCAGAAAAAAGTAATAAAAAATTATTATTTTCTACCGAGGGTTGACATAACATGCGCCAACATGCTTCACACACAGATTTAAGAGTGGTAAAATAATAACTAATCCCGACACAATGTGCTAACATGCATCTCATTAAGGTGGAAATGTAAAGAAAATCATGGGGAGATTTTCAAGAAGGTGGCGAGGGACAACAATGCCCATCTGCCATTGTTTTTGGGATTGAAAGATTATTAAAAGCGTGACTTTGGTGTTTCTGGCTGAATCTCATTTGTTTTACTAGAGAATATAATTTAAATAACAAAATCTATCTCTTTTCATATGTTTAATTAAGTTTTGAGATATATAATAAATTTTCATAATATTATAATTAAAGTCTTAAATTTGTCACTTTATTTGACATTTCATTTCAAATTCAATTAAATGTTACACCTAATACCTTTTTAATAAAAAATGAAAAGAAGTTTTACAAAATAGCTTTATTTATAAGAGAGAAGAGATATAAAAAAAGAAGAGATCCCCTCCGTATTGATCACTTATCACTTTGGAAATGAGACGAATAAAGTAGGCGTTGACTAGACGGCAACAAAACTAGTGTCAATTAATGGATAGGCTGCAAGATGGGGGGGGGGGGGGATAAAAATCCAAACGTACGCATGGTGGCGCCCTTTATAAATGGATATCGAATGGCTTTAACTCAAGTGGTGCTTTTCCGCGATTGGACTCTTGGAACCTAAAACAGTTTTTTGGGTCCACATGCAGTACTACCCAAACACCTTGGTAGCCTATGATACTACCGTCGTGATCAGGGACGAAGCTAAGGGGCTTGGTGGGGGCATGTTT
The DNA here is from genome assembly GCA_003952965.2 of Morella rubra. NCBI lineage: Eukaryota > Viridiplantae > Streptophyta > Magnoliopsida > Fagales > Myricaceae > Morella > Morella rubra. The sequence goes on along the minus strand of CM025850.1, from coordinate 6,161,233 downwards.
GGTAGCCTATGATACTACTGTCATGATCAGGGACGAAGCTGGGGGGGGGGTGGGGGGGATGCCCCCGTCCACAAAGTTTTTCAAAAAAAATTTCACATATGGGTAAAATTTCAAATTTTTGCAAATTTTTTTTTTAACATAATGGCAAAATTAATAGTAATCTTTTTAATGGCCCCTCTAAAATTTTTGGAAAAATTAAACATGAGAGGAAAAAAGAACGTGAGATGAGAAATAACTACATTATAAGTGAACCCACAAACTACCGGAGTAGTGACACATTGCACCCCAAACTATCATTTTTAAGACATTACACCTTCAAACTATCAATGTTAGACACTTTACACCCTAAACTACCCACTTTGACACATTACACCCTCTAACTATTAATATTAAACACTTTACACCTCTTTTAACAACAATATCCTTGAGAAATTAATAAATTGACAATAATATCTTCAATATATGCAAAATGGGTCAAGGGCATTATCTTCATTTTAGTTTGAAAATTTGATAAAGGGTGCAAAGTGTTAAAAATTGATAGCTATAGGGTGCAATGTGTCAAAATTGGTAGTTTAGGGTGCAAAGTGTAAAACCTATGGTAGTCTTGGGTGAAAAGTGTATTTTCCTCAAGAAAAAAAATACTAATGTCTTTTTTACTTTTCTCTCTCCCTCCAATTTTTTTCTAAACAAAATATTATTATTGCTCTTTTATTTGTACCTATTTTATTTTGACTAGATTTTAACATTGCTTGTGCCTTTGTCAATAACTTATAAGCCCTTTATTCCGAAAATTTTAAACTTTTGATTGCATTCGGACGCACAAGGTTTTAGTACTGATATAATAATTGATGACTTTTACTCGTTGAAGGAACGTCCTGGTTCAATTAGTATTATTTATGAAAATTTGGCTTTTACACTTAGTTAAAGTTTATAATTTTTTTTTTTTTAAGTTTTAACATATGTTGTTAACATTTTGATTATGCTTATTTGATTATAATAAAAATTTGAATGCAGTCCAAGAACACGTAAGATGACCTTGACACCTAGTAAGAAAAAAAAAATTTAAACAAAAATTATATTTAACCCCCAAGAGTAAATCTTGGTTTCGTCCCTAGTCATGATGCTGATAGCCAACTGGTTACGCTTGAATGGTTGACATGGGGGGATGGGGTTTTGCATGCGTTAAGACAAGGAGTGGAGTCAGATTCTGAAAATCACAACCCACTTGATTCAATATTGCAATATAATCAAGCAGTTCTATCAGTACAGAACGTTCAAACAAGATAAGCTGACAAGGCTATCTCAACTAATTGCGTTGTTTTCTATATCAAATTATCAATCTGCACTTTTTTATTCTCCCTTAATGATGGATGAATTTGCACTCTTCCACTTCATTAGTTATGCCAATACTTCAACGGATGGCTTTCTCCATCACTCTAGCCACCAAAGTTTTTTTATAACCACGATGTAATCCAAGTACTGGGTTGGCCCTATAAACAGGCCCAATTGAACAGTACCGAGTAAATTTTGGAAACACCGCAGCGGCTCACAATCCACAACTCTCCACTTAAGTCACCAGTCTTATGTTCATGGAGAATTGAACTTGAAACGTGTGTCTAACCCACACAACTCTTCTTCGCCTTAAGTATCACTAAGGCAATCAGGAATGGGTTGAATTCATAGAACTTTAATTAACAAAAGTACTAAGAAAATCAATATTACTTTTCAACTGCATCTAATCCAGTTTGGCCTTGAAACATCAACACCCAAGTATTCCATCCGGCCACCAATCCGATTGAGAAGTGAAAGATTAATCTTTTTTTACTCACGATCACCTGATCTGATCCTATCGTCATATGTTGTCCATGCACTTTCTGGTTCAGCAATATTGTGCGCCTTGCCCTTTTAAGCCTAGAAATATATTGCTTAAATCGATACACAGTTGTATTTTAACGAAAAATAGACATTCACAAAAGCAGAATGCCTCAGAAGAGCCAAAATTATATCCTCAGTAGACACGTGTACACTAATTAAAGGGTTAGTTTTAATTGCTCTAATTAACCTGATAAGAACACTTAACAGAAAAAAGAAGAAGAAAATAACTAGCTATAGCTATCATTGTGCTCGTGAACATTTATCGTCTATATCATCCCTTCAGATCAACCTCTTCAATCCATCTCCCAACTTGATTCTGCAATTTTCTTTTGATGATTCAATGGGAGCCAATGTCAGCAGTTTCAGGCATTCTGGTGAGAAGCGACGGCCGCCAGAATCAGTCGTCTCTAATAGTAGTAATCCAAGCTGCACAGGATCATCAATCATTCAACTGATGATGAAAACCGAGTGCTGGAAGATGAAGATGGAGAAGAGAAAGTCTTAACCACCAGACGAGAACATTACAAAGGTCAGAAAGTTGACCCTAGAAACGTACTACTTGCTCATGTCTTCTGATTCAGACATATTAGGGGGGTGTTTGTTTGCTAAAATTTCAGAAAATATTCCTGAAATTTTGGGAATCTTTACTTTATTGAGATTTATTGGGGTTTGTGAAAGGTAGAGTGTGTATGTGTAAAAGTTAAAAATTTTAGAATGTGTTTGTTTTGCTAGAAATTTCTATGCTTCGAAATATTGGAGAAATAAACGTCACCTCGATAGCTTAAGTGGTGGTGAATTGTATCATGTATTCGATCAATACTCTTACAGTAGGGTGCACCCATCTTCTCCTGGAGCATTGGCGGATCTAGGGGGGCCAACTGGGCCGGCCCTTGGCCGATGTAACACGTTTGATTTTTTTTTTTTAATAACTATTTCGCCCCCCCCCCCCCCCCCCGCCCCTTTGGCGCAGGCTAGCCCCCTTAAATTGTATATTGAATTATCAAACTATCAGTACAAAATTGTTAGTTCAAAATTATTAGTTCATCCTTTTAATTATTAAACTATCATTCTTAGGAATAATTAGTTTGTTGTTGAAACTTGAACACTTCATATTTATATTGAATTTGTTGCCAACTTAAAAGGATCTTGCCAACGAAAAAGAAGAGAAAGATGCCCTTTGTTATGATGCTGTGAATTTTTTCAATTCAATGTTATGATGCTATGAATTTTGGTTGGTATTTTTACTAAATTTTGTGTTTGTAATATTACATGGTTGGGTTGTGAAATTATATTGTGTGGGATTATTGAAATTATATTGAAATTGTGATTAGGATTAGGTTGTGACTTGTAAAATTATATTGATGAATTTTGTTTTGCTTTGTTTAGATAATGGATAAGTTTTTGATAAAAAAAAAAATAAACGGAGTCGCCTAATACTCCTAAAGTGGCTGCTATTTCTGAAATGAATACTAGTTTAAAAATACCTCGTCTTTTGAGGACGAAGACATGTTGTAACGTTTTTAAAATATGCAGACCCTTAGAATTTAATTGTCATTTCTCAGTTTCTACAAATAATACTGTACGTGTATTTCAATGAAATATATTTTTAATATTTTGAGTCCTTAATTTTCGATATTTTAATTTTAAGACATTTTTTTAGATTATATAGTAATTTTTTTTTTTAGTTATTTTTTCTTAAAAATTTACTCCCTTCAGATCCTTTCTTAGCTCCGTGACTATCCTAGAGCCTCCACAAGGGCCACAACGCTATCCTCTGAAGCAAGACACAGCCTCTCCTTGGAGAGAAGGGCAGATATCGATAAAGTTGCTGAAGGAGATCAACCGGAGGGCGCCGTTTCTTCAATAAGCACAAGGAGTGATCAAAAGCGGAAGTCGAAAAAGGTCAGCTTTAAATTGTCAGAGAAGGCTGACATTATCTTCTTTCGCTGCTCGGAGTCCAATATCTGATCCTGCGGGCTGTTCATGATGTCTGTTACAGCTTCAAAAGCGGCCTGTTTTGATTCATGCATTTTGCTTATGCTTTTTCTAGCTCGCTTATGGTCTCTATATTATATATTAGCAAGGTGTAAAAGGTGAAATTTCACTTGCACGTTCTTCTTGTACGGAAATTTTTAACGAAATGAATCATCGTGAGTCTTTGACTAATTAATACCATACCCGGATCAGAGGCATTAAGCTGAAGCAGAAAGAAAGCTTTGAGTGGAAAGTAATGTTTCTTGCATTACCACGATGAAATCAAATAGTTGATATGTTGTTTGGCATTCAACTTTCGAACTATCAAAATGAAATCGTGTCATGATGTTGATCATTTCTTACACAATTCAGTCGTAGGATTTAATTGGAGAGTTTAAATTGATAAATTTTAATAGTTTAAAAGTTTAATATAGAGTTTAGACTCCTAAATAACCTAATCTCATAGCTTAGGGGTGCAAAATAATTTTTTTTTCTCTCTTTTGACTTTTTTTTCCTTCCCAATATTGGCATATGTTAATTATAAGTTAAGTGTATTAAAAAGGAGAGAAAATATCACTCTGAAAAATTAGTGAAACTACACCTTCACGAAATATATACATATACACACCATATGGAAAAATTATATTTTACCACCCTAAACTATCTCTTTATTTGTAGTTTATCTTTCAAACTATCACCCGTGATAATTAGACCCTTCAAATTACTGTTTCTTTTCAATTTATCTCCTAATTGACTATTTAACCATTAAAAATCAAGGTAGTTAGCACAAACTCAATAATTAGATCTCTAATTTAGAAGTAAATTGTAAAAAAAATTAGTAGTTTATAGATCAATTACAAAAAATGATAGTTTAAAGGATAAATGGTAAATGAAGTGATAATTTTATATATACTCCCCTTAAGGACAAAAGAAAACAGCGGACACCAAAATTATTTCCTCGCAACCGTCTGCCAAGATGTATATACTAAGGCTAAGCATTCTACTTACCCCGACTTGTGTCGCTTAGCTACTGTAGCTGCCTCAGTTCCATACCTTTCACTCTCTTTCCTGAAAACTGGCGACACAGTGAATTGGAAAGGGACCCATAAAACTACATAAAATTAGGCTTTCTGGGCACATGACAAAATGCGCGGGATTAGATGGACCGTAGGACCCGCGCTCTTGAAACAGGGTGAGTCAGGTGCGAGCATATATCATTTAAGAATCAAAGACGGATCTTCTTTATGCCTGATTCTAGACGCAGCTGTGAGGTTACCGGTCACCTTCATCGCCTTCTATCCTTCGTGGTTAAGAAAGAAAGGTGAGATCTTTTCAAAACAGTGGCTGCACAAAGACGACAAAAGTAGGTCATGGTGAATCGGAGATAATTTCACAACCTTCTGAAAGGCCCAGGAAGAGGTTCGTGGAGAATTAGACTAGGGAAAGAGCCGGATATCGAAGACGGGATTGTCCTATGCCATTCATTCGTGCAACGTGTAACGCATTTATGTAGTTGTATTAACTTCAGCGATTGAATGAATAACGACTTGATTTGCCCCTGCCGTAGTACTATAAAATTGTGGGTTATGGTTTGGTTTTGAAAACTTTTTTTCTTAATAATTAAGGAAAAAAATTTTGAGATATATTTTTTTAGGTATTTATGAGAATAGTGGAGTCTACAAAAATTATATTTGAAAAGAGAGGGTTTTTAAAATTTATTCTATTGGAGAATGTAAAAGTAAAAAAAAAAATGTTTGGATGAATATTTTTGTGAGGATAGTTTTTATGGAATTATATATATATATATATATATTTGTGCTGTTTTTCACAGAAATTGGGGACAATAATAATGATTAAATAGAAAATTTTATTGTTGATTGAAATATTTTTTTATGTGAAAAATTATATGTTGATTATAAAATATTTTTAAAATCCTTAACCAAACACGGCGGTGTGAACCTGCACCTAGTAGTACTACCTACTCGCCGGGGGCCAACCGGTCAAGAAAGTAAATACAATTTGGGTGGAAACAAATTTGCCAGCAGATAAGTTGGTAAGTCCTCGGCAAATCAACATGTTAAATCAAGGAGAGGAAAATTAGCAAAAACCCATCTAAAATTTGATGAAAGATGATGGGACGAACGGGATTGGAAAAATTATGGGAACATGAGCTTGGAAATTAGCAGGGTATGATCACGAGTGTTGAAGGCATTTGATTTGGAAGCATTAATTATTTGGTGCAAGTAGTATTCATATCTCATGGATCAAGATCCTTTGTACGTAATTTCTTATTCTAATAGTGATAAAAACATCATATCACATTGTAGAATTCATGTTATTTAAAATTTTATATAAATAATATTAAATGGTGTAAAGTCTATATATTATGTTTATCTCTTATTAAATTGTATCATGTAATTTAGACAAACAATTATAAAAAAAATTTAATCAATATATCACATCATAAGACAATTTGGTTGATATGCAAGCAATACTAAATTATCGTATAACAAGTTAACCAAGATTGAGCCACACAACCGGTCATCTATGAGATATCCATGCACAACTGCACTTATCTTTGGCCACAAAATAGCTAAGATCCAAAGGAGTTTAAATTCAACAGAAGTTACAGAACAGCACTTTCACCATTCACCCGTGACCCGCCACGCCACCATTGCTAACTAGAAACGTGAATGGTAGGTAGTTGACTGCTTGGGGAGTTGCAGGATCTGTTTGCGTGGTCTATGGCATTTAAGTTCACTAAACAATTAAAAAGGGTTTTAGAAAAAAAAAATTAAAAAGGGTATGCTGGTAAATTCTGACACATAAATGGTGCGCTGTGAAGCCGCAAGCAAAACAAATGCAAAAAACAGAGCGATGGTTAATATAACATATACGCATTAATGCGTGGGCTCACATCCACGAGTCCTCGCTTCTTGAAGGTTTAAGAAAGGAAGCTGCCTGGAAACCGTTCCTTACCGAGCTAAGAGAGGCCCTTTCGCTTTACCGATACTCCACTCTCTCTCTCTCTAGCAATTTAAAAGCTATAGAGAGTAAGGAAACTAAAGCTGTTTGGGTTGTAGATAATAATGGCTGGACTAAAGACGGTGCTTTTGGCTCTGTTTATCATCTCGGTGAGCCTTGGAGGGAAAAGGGTAGGAGCCCAAGTGCATCATGTGGTCGGAGGTGACCGTGGATGGGACCCAGCTTCCGACGTCTCTTCCTGGTCCTCCGGCAGGATCTTCAGGGTCGGAGACAAAATCTGTAAGCCCCTTCTCTCTTTGCTCTCTCTGTCTCTCTTATTCTAAGCTCAGGAACCAGATCATTGTATTTGTCTGTCACTGATCACATGGAGACTGGAACAAAAGGGAACCAGATCATTCAATGTTAAAAATGTTTAGATTCTTTAAGCAGTTAACAAGATTTCGTTTCGTATCCTTGCTTTCTGTTTTTTGGCCCTTGTTCCCATCTGAAAGCCTTTTCACCGTCGACCAGAAGGGCTTAATGTAATCCCTTCCTAATCTTCATTAGCCACCTGTTGTACTCCTATTAATGTATCTTTCACTACTTCCTATGTAAACATTCATCCAACGGCCAATGCTCCTCTAGATCTAGTCAACTGTAACCCACTTGCCGACGACGTACTCGTTACAGAATCGGCGAGAATATCGCTCCAATTGGCCGACGTTCCTGATTTATACATTGTATATGCGAATGTTTAACGTTTATTCGGTTCTTTATGTTATCTAACTGTAAGTGCAATTATTATAATATGCCAATGTTTATGTACGTCTGCATCTCAGAAAAAAAAAAGAGGAAAATTAGCTGCAAGTTGTCTTATGAATGGGCAGGGTTCACGTACTCTGCTGCTCAGGAGAGTATTGTGGAGCTGAAAAGTAAGGACGAATACGAGTCCTGCGATATAGGCAACCCTATCAGAATGTATACGGACGGCTTGGATAGCGTTTCGCTGGACGGAGAAGGGATCCGCTACTTCGCGAGCAGCAGGCCGGAGAGCTGCAAGAACGGCTTGAAGTTACACATAGACGTGCAGCCTCATTTGGAACCGCAAGTCCCTAAAGTAGCCACATCGGAATCGGAGGGCACAGTCTGGGCTACGGCTGCCGGGCCCACATCTGCTGCATCCCATCTCATTGGAAGTTTTATCGTGTTAGGTTTTGGATTTCTTTGCTATGTTGTAGGTGTGTGAAGGGACCAAGTAAAAAAAATGAAGGGAAAAAAAAAAAAGAAACGGCAGTGTGTATTTGTTTTTTTTTTTTTTTTTTAAAGCAGTGTGTATTTGTTATGTATTAATTTTGGAAGTAGGACGAATTTGGAGTTACTGCCTGCTATCGGTATCTGTTTGGATTTGGCTTATTATTGGCCAAGGAGATTATAAAAGTTGTTAGCTTTTATAGCTCGCAATTGTTCCTAATTATGTGCACTATAAAGTATCTTAATGTTTTAAATTACGGAATTAGCCTATCCTATCTTCTGTTTATTTGGGCAGCAATCACTTGTCCAATCAAAGGAAGACGAAGATTACAATTTTTTTTACTCAATTGTATAGCTTGATTAAAAAATAAACACAACAGCCATTAAATATGTTATAATGATTACAATTTTTGTATGAAATATATAGCTTAATTCAAACAAAAGCCATTTTAAGATTAAAATTGCCAATTTGAAATAGGAAATACGTTGACACTGGGAAGAATTACTGGTAGGTGGGTCCTCACTCTTTTGCTTCACAGTCCAAGTTTCAAATTCTTGTCCATAGAAACATATATTTTTGGCCTCATTTCGATTCGACAGAATTTGAAATTAAATGCAGGGAAAAAAAAAAGAGATACAGAGTACTGTTCGTACCCACAGCTCCACCACCGCAGAATATACAAAAGAGTAGTTTACAATAGAGATTAAACACTTGGAGATCCTATCATTTCAAAATAAGTCACAAGCACCCCATGTTTATCATCCACAACATGATACCACAAGGAAGTCCAAACCGGGTCGTGATACGAAACAAAGTTCAATCACGTATAGAATTTTTCTTTTACATTTTTCACCAGGAGGGTGTAGGAAATGTGGTTGTCAGGTTAGGAGGCAGGGAGGACACCAGCTGCAAACGAAAAGCAGATGTATTGTGATTTCATCTATCCCTCAGAACAACATAGTTAGATCCATTTGTCCTCTGTATCTTAGAAATTTTCCTCAGGATGTCTGCGAAAGCTTTCTTGTCCTGCACCATAACCAGAAGCCAAAAAGTAAGAATACACCTCATTCGTTTTAAATTGTGCAGTACACGTTTGACTTATAACTCGATTAATTTTAGTTTGTGGAAGTTAATCTCCGGTGAAACGATCACGGACAAAGGATTGTATTGCAAACCATCAAAAGAATCATAAATACCACACCAACGTGCCACAGATACTTCATATATTAGGGGCCAAACCCATTCTAACAGATAGGGTAAATCATCTTCACCGATCTATTTGAAGTTCTCATAACAAAGAGGCCTTCATGGACACTGCTCAAACCTTGTCACAAACATGTTGAGCATTTCAAGGATGGTGAAACTATTGAAGAAAATGAATGGACAATAGATCAAAGCCACACATAAAACATGACAGAGGACTGTTTTCAAAGCCAAACCATTACCCTATCAAAAAATGACAAAAACGAAAAGAAAAAAGAGGAAAGGTCAAAAAGCAATGTGATAGCTACTCAATCATTATTTTGGAAAATAAAACAGAAATATAAACACATCCACAAAATAAGAGGCAACTGATTTGAGCCTGGCTTCTAAAACCAATCCCTAACACAGTTCTAAACAGGTTTTAACCAGTTATGGTGATGGGTATTACCCAGAACAGGGAAAGGGGCAGTTACCACTTAGGCCAGTCTAACCCGTGTTCAATTTGAGTTTTAAAACATGAAAAAAGCATACCTCGGGGTTTCTTAGCCTCGCCTTAAAATTAGCAACAAGATCCTGTGTTGTCACTGGTGTTTTTTGCATCAGAATAGCCCTGATTTCTTCTTCGGTGACAGGCCCGGCAGAGGATGTCGACCCAGTTTTTGCTGACGTTGGCATAACTTTTGAAGGCACATTACTTTTAGCAGGCACAGTTTCCTCTTTTGAAGAAGGTTTTAATTCCTGAAACCACAAAACACAAGTAACAATTTGTTGGCTTTTATTCACAATCGATATTTTGATGATTAAAATAAATGGACTGAGTTTACAAAATGAATATCTTCAAAGACAAATATTTTTATCAAAGAGCGAAAGACAAAAGATTGAAGATTTGAAAAGGCAAGAGTTCAAGACTTACAAGACTAACATGGGGGGAAAGCATTGAAAGAGGGTTTAACCCCGCATTACTGGTCAATAAGTTAAAATATTTTGTATTAAGAACCTTCATTGTGGAGCATTTTCGATCGAGTAGGACATAAAAGAGTTATAACAAATCAAGTTGACAAAAGACCAAATCTAATGCAAACTTAAAAGAGTAAAATAAAGGTGGCTCCTAACATAAAGTCATACATTTTCTGTCTTCACCTTCTTTGGAGGTCCACCATTAGATGGTTTCACATCGTCGCCATTTAATTTTCTCTTCGCCTTTGCAGATTTGGAGGCAGATGGGGTTCCCCGAGCAGGTCCACAAGGTGCTGTTTTTACAGGACTGTTTTCAGCAGGTTCTTCTTTAGGTGCATCCTTCTGTTTTGGAGCCAGCACGGGAGAAAAGCCAACTTCATCATCGATCTAGACAAACCAATGCAAAAGCTCCATCAATGAAGAGAAATACAAGTGCAAGCAAGTTTATAAGAGATATAAAAAGTGCAGGCGCATCAAGAAACATAGAAAAGTGCAGGCAGTTTTAACAGATGCTGAACCCCCTTTTTTTTTTGGGGGGGGGTTGTGGGGTTTGGGTGAGGGGCGGTGACAAGTGGAGGTGGAGGTTTTGGGTGGGTTAAAGCATTGTACATGGAAAGTCTTAGGCATGCCCAGAGACAACCAAGTGATGTCACTTTCTAAGAAGAGAAAGAAAATGCTTCATCACCATTTCAAAAAAGCACTAAATGATGGATGATGAACAATCAAATAAGACCATTCCACAACATCCACCTCAAAGAAGTGTTGTTAACAATGTACTCAAGTTGTAAGCAGAGCCCGGTACTAGAATTAAGCATCAAACAAGCTTACATCATCATCATCATCATCATCCTCAGCATCTGAATCATTGAGCCCACCAGTTCGCCCAAGCAGCTTCTTCAACTCTTTTCCAGATTTGCTCAGTCCGCCCTCCTCTTCGTTATCTTCATCCTCATCTTCTTCATCCTGAAAAAAAAATATTGTTTCTATGACTTGTTTATGTCTAAAATGAAGCTGGCACAACTTCAGCAATCAGCATGCACTAAGCAACAAAGAATACACTACTTCTAGCATTTAAAATTTATCAAGCATATCTTGATAAAACATGACAATAAAATAATAACCATTACAGTTAGAATGTGTATAATATTATCAGAGGTACTAGTTATGTGAGGAAAGCTGTAAGAGACCAAGCACCATATTGACCATGCACTATAATGATCAGCCACCTAACTTTACAAGAAATTTCTAATTGGGTTGCTGCAAATAGTTAGCAGGTAGCTAATTCTACTAATTCTACAAACAATAGCAGGACGTGAAGGAAAATTGCATTCAAGATAAGTGTGCATGTTAGTGGAAGTGTACATGTATTGCATTCGGTGAAGAAGCACAATATACCAAAGAGAAGTAAATCCTCAAAACTACACCCATCAATAAACAAGCACATCTGACACCAGAGAACATCTTTGAACGAGATGTATCCTCAAGTGGTCCAAGATTTAGACTCAGTTAAGTCAAGTTATAGACCATTGTTAGTAGACAGTTAATTCTGTTGTCATCACATTACCTACCTCCCAGAGACTCTCCTCTATCAAGAAAAGCTCCTCCTCCCTTGCTATTATAAAAACATGTGATAACCAACACACATATAGCTAGCCTCAGAAACTGAGAAGCTATGTTAGTTATAAGTACAGCTCAGGCCAATCTACAATAATAATCATTTTCCAGCAGGGTTGTCCCAAATTTGCATCTTACAGGAACGCGCACAGACAAACCTGCTTAATTTCTGGAGGAGCAGGAACTTCTGGGGCCAAATCTTCCCTTTCCTCAGCACCACCAACGGCTTCATCATCATCAGTGAAAATTTCTTCATGCTCCCAATCATCACCTGGTAGATAGTAAGGAATGCATTACACACAGGATAGATGTACTATAAATACAGATATGACTAACTGATAACATGCACTTTCTACAAGGATAGAAGGGCAATGGTATAAATGAAATATACAGACTCAAGTACAAAATAAACTCGAGACCACTGATTCCTAAATAATGAACACAAGACACAAGAAGTGTGTTATTTAATTCTTCCTATTTGAGGCTTTAACAAAAAGCTGAAATAAAAATTTAAAAAGAAAATGATAATAAACATCGCTAAAACCATCATATCATACAACAAAAAAGTATGATGTGTACACTATCTTTACACAAAACTAGAGACCTAAAATTTACCTGGACACTAAAATCCAAAAAAGAACCAGGTCAAACATGGCCCGAAGTATAATTACTCCTCTCCTGCAAGATCATCCGCATAACAAAGAAAAACTGCCCTCCAAATTATGCCACTCTTATTACCACCAGAAATTCTCTTCCAATATGCAAACCCCTTCCTCACCATCCTAGGCATTAGCTACTACATCACAAACGAAGATAATGTGACCCCATCTTCCTTGCCACTATCCTAACTAGAAGGAAATGATAAACTGTTTAATCGTTCTTTTGGCATATGCAGTACCCATCAACAGTGATCCCATTCCTATGATTAAGGTTGTCAGCATTTCGAGGTTTGACCCAAAGCAATAGAGGAAGCTAAAAAAGAAATAAATTTCTGCCAAGAATGGATGATAAAGATAAACACCATTAAAGTGCAACAAAAAATATCTTTTTTTTTTATTATATAAGTAAGCATTATTATTAAAGAAAGAAAAGAAAAAGAAGGTCAGTACAAAGATGTACTGAAAAAAGAACAGAACAGAAATTACAGCATACAAACAAAAAAACTCAAGAAGTCCTCGAAATCTAGAAAAACTCAAAAAAATATCCCCAGCACCTTTTAATTCAGTTACTTTTCTACCCAGAAAAAATAAGTCACTTATTATATCATTTAAGGTGGGAAAGAGGGCCTTAGAGTCTCTATGAATCTTATATCATGTTTTCCCGGATAGTAGGACCAAACTGATCAGAAAGGTGCTTTTGTGTTTTCTGGGGATGAAACTACACCACTTCATGTAAGGACACAAACTTGACAATAAATGAAATAAAAATCCATGCAACATTTCCTTCAAATGAAAGACAAGGTACAGAAAAGAAAAATCCTTACCCTTCTCTATATCGTCATCATCCAAATCAAGATCGCCACCCTTTGGACCTTCTTCATCATCTTCACCACCTCTTTTGTTGAGCCCCAATCTATTCTTCCTTGCTGCCTCCTCTTCTTCATCTTCATCCCCTTTATCTGAAACATGACCTTCTTCATCATCACCAACTGTTTTCTTACGTCCTTTCCCACCAGCACACACCACTATCCTTCTCATCGGCCCTCTCCACTGCACCGAATGCAGCAGCTCCATTATTTGCAGCTTTCATCATCCATCGTTCATATCCATCTGCAGTCCTTTTCCTGCTATTCATCTTTTCTTCTGCTTCCTCCAGAGTAAGTTGCTTGTATTGTGCAACCTTGTTAAAGTTATACCTAAAGAGTGAAGTATCAAACAACCACTACAAAAGCAAACCAACCTAAAAAGTCATCTTCTAGCACCAACTTTCCCACAGATATGGAACAAGAAACTCTATAATAAACGATTTAAATACGCATTCTAGACTACGACATTTCAACGAATAAAACAAAAACAGAAGGTCTTTTCAAAAAAAAAAACAAAGAGGTGAAAATCAATTCTTTTCATATAGATAAAATTATTGCATCTATTAGTTTGTGCATACCAAGAACCAGCAGGAATAGCGACAAACTCCTTCCCTTGCAACATTAGTAGGTAGTAAGTAGCAGATTGTGCACCTTCAAGATGACCGTGGAACTGAAATTGCCCTGTTTCATCCTCCAACAGCCACGGTTTATTCTTGTACTTCTCCTACGGGATGCAATAACAAAATGATAATAAAAATTGGTGAAAAGCCAATGAGATGTGCAAGGTAGCATTTTGATCCAAATTTTATAGTAGGAGTAAGAAAACCTTATATAGTATCTACCTTTCGGAACAATGTATTCATGTTCACCAAGCCCAAGTGTGTTTCCACCATAGATTTACCACATCATGTGCCAGCACTGGGGAGAAATCTCAATTTCTGGATAGCACTTGTTTCCCTCAACTCTCATACAATGCTAAATACCCAGCCATTTTGGACGAAAAATAGAATTTTCCCTAGTGAAATAGTGTGATGTGTTTTCATCTATCTCACATAATGCTGAGTCTCCACACATTTCAGCTGTTAATTTAGCTGTCCAACATACCAAGAGCTAAGCCATTCCTAACATATGAGAGAGTCTCCTGGTTAAAGAATATTCCCATTTTAAAAGGGGATATGTTCAAGGACAACAAGAGAAAAAGATTCATGTGGTTCATCTTTCTCAAATCTGAGTTTTAGCCTACACAAAATTCACCATCGGTTAAGGCGCAATAATAAACCAAAACCAACTCTAAGATGAAGCACAAAACATATGTGCAATAGTTTCATTTTCATACTGTAAAAAACTACATGAGACGAGGCACAAACACCACAGCCACATTATGTCACCACAATCATTGTAATTCTGAGAAGTATGATTCTCCATATACAAGTGAAAGGGTAGAAACGAGCAAAAAGTCCACAATAAGTAAGTATAACTGAGTACCCGCAAGGAGTCAGTAAGTTGCCGTCCTTGTAACCCTTCTTTCTGGAGAGACCATTTGTTCTCAGCACTTTTCTTCTTCGAAAAATTAGGCAACCCAGTCATGAATCTACCAATGAAGTAATTTTTCTCGCCGGTAGAACTCGCCCGAACGTTATATTCCTTTGAGGAAAACAAGTAACACGTAAACCTTCTGCTTATGAAAAAAACATTACAATCCCATCCAAGTACTCTAACTCAATAAAGGAACAAAATTGGAAACACTACTGGCCATTCTAGATGTCGCAATATTAAACACCAAAGACTTATCAGGTTCACATTCAACACTAATTTCTTTATCTAATGGCAAGTACTTATAGATAAATAACAAAAAACAAAACACGCGTCCTTATACCAGCACAAAACTTAATGGCACATCCTTAAAACGTAAAGTAAACGGTTGGATAAACTCCCGCCAATAAAAATAAATTACCAATCAACTCGAACAACTCACATAGCAAAGCATCCTCACTACCATCACAATTCAGAATTCTGTCCCAGACAGCAAAACCTAATTATAATTGGATCATACACGTTATCAAGTATTTTTCGTCGGTACTGACAACTTGCATTTAACACTCTGCAATGTAAAAAAGCACACACATTCAACAATAAAAAACTCCATACACCTATAATATGTGTGTGTGTGTGTGTGAGAGAGAGAGAGAGACTGAACTCGAATCAAGCGAGTGACCGTGGCGCCACAGTCGTAGCACTTGCCATGGTTCTCGGCCATGGTTTTGCCACAAGTCAAGCACAGAGTCATGTGCTTGCAATTGCTTCCGTACAAGTCCGTTGTCGATCCACATCCACTACACGACGGCTTCAACAGCAGATCGAGCGACATGTTCCCCCTTCAAGACGCCACAACCAATTAATTTCCAGGGAAACAAACAGGAATTTCAAAGAGTATTCCAAAACAAGAAAGCTAGGGTTTGTAGAAATAAGAGCGAGAATGAATGATCAGCAAACTAGCATACAATCTTTAAGTGGCAAAATTTACTTACCTTGGGTATGATTGATGTGAGAATTAAACGACGGCTTTAAATTTTGGGATTACTGATTGGTTTTAAGAGTCTTCTTGGGTATATGATTCGATTCTATCGAAGAGAGCTTTGAGGTCTCGGCGGATGGAGAAGAATATGTGCGGGACTCTGGAAAGAGATTTTGAAATTGGCAAAAATACAGTCAATAGACAGATGTTAGACTTTCATCTTAAACTATGTATATTTCACAGCCAAAATATCCATCTCTAATTTTTCTTCATCATGAAAAAGCTAAATGACAAAAATATATATAATGGACATTTTATATTAAAAAAATAATTTATATACAAAATAAATAAAGAGTACAAATTTATAAATAAATAATTTGTGGCACAGTGTCTCAAAAATAATAATTTATAATATAAAGTATAAAATTACGATAGTATATTTTATCCTTTTCAAATATGTTTTTCGCGAATGTGAGAAACTTTATTTGTAAAAAATTTTTTGTGAAACTAGTTTTTATTGATTTTTGTAAAAAAAAAATCAGTTCAATTACATAGAAAATTTATTAAATATTAACAACATTTTCTATATACAGAACTATATTTACATTTTAAAATATATGATAACATTCAGGACCAAGCTACAATCCAATACAAGGCATCAATTGAACTAAAATGTCTTTTGGGGACCAGAACCTAAAAAATAAAAATAAAGAAATTCAACGACCCTAGACAGCGGCCCCCTTCCCTTAGTTTCCATCCCTATTAGCCGAGTTATCTTCGATATTGTGCCATCATATAGTTTTTAACAAAAAAAACATCAAATTAACAGTAGTAAAACCCAAAGCTCTTGATTTTTAAAATTAAAATTCAAGTTGTTGGGCATGCCTAATTCTGTTGCAACAATCAAAATCCACAGATGCTTTATTCTTTTGAGTGTAGATGAGTTGGTCAGCTGACCAATCTTAGTTAAACTCTTCACAGTAATAAAATTGACGATTTAAATAATGCGTGTGATAAAGGATTGCTGCATATATTTAAAGTTTGTCATAACTTTAAGTCCTTTAATATAACTAATCTAAACCAAATTTGTCAAAAACCCGGTGCACAAAGAGCATCATATATTATCTCTAGTTACCCAAAAATAAATATTATTAGCTTTGTGCAGGTTTTAGTGACAATTGTATAAAAATTCCATCAAACAACAAGTATTTATAAAAAAAAAAAGACACCCACAACTTTTTCCCAATACACTGTTAGATTGAGAAAAACATAATAGTTTCAAAAAAACACTAATCAAGTTTACAATCCTCTTCGTTTCCCCTTGTTTCCCACTGCGACACTGTTGAATCCTGGATTCCTTAAATTGAAAAACAAGGTCCTATAAATTCCTTAATATGCGTTCTATTGTTCAAGATTATTTTGGTGCTCAAGAATCAATCTAGAGGTCCTTATTTTCAGTCGAGCGATGGATCTTTCCTCTGGCTGTTCTCAACAAAACATCATTACAAAGAGTGTGCCATTTTTCCACTACATCCATGTTGATGGTGCCAAGAATTGCCTGCCCACCTGGTAAGTAATGGATCCCGAGTTTTCTCTGAGTATTAAGCCTGCGTAGCAAGATAATGTGAACACAACAACTTCTTTGTGGTATGAGCCTCTAATGTTTTTAAATCAAAATGGGTGAAAAGTCCGTACCAAGGATTTTATACGAGAACTTGGTATGCGTATCCCTGTGTGGGGAGGCGATAAATAGTGCGGTGCATGGCGGAAGGGATAGATTGCGGCTACCCTTTAGCCGCCCAGAGCCCACTTTTTCGGCGGATCCTGAAATCGGCGCCACATGGTGAGCTTTGTAGGGGGCCACGGCCTATACCCGGTGCATTTTTGAGGGCTACTGCCCGAATGGATTCATTCGGTGGACTGGATACTTATTAAAGGTACTTAAAATCCCTTTGGACTCTTTTCTCAAGGTTCCCTGCTTAAAGGAACTAGGCCCATGTGGTTCTTGTTCCTTTTTACCTTTGCGGGCCTCTTCTGAAAAGTCCTTCTTTTTATTAATTTGGGCCGGGTCAAATGAGCCTATTATTCCTTACCTATCACACCTCCTTTTTACCACAATACATACAAGTTTCGTAAAATTAAATATATTTGTTTCTTTTTATCACATTGTTTACCTAACGGTAGCTTTGAGTGCCACAAAAGAGCATGCTGCCAAATTTTTTTTTTGGATACGATAAAATTATTAGTTTATAGTTTAGCTTGTTATAGCCTTATAGGACGGGCATACTTTTTAGAGTAGAGTATGAGTATCCCATGTGGAAGCTCATGTTCCTTCTATTTCCCATACAATATATTAGACATATAATACCTCTTTTTATGAGCTTAAATTTGTTAGATAATTAGTGATTTCATATATTATTGCCCCCATGGGAACTGGTAAAGCATATTCGTTTGAATGATCGATGGCCATCTACCGGAAAACGTGATCAGGGGCCGTTGATTCCAACTACCGCACCAAATCCTCAACCCCTTTTAATTAATACTTAATTGCCCCTCGTGTCTTTCCACTTATTGTCTAATCCGAATACACTACTATTAAACAAAAAGATAATGACGACAGAAAAAAAAAAAACAAAAAGATAATGACCCACACCTTCCTCTGCTCCTCTGGACAAAATTACAAATGCTAACGCATCTCATTTCGATATCCTTAGCTCCACTGTTTTACTCTTCCTTCTTCACTCGCTCCGGTTGTGGTCGCTCATCGGAGCTTCAACTTCGTACTACGACGCCGTTCACGGACAACCTCAAGGCAAATGGCTCTGAAATCTTTCATCGAAGTCCACCCGGACTGCCACTTCCCTATCCAGAACCTCCCGTTCGGTGTGTTCAGGCCAGAGCAGGGTTCTGCGCCTCGACCGGGCGTGGCAATCGGGGACTACGTGCTGGACCTATCTGAAATCGCCTCTGCCGGGCTCTTCGACGGTCCGATCCTTAATAACTCCGATTGCTTCTCCGAGGTTCGTATTGATTCTAAGTTGTCAGTGTCTTAGTGCTCATTTGCATGCATGTCGTTGGGGGACTATACGCTTTGCAGTCCTTCCGATTCGTTGGTGGCTTTCGTTTGCTAAAGCTTTCGTAGAAATCTTGTATATTAAAGTGTGTGCCACTCTGGTTGGTTTCTCACTAAGCGGATGAACAGAAAAGAAATAGTATTAAAAATGAGCATTCATAAGTTTTTATCTCGAATCGAATTTGGAGAAAAAAAAACTGGTGTAACTGCTTTAGAGGCTTAGAGCCTTTTAATTTAGGTTGAATCATTTCATTATAAGAAATTGGCTAGGTTATGTAAGATCTCTGTGATTTGAATATTTATTTTATGGAACCTCTTCGTGAATTTCCATGTCAAACTTCCTCTATTGTGGAGTTTTGTATTTTTTTGGTGCCGTACTGAGGAAATTATAATTAAACAATGGAGATGTGGGAGACAGCTAGCTGATTATTATATGTTCTGTACTGTTGGATGCATAACTATGAATTTTATATGTTTGGTGGAGAATATATTTTCTCCTGCTTTGTTGATTATTTCACTTGAAAGTTTGGTCCGAAAATCTAAATTGCAACTTGCCACTTCATATTGGCAGCCTAATTTGAACAAGTTCCTGGCTTTGGGACGTCCTGCTTGGAAGGAAGCTCGTGCTACTCTTCAAAGGCTATTGTCATGTAGGATAACTATCAGTCTAAGCTGTCATTTAATTTGATTTCTACATAGTCGCGTTTGAGGGAAAATATAGTGGAAGAAAAACTGAATTTTGTGAATTGCAATTTTGCGGCACCTCAGGAAGGCAGGAATTAAGCTGTCTCCTGTTGTAGCAACAGAGAAGCTCATGTGGAATCAAATTTGAAGAAACTAATGAAAATATAATTATCTACTGATGCAGCTACTGAACCAGCATTGCGTGACAATGGAGCTTTAAGAAAGAAATCATTTTTGCCAATGGTATGGGCGTAAGGCAATTGTACAGTCCTAAATAGTTAATCTTTCTGAAGATGTTTTCATTTCCAGTGCTTATCTTATATCTAATCTATTAGGACAAGGCAGAAATGCTTCTTCCGGTTGCAGTAGGGGATTACACTGACTTCTTTTCATCCATGCATCACGCAAAGAATTGTGGGACCATATTTCGTGGGCCACAAAACCCGATTCCTCCGAACTGGTACATTGGCTTTGATATTTATGAGTATCACCCCCAGCTCCCTCTTTTTTTGATGCTGAAAAATTGTCATTTCATTTCCAGGTTCCACATTCCCATTGCCTATCACGGACGAGCTTCATCTATTGTTATCTCTGGAACAGACATCATTCGACCAAGGTTTGAGATTATAAGTCCAAAAATTATTTTCATATTCTCTTTTTGTTGCTAATAACAGAGTGAGCAACAATGGTCACCTAAGAAAATTAAACAGAAAACGGGACATACATAGACAATGGGTTTTTATGGAATATGTTAGGGCATTGATATCACACTTGTATACCAATGTTATACATTGCTTCGAAAATGGATCTACATCTGTGATGTAGAAATCGTGGTGGCTGGTTTCCTGATTATTGCTTATATATATAACTAATGTATGACAAAATTAATAGGAACAGTTCGCATGTAATTCCCTTAAAGGGTAGATGCTGTTTGACATGTAGAAATATTCAAAATAACTTATCAGTAAAATTATCAGGAGACAAAACTTCTTTTCCTTTTGACTGTGAATTCTATACTTCATTGGTTTAAGATTCTTAACCCGTCTTCCTACACCTTCCATTGTGTCAATTCGATTCGACTGAGGTAGTGGAAGAGTATGGGATTAGGGTTAATCGATATTAAACCCAAAGAGATCTAGAATCCAAGATAAAAATTGAAAATCCGCTCATTAGCCACTACAACTTGTCCCGCATCCATCTGTGTGTTTGTCTTTGTCAACTCGGATCTATGAGACAGGTGAGTGTATGTGTGTCACATTATTTTTTTATTTATTTTTTATGCTATAGGTGCATTTGCTTGTTTTTGTAGAGGAAGGTTCTCTTGCCTGTATGTGCATGTTTCTCTCTTGCTTACTGAGGCTAGCAATGGAGTGCCAACTGACATTTTTGCCTTGAGTGCACTTTCTTGTGTTACTTACGGTTCCTTGGATCTTTTGGTCCTGGTTACCATATTATATGTTCCTCAAATTAATGCAGTAGTAGACAAATACCGGGATTCAGTTACATCTGTTTCTATATTAAAATGATGAATTTGGTTCCTTTGCATACGGTATCAAGTTGTATGGATTTAACAGGGGCGTTATTCGCACACACAACGTTTGTGGGAATTCTATCTCATACAGTCCTAGTTTTGGTTTCTTTCAGAGGTCAAGGCCAACCAACTGGCAACTCCCCACCATATTTCGGACCTTCATTGAAGCTTGACTTTGAGCTTGAGATGGTTAGCCTTTTATAGATGCTTATGTGTTCCTGTTTTATGTCGTAAGAATGAACTTGTGGCTATGATTTTAGTATCTATAACTGAAGAAAAGATTTTTTTCCCTTTCTCATCAATTATGTTTTTTTTCTTCCTGTAAATGCTTCCTTGTAGTTCAGCACTGTCTCTTTCCTCTTGTTATCATGCATAAAGGTTGTTGTCTTTGTTTTAGGCTGCTTTTGTCGGTCCTGGAAACGAATTAGGAAAACCTGTGGATGTTAATGAGGCAGCAGATCATATATTTGGACTTGTATTGATGAACGACTGGAGTGGTACTGATGCTTTTTAGTGGTTCTTTTCGGTGTTGTTGGTTGCTTCATATTCGATGTTTAATTGACAAGAAGTTGGTTTTGACAGCTAGAGATATTCAAGCATGGGAATATGTGCCTCTTGGTCCTTTTCTTGGAAAGAGCTTTGGTAAAGTGATGATATTTAAATGATCACTTTTTTTAATTCTATTTGGCAAAGTTGAAGTTCAGCATAAATGTAATGGCTACTCTGTCTCATGGATACATGCACATGTACGTTGCTTTAGTGATTCAGCAGCCTACAGAGAACTGAAGTTAACTTGTCTTACCAAAACTTTTTAGGTACTACAATCTCCCCGTGGATTGTTACACTAGATGCTCTTGAACCTTTTAGTTGCGATGCTCCCAAACAGGTAGCTTATCATCCCAATCATTTTCAACATGAAAGTTTTTGAGATTATTAAATGGCTTCCTAACTTCTTTCACATTCTGGCATTGCAACATCCTGTACAATGGTTTCTTTAAATTGCAGGACCCTCCTCCTTTGCCATATCTTGCTGAAAAGATATCCAAGAACTATGACATTGCATTGGAGGTAGTTTTTAGCTGCTTTTTGTATGCATAAACTTCAATGGTCTTATTTTGGAAATTATCTTCCTTTCTATTTCATGGTAGTGTCCCCTTTTCCAATGACCAATTTGCTGTAATTTCCTTTGTTTGTCTTATAGGGATGTATTTCTCTTATATTAGTATAGGCCTGAAAGTATTGAATTCTCAAGATAATGATTATACTGCACTCTTGCTGCAAGGTTCAAATTAAACCTGCTGGACACAAAGACTCCTGTGTGGTCACGAGAAGCAATTTCAACAATCTGTAAGGAGCTTGACTACTTTCATTCGCTTCTAACAGAATGTTCACAAATTCCTGGAAAACTAAAAGCTTTGGAACAGTTATACATCTCTATGACTGTTTTGGTATTCTATATGTAAATGTAGAATTATATGAACCTAGGGAAATAAGATTTCTGTGTTGTTAGTTTAAAAGTTTGTCTATTATTTATTGGTACTTCTGTTAGGCTCCTTAAACTTCTTCACATGTATTGCAGATATTGGACACTAACTCAACAGCTTGCACACCATACCGTCAATGGTTGCAACTTAAGGCCTGGTGATCTCCTTGGAACTGGGACCATCAGCGGACCTGTATGGTTTCATCTCATTCATTTTATTATTATTTATTTATTCCATAACCTCATACTGCTGGGGTCCTGATAATTTGTTTTCAACTAATTGAATAACTTAAGTTAGAGTTTTATGATCTCTGTATTTTGCTATTAAATTCCGCCACCTCTTTTTTCTTATATACCAGGAGCCAGAATCTCTTGGATGCTTGCTAGAGTTGACGTGGAATGGACAGAAACCACTATCATTGAATGGGATAAATCGGAAATTCCTAGAAGATGGAGATGAAGTCACTTTTAGTGGATTTTGCAAGGTTCTTGTTCGTACTTGTTCTCTCGCCTCTCAATTCCCTAAGCATGTTCTGTTGTCATCTTTCAATATCATCCCCATAGCAATTCATGCATGGATCTTCTTAACATCATTTATTAGGATATTTCATACTTCAATATTAATACACCATAAAAAAATAAAATGAATCTTGATTTCAGACTGTGGCATTGTGTTTGATGCTTCTTCTGTGTTCAAATCTTAAGACGTGTAAAACTAAGTGCTTGAATCTTTACATCATACCAGGGAAATGGTTACACTGTTGGGTTTGGGACATGCCGTGGAAAGATTGTTCCATCATCCTCATGAGGACATGGTTGTTTCTGTGATTAAAGCAAGTGCGGTAAGACCTGCAATGTGGATTGGATTTGATGGAACAGTGCCAGATTTGCCGCAGTTCTATCAACCGCAGTGTATTTTTAATTTACTCCGTGCTCAATGAACTAAAGAAACTGTTTTTTTTTTTTTTAAATGCGAGTAAACTGGTTAACTGTTTGATGAAACTTTCTTCTAGTTATGTGCCATAAATAATACATTCTTCGGCTATGGATCTACGCTCCCTCTCCAGACTCTCCACTCAGGATCAGATTCTCTGTAATTATTTTGTCTGAATGGGTAGCATTAAATGACTTAAGTTTTATCTATTGTGTTTATTTCTCAGTTTCATCTATTGTGTTTATTGCTTTCTAAACTGCATGGTATAAATGAGCTGAGAATTGCGGGGAATTGGATTCTCCTGCATTTTCTACTCATTTAAAGTCTTTTGAAATATTAACTGTGAGGTGGTTAAGGTATTCCTATATAAAATACATTACTCATACGATGCAGTATATCTGACCTTATTATTAGATTTATGACGCTTTCTCTTTATTCAAAGAAACACACCCGAGCTCCGTGTTGAGATTTTTACGTTTGGAGTTTCTAACAGACAAATAAAGGCCCTGCACGTGCTCAAGGAAGTCCTTACGACGACAAAAAGGACAGCGGCGGGTCCCGAATCAAAGCGGACTGTACCGTCACCGATGCACGTTACGCGCAAGAGCAAGAAGCGTTGCGAGAACCGCGTGCTAGTTACGAAAAGGAAATATTTTATATATCCGTATATACCATAATAATAATTCTCTCACTCACTCTTTTACTCACTGTCGGTCTGTCCCTGTCCCCTCAAAATCCACCGGCCGGCATGAAATCCTCTCCCACGGTCAGCTTTTTCTCTTCCTCGTCCACTACTGTCACCTACACTTTCCATGATGACCACTCTAGCCCTTCACCCCATTCATATCCCACCGATATTCCCATCCAGTCCTCCTCCGAAGTCGCCCAAATTCCCGTCACCATCCATCTTTCCCAGCAATCCCAATCCAACGCCGCCGCCGCCAAAATTCAATCCGCCTACCGCGCTCACGTGATTCGTACTCTGTACAAACAAATCTCGGCCGTCAACTCCGAAGCCGATCAACTTCAGCGCCTGATCCAACGGCAGGAAACGGTGGACGCCGTTAGGAACGACGACCGAGAGAAGCTGAGGATGAACGAGGCCCTGATGGGTTTGCTGCTGAGGCTGGACTCGGTGCCCGGGGTTGAGCCAACGGTGAGGGAGGCGAGGAGGAAGGTGAGCCATCGGATCGTAGCGCTGCAGGAGATAGTGGACTCGATCTCCGAGGCAAAGGTGTGTGATGGATACAATAATCACGCGTGGGGACCACCATGGGGATATGGTTACGAAGGGTTTATGAGGAACTGGGACGACGTCCTGGCGGAGATGGAGGAGCAGGTTTGCAGGGAAAGAGGGGGTGACGAAATGGAGAGATTCTGCGCTCAGCATCTGGGATTTCGGTGCCTGCAGAGGTTTCTGCGTGAGCCCTGATCGTCTGTGGTCAGGGTACCAGCTAGCTTACTATAAATGTACATACGTCTGCTTTTTATTCTGCGGAAATATATGATTAACCTTTACCCAGTGTTATCATAATCTCTAATCGCACTCAAACCCAACTTAATTTGTCCTTGTTTTGGTACCCCAGTGTCGGAAAATTGAACTAAAAAGGTAGCTAAGCTAACACATATTACATCACCGATAACAAAAGTTACAAAACAAATCTACCAGAGGCTAGTGAAAGGGGAAAAGTAGCGCTTGTATTTGGAAGTTCTAATCTAAGCCACACAGCTGCACTTGCAGCGTGACATGCATATCTTGCAATCAACGGGTTTTGGGCTCCCACCGTTGCAATCGCACTTCTTTTCGCACTTGTACCTTGAGCTACCGCCCCACAAGCACCGAGCCATGCAGCGTATAACTGGCACACACGACGGGCAACCGTACTTCATCTGGGCTACGATGCAGTGTTTGCACTCACTGCCGTTTGATGGACAGGCCAGCGCGGGCAATGTCACAAGCCATAACATCAACAGCATCAATGGCAATGGAGCTGACTTGGAAGGCTGCTTCATCTCCTCCTCTTCGAGCTGTATATTTCTAATTTCTTTCGCCTTGCTCTTTTCGTAGCTTTTTCATTTATAGACATCCTCTCTAGACGCTTATCTCATCGTGTAACCATTGAACCAACTCATTTACTGTCATTAAATTGTCTGCCATCACCATGTCTTGGTTTGCTCGATCATTTATCTCATCGTGTATCTATCCCTCTCCACGTTATGACATTTGCTTGCTTAGTGGCCGGCCCTAAAAACTATGCCTGTGGCTGTGTGTCTATTACATGATCTGTTGACTAAACCCACATAATTCATTGTCCATCTTTGGAGTCATCGTTTCGTGTCGTTTATGGCAGCCCACAATTTTAATCCGACATTTCTAAAGCCTGTAGAAGACATGCAAAAGCAAGCCTACTGATAAATAGGCCTGACCCAGTTGAAATATATGTGCAACAAATTGCACTTCTGAGCTGTGGCCCGGCCCGACAACAGATTGAACTCCTAAATTGTTTGAAGCCCTTGCAGTCATATAACCAAGTCCTGATCCATTTTCTTGCTTTTAATAATCAAAATTCAGTACACGCACCACACCCACCCCATCGTCTAGAAATTAAAGTAAACTGGAGCAAACAAACCATTTGGAAGTTTGACAGCAGCTGAAATAGCAGATTCTGTGTCGATGATCCAAATCGGAGAAACGGAAGAAGATGCTGATTATAAGGCAGTGACATCTAGGTGGTTACCTAAGAGATTGGTCACTGGTGTTAGCTGAAGTGAGGAGGAAAGTGCCGTGCCAATTGGATGAGCATCTGATTCAAAGGTTGGGGTTGGCATAAAAGTTAATCTGTCTGCTTGGAGGACTAGTGAGAAGACTTTAATGATAGAAGGCAGAGGATCAAGCAAGAGTATTTGACCCGATCTGATACTAATTCTTTTGCCACAATGACGGCTCGCAATGCCGCTTTAGCTTCTGTCGAGAAATGTTCTCCAGGAACATTGCAGCCAGTCCATGCAAGAAACTTTTTTTTGGAATTATTTCCTTTACAGAACAGCTAGATAGTCCCGTCCACTAAAACTGCTGCATCAAAATTTGATTTTTTTTGAGACAGACAATGTTTGAATCCTTTGGTTCGATCGAGATTAAGCGAATTCCAAGCATGCATAAAGGGTGACAGACGTACGTCAGACGAGATTTGGTGACAAGTCCGTTGTGCTAGCTCCTCCTTTAGTTTTGCAACAATCAGTACTCGTTGAATCCCCAGTACACTTGTACGTTTTCTCTCGATCACAAGTTGGAGAGGAGAAATATACAAAAAGAAGTCTGGTCCATTTATAGCATTTATTGTATTGTCGAAGGTCACTAACTTTTCCTCCATGAAAATAAGGTGGATTGTGGAAACTGCGAACCATAGGTCCCATACCATACAATATGCATGATGAATTATAAGTTGATTTCTCCTTCCATTCTCACTTTGTTTTCTTTACGGTTGTTGAAAGAGCTGTCCCTTTGTGCTCTAAATATGTCCACTTTGTGAAAAGTAGATCCCCCGTGCTGCTTTTGAGTTGCCGTGGGCCCATGAAGGAAAGAGCTAGCTAGAATTACACAACGCTTTGTCTGCCAAAAAATTTCAAAATTCCATTATATAACCCACTCGTCTAAGAAGAAGAAGAAAAATATCGTCAATTAACAAATAAGTCAGTAGTATCAATTATCAAAGGAAGACAAACTTTTGTAACATCTGAAATAAGAAAAGAGATGTTGAAATTAATAGGTTGGCCGTTGGTTAATGAAGCACTTCCTTCGACGCTTTTTGACCACTTTATATATGCAAACAATTGACCTCCTCGCTTAATTGCCGTCCAACAAGGAGCGCTGATCATGAATGGTTGAACCAGCTATCAACTGGTCGTACTTGATGCTTTGAGAAAAAAAAAGTTGCTAACGAAGGGTAGGATTTGGACCACATCATAGGATACCCATAATTAAAGATAAAAAGTATGGTTTCTGAATCATTTTTTTTTGCCCTTTTGGAAAAGTGAGCTTGGAGGATGGGTGGTTCGATAACTACTTTATTTATGTGCCAATTTTCTCGACCAGAGCAGGCCGAGCTCTCACGAGGGCGTGTGGTTCTAGGCTCCAGCCCTAATTTGAACCAACATGCAGTCCCACTCGAACTTGGAAGGATAGCAATTGCCGTCGGTCGGGTATCTTCTCGTAAACACCAACAAATATGGTCAGACCATTATCGTTCACACGTTGCAGATCCAAAATACAAACATGTGTCATGTATAGCATAGAGCATCATGTGATGATTGTTGGTTTTCTTTACGACATTTTGTTTTCGGTCACGATTAAATACGTGGCCTAGATGTTTAGTTGCCCATGTTGAGACTATTTTATTGTTCTTGATCATTCTACTCTTTTCAACGTTACTTGAAACTGACCAAAACCAATTTAAAAAAGAAGAAAAAAAACGATATAATCAATACAGAACAAGTAAAAAGGCTATAATATTAGTACATCTCAAATATAAAAACATCGGCTCATAACACTATAATTTTAAAACGCTAAAAGAATTATTTTAAATTGAACTTTATAAAAAGAATTATTTTATATTGAACTTTAATTTGTCTTAGGCCTCAAAGTTTTTTGAGGCAGCTGGTTTTGAATAGTATAAATTTTATAATATTTAATATTTATAATATCTATGTCTTTTTAAATTTCATGATGCAATTAAAATGAAAAATTATAAATGTACGGCGTAATTCAATTAAAAAATTGGGAAATTAGCAGTTTAGTCATTAAGTTTGGGGCACTTTTTCATTTTAGTCCTTCACTTTTAAAAGTCAAAATTTTAGTCCTTGAGTTTTTTTTTTTTTTTACAAAAGCACCCATCCGTCAGTCTGCCGTTCATATGGTTAACGGAGCTCTCTGACACGTCAGCAAATTTGACACGTGTCAGCCAGGTCACAGGACATGCTCACATAATCAAAACGGTGCGTAGAGATATAAATCAAGTAAGAAATGTAAATTTACATTTTTGCCCATATTAAAACGCAGCACCTAATTAAATCAACTAAAGGCATCCTTGAATTTAGGAGCTGGATTTGCTCGGGTCGAATACTGGGTCAGCCTGGGAGTAGCATTTCCTACACGAAGCGCACTGGATCCAGACGACATCACTCCCGATGTCCAGCACCATGTAAACATACTTGGGAGGAGTTCCCACGCCAATCCGAGTGACGTATTCGCCGTTGCCCTAGGGAAGCCTTGACACGACGGAGCTGCTAAACTCGGCGCTCGTGCGACTCTCGTTCCTAACAGCGGCGAGTGAAGTCAGGGTCTTGACTCTTAGAGTGTCGCGTTGGAGTTTGAGGTTAAAGTGTTGCTCTGGAGTTTTGTTTAAAGACAAGAAGTCTATATGATGTAATTGGAGAGTTGTGCTGGAGGCATTTGGGTCGGGTTTGGAGGAGTCGAGGAGGGCTTCGGATTCAGGCCATGAGAGGGTGTGTTGGTTATTTGGAAGGGGATTGGGGACTAGGGTTTGGTACTGAAGTGGAGTTAAGGAAGAAGTGGAGAGGAAGAACAGAAGGCTGAGAAGAAAAAGCAAAGCATTCCTTGGTTTAGGTTCCATTTGGAAGAGAGAGAGAGAGAGAGCATGAGAGAGTGCAGGAGCGAGCGATGCTGAAATAAATAATGTGGAGGGAGTGACAATGGTCGGTGTGGGGAAAGCCGGTTGGTATAAGCAAAGGAGCTTCAAATCTGTCTCCCTTTTTGAGATACTCCTTCCGTGTAACTCGACGAGCTGATTTGCAGAAGAGGTTTGCCATGTTTGAGCAAAGGTAATACGTTCAATTTTTTTATCAAATGGTTGGCATAAATGGTACACCCACAAACAGCTGACCACCCAATTTCGCACGAATCCCTTTTCACTTTTACACACTAAAGTAATCAAAAAGAGGATGCCCACAAAAGACAACAGGGGGACCCATTAAATATACAAGCATTTGCTGAGATGATAAGAACAAAAACGGGGCCCTTACCTCTTGACATTATTAGCTGTCTAGACCCATTTCGTAGAGAAATTCACTTGACTCAGCTCATCCAACAACTACCAACGTTGGTTCTTTTCTTCCTTTGTCGACTCAAATTCGTCGGTGTTCAATGGGAATTTTTTCAACCTCACAAGAGATCAGGGCACCCTAGGGCTTACTCCGCTCACAATTGAGAAATTTTTATCACTCTTGATAGCTAAGGACGAAACAAATGTTTGAGATGTTTCATATAACGTTAATTACAGATAGGAGGACGACAACGTTTGAAGATTGATGCGACACCGTTTGAAGACACTTGCAAACAAATTTCATTTGCTGCGACGCCGTTTCTTCAAATGCTAACTTGCAAACGCTGTTAATTTAGGTGCTGTGTTTTAATCTATGGCAAAAAATGTAAATTGGGTGCTGCGTTTAAGCTATGGCAGAATGCAAATTGGGTGTTGCGTTTTAAATGATGGCAGAAATGTAAATTCAATGTTGTCTTTAGTTGATTTAATTGGGTGCTGCATTTTAAGATGGGTAGAAATGTAAATTTACATTTCTTACTTGATTTATGTCTCTGCGCACCGTTTTGATTATGTGAGCATGTCTTGTGACCTGGCTACCACGTGTCAAATTTACTGACGTGTCAAAGAGTTCCGTTAAGTATATGAACGGCAGACTGACAAATAGGTGCTTTTGTAAAAAAAAAAATAAACTCAAGGACTAAAAATTTGACTTTTGAAAGTGAAAAAGTGTCCAAAAATTAAGAACTAAACTGCTAATTTTCCTAAAAAGTTATATATCAGGAGGATTATGGGTGCGTTTGAAGTGTAAAATTTTAAAAATACAAAAAAAATTACAATATAATCTCTCTTCGTCAAATCATTACTTTTTATTATAATAAATATAAAAAATCATCTCTCTTTACTTTTTTTTTTTTTTTTTTTTTCAAATTTAATTCTCATGAAATTTTAACCCTCCAACACGTACTCTACAATGGGTGGCGCTTAAAGATCAGGAGTGACCATCTTCCAGAAGCCAGAAAACGTACGAAATTGCAGTATGCGGAAGCCTTTTGTTTGTTTTTTTGGAAGTTTATACAGTCTAGAAAGGCCTCCATTTGTCCATTCTTCGATCTCCAGTGCACCTGCGTCAGAGAGGTCCCCAGTCCCCTTCCTAGACAAGTTTCTCTAGCGCTAGTCCGTACCTACCAACTGTCAAACAGCTTTTCAGATTTTAGTGAGATTAATGAAGAAATTCCCCCGTCTAGACTTCTGACTCCATGCATGTGTTTCAGAAACTCCGAGTCGCGACAAATTTTTTTTTTTGTGGGCAGAAACTGCTACTTTTGGGGTCCAAAAGCACAAACAGTATTACTGCTGGTGTATTTAAATAATCACTAATTAAAAACATATTGAATTGTATTTGTTAAAAAGGCCCAAAAAATAACAACTAAAGTTCATGATGTGTTGAAAGAATTCGAAGACACAACACGAAAAGCTTTCTTGAAAAAAGCTCCAATAGCCGCGTACTCCTCCAACGCCCTAACATCCATGTTACACCGGAGGAGCTGGGGAAAGAACAGCCAAAAGCCGGTGACCATCACGAATCCGAGGGTCAAGGGCCCAGATATCAGCCTCGGCAACCGGAACCTCCCGGAGAAAGCCTTCTTCAAAGCAATCTCTACCATCAAACACACCCCATGGAGGAGGAAGAACCCCGTGACCTCCCACGTGGGTTTCTCGCGGCCGAGGTAGTAGAATATAAGCTCGTGCATGATAGCCGACACGACGAAGGTCCCCAGCACTGCAGGCATTAGGGCCCACCTGCGGCTACCCGTCACGCGTGCGGCGATGTGGAGGACGGGTTCGTATACCGTCGGCCGTAGAATACTGGTGACCACGAGGTTCCATCTCCTGCCCCAGAAGTCTTGCAGCGAGGTGGAGAGGTACGGGTCATCGAACTGTGGCTCGAGATCAAGGCCCAGGAGGGCTCGAGCCAGGGCTGCGACAATGGCTAGGATGATCTCAAGGCCGAAATATATGTGAATGCAGTATAGAATCAGTATGACCGTTGGATGAATATGCTCACTGTAGTCGTAGACCCGTACCAACAAGGCCAAGAGAAGACCCTTTATTGCGTAGTTTAGAGGCGATTTCTGCCCCTTTTTGGGCTTTCCATAAACTGGGTTTGCCTTACTGTGGCCATTCGAAAGGAACTTTTCATCTGGGTTCTCTCTGGTTTGGCCGTTTGAGTGTGATTTAGGAGCCGGGTTTTCTTTGTTCTGGATGTTTTGTGGTTTTTCCGGTAACTTTGGGGGTGGGTTTTGCTGGACCTTAATGGGTAAACAAGCAACGGCGACGAAGCGCCCGAGAGAGATTGGGGGGTCGGAGGATAGAGGTCCTTTATCGAAAGCAAAGAGCAAGAGTTTGAAGTTGGCGAGCCAAGCGACAAAGAAAGCAGTGGTGCCTCCAAGATGGACGGAGGAGATGTTAAGAGGGAGGACAAGAAAGAGGCACACAATTGGGAGCACAACAAGAAGCCTTGGAATACCTCTGGGGACCAACTTACCCATGGCATAGCAGTAGCACAGAGATATGAAGACTGAAAACCATACCTTGGCGAAATTCTTTAGCTCGCTGTCCATCTTCTTTGTAATAATCTTTCCTGCTGGTTGTTCTTGATCTCTGCAAAAGATCTAAGGAAGAGAGGTTTCGCGTCCAGAAGTACTCAGAAAAAATGTTCCGTACGGAGACGTCGAAGACACACCAGGATGAGAAGTTGAGCCAAGCATGGACGGCGGCCTTTTTTTAACGAGTTATAGAATATTATATTTAAATATAAAATATTAATAAATTTTAGTTAGATTTTTTTTTCTAACTTTTTTGTAATGCAAAATTATTCATTGATATCAATAAATCATTATATCATTTTTTAGCTTTTTATATCTAAATTTATATTTTTTATTAGATATATTTAATATCTCAAAATTATTAAAAACTACTCTAAGCACAAACACAAACTTTAAATAAAACTACTTTACACAATTTAAAATAATCTCAATTTTCTCCTAGACAAAATAATTTTTTTTAGAATAATAGCATCTAGAACTTTATGCGAGTGATCATGCTCAAAAAAAATAACTAAAAATAAGAGTTGAGAACCGACGAGAAATAATATTTATAAAAATAGAATGAATAAGTAGATTTTTCTTAGTTTTTTAACTTATAAAAAAACAGTACTTGCTCAGATAATTTAGCAAATAGTTTATTAGGTTAATAAGTCTCTTTTAAAAATGATTTTTTAGTTTGTTAAGTGAATGCTACTAAAAAATTAAATAGAGTAACCTAGGTTTAAAAGGCTAACAATTAAGTGGATGTTAATCTTCTTTAATTAAGGAAAATTTATGGGGCCTTTCATCAATTAGTGGTAGTCTCCTATTGGAATAAAAAATTAATTAAAATTATACACAAATCATTAAATGAGGAAGTTTTTAAGTTAATTTTTTAATCACATTCGTTTAACGGGGTCTATTAAAACAAATTTGAAATTTGGAGGGGGCCATAGGCAGCCTAGGAGCCGGCATTGGATGGTTTCGGGCTCTCAACGCATTCATACATCACATATGAATCTGGGAGTTTCTGTTGGGCAGAAAACATCACACGTTGAGCCATAAAAGGTTGGGGGTACATATAATTAAGAGAATATCACTTATTTATGTCCACATAAAAGGCAGTATCTCTCTCTGTATATATATATAATATCTTTCTATCTAGAGTTAGATTATAATATTTTTTTCCATTGAAACAGTGCCTGTATGGAAACAGTATTATTTGTATAACCTTACCTATAGGTAATCATTAACTTCGATTGAAAATCAATTGCCCCCAAAAAGAAAAAGAGGGAAATACATAGATAAAAGCGTGTACATAGATAACACTTGTATTCGGTGGGTACGGTGAAGTGACTCGTATGCTGTTTCTAACTTTCTCACCCATTAAAGATAACCCTGAATAAGATCCACTCGATGGTCCCCGTTAAAGTCTTTTGATTGGGACGTCTGTGCTAACTGCAACGGCGTGTTTGGTTCAAATTTAATAATTTAACGGGGACTGGTATTTCCAATAATTAGCTATTATTAGCTTCACAAAATTGTAAGATTTTTTTATATAATTGTGAATATTTATATAGATTCGAGTTTTATGGGACTTTTTTTTTTGTTTATAAAAATTAATGTAAAATTTAAAGATATTTAATTTTTATTAGAGTTTGTAAAAAGACGTAGAGATAGATGATTTGATGTAATTTTTTAATAAAAAATATTGAACTTTGATAAAAAAAAAAAAAAAAAAAAGTATGGAAAGATAAGATTTGTTAGAATTGTTTTTTAAAAGGTATTGAAATTATGTAAAAAGTTGTTGGAGATTATATTAAAAAGAGAAATGCTTG
Source organism: Morella rubra (assembly GCA_003952965.2). Taxonomy (NCBI): domain Eukaryota; kingdom Viridiplantae; phylum Streptophyta; class Magnoliopsida; order Fagales; family Myricaceae; genus Morella; species Morella rubra. The sequence continues at coordinate 6,127,167 of CM025850.1, read as the reverse complement.
ATGTCCTTCCTGAGTTCTTCTCAGGTTCTTCTAAGAAGAATATAACGGTTCAGGATGAAGATTCATTTAAAATTTAAGCCGTTGGATTCTTCTTAGAAGAACCTGATAAGAATCTAAGAAGGACTGGTATTTCCAATAATTAGCTATTATTAGCTTCACAAAATTGTAAGATTTTTTTATATAATTGTGAATATTTATATAGATTCGAGTTTTATAGGTTTTTTTTTTGTTTATAAAAGTTAATGTAAAATTTTAAATATATTTAATTTTTTATTAGAGTTTGTAAAAAGACGTAGAGATAGATGATTTGATGTATTTTTTAATAAAAAAATATTGAACTTTGATAAAAAAAAAAAAAAAAAAAAAAGTATGGAAAGATAAGATTTGTTAGAATTGTTTTTTAAAAAGGTATTGAAATTTATGTAAAAAGTTGTTGGAGATTATATTAAAAAGAGAAATGCTTGATGTCCTTCCTGAGTTCTTCTCAGGTTCTTCTAAGAAGAATCTAACGGTTCAGGATCTCTGAGTGTATAGGATTCATTTTTAAATTAATCTTAAGCCGTTGGATTCTTCTTAGAAGAACCTGATAAGAATCTAAGAAGGACACCAAGCATTACTCTATTAAAAATATTAGTATTTGTGTAAGATTTTTTGAAATTTTAGACGTTTGTTTTATGAATTTTGTTACATTCATTTGTTTGTTTGCGCCTATTGTTTAGTTTAGTTCTATGGGTCAAATTTGACCAACTCGGATTTCTTTTTTTCTTTTTTATTTAACTACATTCCTCAGTTTCTCAGGAAAACAGCTTGATCTCGTGAAGTGTTAACATTTTAACATTCAAATCACAAATACAATCCCCCCCCACCACCAAAATAAAAAATAAAAAAATAAATATATATATAAATTTTGAAAGAGAAAATCTGGAACATCCATTGCTTAGCAAAAAAAAAAATACCATTAAGAAAAGGGGGAGAGTACCTGTACAAGGTTGGGATTGCCAAGGGACAAAGCTAGGAGTTTTATCTAAGAAAAAGCCAGATACAGTTTTTACGCAAAAGTAATGCTATATGCAATACCATTATTCATTGTCCAATAATTTGTACATAACTCAAAAAAATTATATTAAAATAGATATAAGAAAAGGGCTCGATATTTTTTTGGCATGCTCTTTATGGTTCAACCTAAGCTTTGAAGAAAGAAAAAAGCATATGTTTAATCAACAACTCAACAGGTAATACTTGAAGCTAATTTTATTAAAATCAAGTGAAAAAGTCAAATGTCAATTGACAAGTACTCCACAAAGGCAAAAATGTCGAGCTTAAGAATAAGACATTTTACAAAATTTCACAGAATATGGCCTTGCAAAGAAATAACTGCTGTTTTCTATGAGTCTATCGAAAAGATAAAGAGGTAATCTTTTACATATTGATGATAATACTTTAATCTTGTAGAACAATATAAATGATTTGCCCATAAACATTCTATTAGAATTGCTAATATCCAGAGCAAAACTGGGGAAAAGCTATAGAAATCTGATCTAGATTCTACACGCATTATCCAGGAGGTAGCCGAACAACACTATCCAGCCAGTGGACCCCACGGACTACGATAATCTGATGGACAATACATCTGGAAGCATTCCCCGCAACGACAGAAAAATAGCTAAGGTTGTGCATTTCTCTATATCATATGAAGAAACAAAGATTCATCGCCGACAACATTAACACACAACTGTCAACAATTCTAACGCAAAGCATATTACCTATAGAATTATTTTAAGACAAATAATGTGAAGACGATTTTCCAGTCAAAATTTCCGACAAGGATTGGTGCTTTTGATGATCTCAAGAGATGAGAGATGATTGCCTTCATTTCTGCAGAACCAATTGACTTTTCCCTCGGTCAGCCAGATTCCTCCATATTGACAAAACAACCAATTCTGAAGGTCAGGATTTCTCTCCTCTCTCCTGACCTGTCTCATTAGCTGTTTATAATCGATTACACTATGAAGCCTAATCTTAATAAAGAGGCAAAGAGCCGATACATGTTAAACATTGGCTTTTTTAAGACACCAGTATGCACTCAAAATTGGTACTTGAATGCCTATATTACTGATGCTGCTCATAAATCTGCATATAAGCCTCAGAAAGTGCAACCATTTGAGGAAGTGTTTCTGAAACATGCAGATCCTGCATCTCATACCTGAAAACATCGAATGTCAGAAGCGTCAATTGCAATATTTAATATGTCCTGATTCAAATCTATAAAATAGGGACTTACCATAATTCTTCTGACTTCCGCTGTACAAATACCCTGTAGAACCCCTCATCGGGTTTACCATCGTGAACAATATTGGCAATCAAATCATACTTTGAACGTAATTTCTCATTCTCTTTGGGTGTTGGCAAGGGAATGTAATCCTTCAACTCCAGATTCTTCACAGGAAAGTTAACTGAGACAAACATAATATCAGTTATAGCTTAAGCCACATCAGCTGGTCTCAGTTCCATATATTGTGATAGCCCGGGATTCAGCATACAACTGCAAAATACTAAAAAGATGGAATCTTACCTAATGTAGGGTTCTTTTCTACAAAAAAGTTGTTCTTTGTAAATCGACGCATGTGAAGAATTAGATACCGAGGCAATCTGGTAACACGGTATCTCATCCTTGCGATACGAGGACGAACAACTTCAGTGACAGTTTCACCATCAAACTTCTTCAGGATGTTGAAAAGTGGAACCTACAACAAAATCAATGCAAAATTTGGTCCTCTACTAGCAAATGCACATAAAACCACAAAAACTTTCTCCAGGACTAATATCTTTCAAAAGACTTCCCAAAAGTTCATTTTTACAAAGAAGTCAACTTTGGTCCAGCTACTAATTTTCAGTGAATCAATGGTGCAGATGTTTGGCGATAGGGTGAAGAGTTTTCAAAATAATTTTTTGATTGGTAATCATATACACCTCCTCTACATCTTGAACCCATGACCTCACCTTTTATCCTGCTCCGAAGAAAAAAATGCCATTTGAGACACAGATCATTGGCAGCATTACAGTAACATTACTATATTGAAATATAAATGTACATGTAGAAAAGATAGACAGCCCAAATTCCGGAACAAGAAGCCACTTCCAACAGATCACCAAAAGGTCTTCTTATCTCACTTGATTGGTGTTCACAATATATAGTACCTACAGCAAAATTTTCTAATCATTCTTAAAAGATGAATGCATTGTTTAGTACGATCCTTTCCTTTGAACTGAGTAGGCCATAAATGAGGTGGCCCATAGTAAGCAATACATGAAACAACGTCACTTTAGAGTGCCATTGCATCTTTAACATTGCCACGCAAAATTGAGAGATGGAGCAACCATATTTAAACCCACTTTCTCCCTCAACTATGTCATCTCTCTGCTTTGCCAACTACAAGGAGACTTAAAACAATACAAAATGTTTTCAACATGGTCTCTCTCTCTATACAGGATATCTAACAACAACAAAACGTAAAACCTTAGTAGATTGGACTCGCCCCTTAGAAAAAATAACGGCAGCAAAAAATTCATATCCTGCTTATGTTTCAACCAAACAAACATAAAAAATAAAAATAAAAATCTAAGCTACCTGGGGTATTATGTTTTTCTCCATCACATCTTTGAAAAGAGGAGGTGGCGGCAGATCCAGTCCAAGCATTAAGAATGGCATTCTGGAAGTTTCCGCCACAACTGCTTCATATTCAGTTCCACCATCCGAGAGTTTTGAAACAGCATTCAGATCATCACCATTTTCTTTCTTCTCTGTGAGAGCTTTGTTATGAATCTCTTTAACAACCTCCAATTCCCCCTGTCAATAATGTATAGTAGATTTTAGATAACCACCTGTGAAGATCCGACTGCTAAAAACAAAGTGAATGAGAAATAGGAGGTTGATATAGGTTACCTGAAAACAATCATAGATAATGCTCCTATTTTTCTTCGTTTTAAGATCAGAATGCAGTGTGTTAAGAAGCCAAGACATGAATTCAACTGGGTCTGATTGTGCGCCTATCCGAAACCTTTTCTTACTGGATTTCATAACTGCCTGCAGAAACTCATGTGGGCTCACCTGTAAACATTAGAAAAATGGATAAATACAAATTTCATGTTCAGGAACCATTAGTTCAATGTGACATATGACTCGAATCAAACCTGTCCTTTAAAGTTCCGTGTATGCCAAATCTTTCGTGTGAGTTCTCCAAATCGATGAACAAGTAGAGATTTGCTGTGTTTATAATTTTGAGGGATAAGGAAAAAATTCCTTAAAGGAGTAACTCTCATCAATGATTGTATAATGACATTCACAAAATCTGTCTCCTTAATGTTGTTAAGACCCACCTGAAATTTTTCACAATCATGGTTAACACTTCAAAAGGCCCAATTAACATCTTATATTAAATGTTGTACAGGGCCAAAGATAGGTACCATTCCTGGGAGATAATCAGAACCATCAAGTGCCCTAGACCATTGCTTGTTCTTATCAAGTTGTTCAACTAGCTCCTTCGTAAACCTGCATATGCGGTAGCCAGAAAATCAAAGAATATTGAGTAAAAGTACCTAATTCAACACACTCAAATTCTCAAATAACACATGGGAATAATACATGGAAAATAGCATATTACTATCACAAATATCACTGAGAAACTTGATAAACCCGACCAAGCTAATCTACAGAAAAGTGTAATCCATATGGATCAAGCCAAACATATCCAATGAGACTCACAACATAACCATGACCACTTTGAAGCACATATACCTGCATAAAAGGCTGATGGGCATTTGCACACATATACATACACATGCACAATAGTTCAATACAAAAATACTGCGCTCCAGGCGCGTGGACACACAGCAGGAGATTTGAAAAGAAAGGGTGGAGAACAATGTGAAATAGAGAAGAAAATCAAGTAAAAGCACTTTTCAAATCATAAGCATACCTTGGACTCAGAACATGTCGTATGTCATCCAAAGAGGAGTCATCAATTTCATATCCATCAGGAAGGCAATAGACCTGCTCTGTCTGAAGATTGATATAAACATGATGGCCTGCTTCAAGGCTGTGAGTATACGCATGAGACTTTTTCCCTCTTCCTTGATAGTACTTACCACAGACCAAACATGCGTACACATTCAAATTTGACAGAGAAACAGAACAGAACTTCTCAAAATCAAAATCCAAAACCTGCAAAGCATAGAGAGCAATAAAAAAAATGCATTTATAAGGATATATGCCAATTATTGATATAGATATCCATAGAACTTTGAAAAGAGAAAAGAAAACGTCTCAAATTTGTCCGAGTTCTGCAATCATGGACAAGAAACCCAAATCCAGATGCTTCTACCTATCCAGTGAACAAATATACACAGAGCCCATAGACAAGCATTTAGTGTAGAGATATGTCCATGGTGTCGTTAAATCGTCTCTAATTTCCACAAAAATAGTGTACCTGGCGATTAACAGTATCAAGATAAGGGCAGTCCCTCCGGCGCTCAACATCCCGACTTCGCTTTCCCTGACCATATCCTTGATCATCCTGATCTTCGTCGTCGTAGTCATCTTCTTGATCACCTCCTTCGCCATTTTGCTCAGCCAGTTGCCTACCTCCTTCCTTTCTATCGCCATTTTGCTCGGGCCTTTGTTTTTGCCTCTCATCCTCTTCCTCCTCATCATCATCATAGTTCGCTAGCCCAGCCAGAGGGTTCGCAATGGGAAGAGGAGGGGGCGAGGGAGATGACTCCTCCTCCAGTACTTTCCGCCTCTTTGGTTCCGAAGCGAGCACTTCCTCATCCTCCACCAAATTATCGTTTTCCCTCTTCGATTTCATTGCTGTTACGACCTCACTTATCTGACATATACCGTACTTTTCTGCAAACCATCCATGAAAATAAGGCATTTATTCGATTATTTCAAATGCATTGAATTTACAACTAATAACTAAGCCATAAAAGTAAAACAACACAACGCAACTGTTAAAGATGGAGAAAAACTAATTGTTTCCGACCTGTAAGCACAAAACTAAACTCTTGCGTCTTGTTGTAAAGCAGAACTCCAGGTTTTTTAGGTATTTATTTTCCTAAATGTTCTCAGTAACTAAGCTAGAGCGTTTCAAGGTTCTAGGGTTTTTACAAAAGTAAGACCAGATCAAAGAGACCAACCAAAAGATTGTACTCAACACAAGATTTTAAGAAACTGAACCACGATTCAATCACGGACCTGGGAGAGCTACGGAAAAGCTGAGTTAAGCAAGACGCTTCGGTTGATGTCTCTCGACTCTCTCCAATTCGGTCGCGGGTAGTAGCTCGGAGCGAGTAGGAAGTAACGAATCGGGAACCGTTCGGCTGGCGTTCCAGAGTCGAGAATGCTCTTCTACCTGGTGTCATCCGGTACTGGGCTTGAATGCGGGCAGTAATCTTAACGGGCTTGGAGAAATGGACAAGCCCGGTTCTTCTAGATGGGATTGTTTGTTTTTCCATAACAAAACAGACTCCAGTTAAATTATCTAGTTTTTTTTTTTCTCTAATAACTATTCACTTGTTTATTATTTTATTAAATAAGAGGAGAAGATGGATCGAATAATCTCATATAAGTATTTATGTCATATTTGGATGAGATTGCATGATACTTGTTAAAAGATAATTAGTTACTTTTTTTATAGAGTATTGGGACCTATTTAAATTCTCAAAATATTTGATCCAATTAGGAAGAAGCTAAGATCCTTCGTTGAGGGATTGGAGAAATGCTCTCTTGCTATTCAACTTTATTCACGATTAAAAATTTGATTATTCAATTCGAACCGAAAATTGGAAAGTATCTTTATTCTTTAAAAACATAAACATGCTTGTGTAATGTAATGGATAGAACATTTGCTTACTTTAATTCCTGTTTCCTAGAAGATCATGAAATATTGGATATGTAACTAATTAAAAGGAATCTCGTGTTTCCGCAGCTTCTGTGGTCTCGTAAGTGCCCATCAAGAATCATACTTCCCTTTAATCATGCACACAAACATACCTAGATATAAGAAATGAGAGAGAATTGGAGTACAAAATGTAAATAATTTTTGGGAATGTTATTTTATGCGTATTTTTTATCCATTAATTTTCAATTGGCTAACGCTTTCTAAAAGCTAAAAGCGATCCTACGATTTTATGTGGGTCCTCATTCATGATTTTATGCGATCCATTAATTTTCAACGGCAACTAGCTAGCGAGAGATCTTTTTTCAGCAGAAGATTGAGGAATGAAATGGAGGCCGACTTCGTTGCAAATTTTCTGGTTGTACACATTGGAAAGGAAATTGCTGAAAATTTTAGTACGGATAATTTAATTGACAACTTTTATTTATTGAAAGAATAACAACTCATTACCATAATCATGAATGTTATTTCTATTTTCGTGGTATGTTTTAATATCAAATTGACAAAATGCAATTTTTCTATAAACTTTGAGTTGTACTTAAAATTATATGGTTCTCAGCGGTTGTTGTGCACCTCCGTTAAGCTTTATTATTATTAAACTATATGACTTTTGTATCTTTGCCAATGGCCAGTTCAGCACATCAGATTCTACCATTAACCCATGCGTCCCTAAAGCCAGCGCTCTTTTGAATTCCCGCTCACACTTTTCCTGCTTTGTTTTGATCGTATCTGTCTTATTCTGAACTAAAAGCCAGTTTAATATTGCTAGGTCAGAGAGAGGTGATTTCAAATAAGGTCTTGATGAATCATGCAGAGACACCATTTTAACTCCCGAGTTTTAAGTCTATGCTTTTATCTACCCATGTCTACCTTCACCTTCTGTGACTCTGTCCTACTCACACGTAAATTCTAGAGAACCACTGCAAAATTTAAAAGCATTATCTTGAAGACATCCATTGCAGAATAGACAAAAGGTTCCTCGAGAGACACTGAACAAAAAAAAAAAATGAGAGAGGGAAATCGTGCAAAGTATAGAACAAGGCCGTCGCTCGAAATGAGAAGAACAGGACAGAGAAGAAAGTAAAAGTAATATGCTTTGGCGAACTTTAGCAGTTGGAATTCACACTACAGTGAATAAAGAACAAGCAAACAGCCATGAATTTAGCCCTTTTCTCTTCTCTTTTCTGTAAGCAAGTAAGCCCTTTCTTTATTCGAAGAAGCTCAAAACACAGAAATAAAGCTTAATAGTTTGCAAAGTAATGACTCCCCAACAAGTAGCATGGGTATACTGACATGCACATGAATGTAGAAAGTGAGAGAGAGAGAGACGGAGACAAGAGAGAGTACCCTCAAAAAGCTCGACTTTATTAACAAGTACCTAACGGATTAACATCATTTTCTTGTTGTTTCCAACACAAAAATCCTCTCTTCATTAACTAGGTGCTGGTCTCAGACTGAACTGAATATAATAAGATACTGGAAATGAGAGATATATGTTACTGAAGCAGATTTCAGCTTAGCAAACAATGAACAGGTAGCAGAAAACAAAAACACTGAAGCAAGATTTCTCGGTTTAAGACGACTGCCAATCTTTCCGGATATCGAATGTGTAGTTGATCTCCAAGTAGCACTTGTTGTCATCATCAACAAACTGGAAGCACAGAGGAATAGAATTAGAGACTGGTCCAAACAGAGAGTGTCTTTAAGATGAGGAAGTTGACATATAACGTTCAAATTTCAAAAACTGCACGGCCCACTATTTTGAATTTCACATGAAGGATTTATGGTGCCCAGAAAGCCTGACAACAAATCTATTGGATCATTACCGGGTCAAGTTAATTTTTGCATGTAGGATAGGCATTCATGTGTAGTAAGTAATTCGTCTAAGCAACAACTGCATGGCTGTTGCATAAAAGCCAAAACTCTAAAGTTTTATGCCCCCGTCTCACGGTACAGAGTTTCATACTTAAAAGTAAACCAAAGGCTAAGCAGCACAAGACATTGGATGAACCAACCTTACTTCTAGCTGCATACGACCCTCTAGCAAACATGCCAGATGGTGTAGTATCTTCAGGTATCTCATATGTATAAGGCTCTGCCTGAGGACTGAAGGTTCCGAGCATCTCTTTTGTGCTGTCCACTGGAACAATACGCGCAAGACAGGACAATAATCCCAGGGTTATAAGTCTTGATTCTTTAACTAAAAGTGCGTTTCTTTGCATGAGAGAATTACCTTTCAGACCGGTTTTCCACACCGTGTTAGTGTATCTGAGACCTGAAACAATATTGTTGCTGACCTGGAAGGTGAACTTCAGGCTGTAACGGCTATCTTCTTTCAGAGTAAACCACAAGCCCTTGGGTTTCCTATTCTCCGGAATGGGAAGAATGATATCAGGTCTACCAGGGGACTTGATCGCAAGGCTCAGGATCTTAACTTCTGGGTCTAGAGTTTCTACATTATACCCAGTAAAAGCGGAAAGCAAAATTGTCAAACACATTAAGCTAAAGCTCTCCCATTCGTAATCAAACAAATTGCTTACTGGAAACCAAGATAAGGAAACTCAGGAGCACCTTTATGAACATGATTATTATCTAATTGAAGGACAGTGAACAAGGGAGGAAATTGCTCAAGTGCCCATCATTTTATAACTAAAATATAGGCCAAAAAATAGGTGAGATTCAAAGCAGAAAACTAGGAAAATCGTTTTGAAATTCAGCGTCTCTGAGTGATTCTAGCTAGGGGGATATAATTAATTGGAAGAATTAACCTTGTATTATTCACGCTTCTCTTGCGTGATCTTTGCTATCCTGAGAGAGAGAGAGAGAGAGAGAGAGTTTTGGAACCTTACAACAATGAAAGATTCCGAATCTGTTTTCCCCCCCTCCGTCTTCTAAGCAAGCAAACAAAGTTCCAAGACAAACAATTTGGAGAAAGGAAAATGATTACCTCCAACGGAATTTAAATCTACACTCCCAAGAAGCTGCTCCTTCCATCTTCTCAGGCTCTCATCATCCTGTATAACCACAAAACATAAATGTTCATAAACATAAAATATCATCCTGCATAACCCAAAAAAGGACAATTTAATTCATGAAAACGTGAAACAAACCTTATCCTTCTCGAATTGCTCTTTCAGTGTGTACTGAGGGCCCAACTCTATCTGCTTTTCTTCATCGTCTTCATCATCCTCAGTCGCACAAAGAGAAGCCTCACTCATTCGCCGCCTCATCCCGCCTGGTTGACTAGCGTTTTCTCCACCTGTAACCGTCTCTGCTGTTGTCTTTGTTTTTGAAGCTTCACTGTGTTCCTCACCGTCCATACTTTTCTCGTCATAACCCATGCTGTCCGAACTTGAAACCACACCAACGGCCAAAGACATCAACAGCCCATTAACAGCGACAAAAAGAATCAAAATGGCAAAGGGAACAGACTACCAAATATAAGTGCAACCACAAACAACAGAAAAATGGTCACTGAGCTAAAGAACAGAAAGAGAAGCCAAAATCCCACTAGGAAGAATCTCCCAAATGAAAAACAACAAAGAATGCGGGAAGCCCAATAGATAATGGTATTGAATACAAATAACGGCTTGAAAGGGAGAGTTTGGTTAAAGAATCCCAGAAAGGTCAATAGGAAACAAAATCAAGAAAACCCGGTCATGGATAACCCTCGTAGCAAGAAAAGACGCCAAGAAAAAGAAAGGGACAGAGAGAGGGACAGAGAGAGTGTTCGAGAAAGTTTAAGCAGAGAAGGAAATGGTCATGTGGTGATCCGAAATTCTGAACCTTCAAAGTGAAAGAAATATTAGAGAGAGAGAAAGAGGTGGCGAGATCGTGAGGGTCACTCCTGCACAAGCTTCCACGAAGACCAAGATTCGAGGAGAGCTTTTCGATTAGTTAAACTTGAGCACACAGACATACATGAGATGAGACAGCCTAGCCTAGGACTGGGGACGGGATGGACCAGATATGCGTTTGACTCTTTCTTATTGCTCATTGGGAGTAATGTGGATATAAACATTAAATTATGTTCGTAGTAATTGGCAATTTGCAACTCGGAAAGAAGCTGAGCTTGTATTTCCTTCTTCTTCTTCTTTTTTTTTTTCCAAAGGAGAAAGCTCAATTCAAATGGTTACTAACGGTGCCTAATTCTCCCTCCCAAGCCCAAATCCAATTCTCCCAAAGGAAATTTTTTACCTTTTAAAGAAATTTTTTTTAAAAATAAAATTTTTTAAAGACATTAAAATTTCAAAAATTTTACACCAACTTAATACATTTTTATTAAAAAAATTTATTATCTCCTTTCTTTTTAACAAATTCGATTGCTTTTTCATTATAAAATTCTATTAAATTTTTTCTCTCCTTATGAACAAACTTCAATAAAAAATTATTTTACAATCAAATATTCTTAGTCTTTTTTATCAACTTTTTACAAACCCTTATAAAAAGTCAAAACTCTCAAAATTTCTTATACAAATTCAAAATTCTTTAAAATTTTACTTGACAAACATCACCCTAATAATATGATAAGGAGAAATAAGTTGAATTTCTCAATGTGAAATCTTCTTAAATGGGAGTGGGTATGGCGTGTAAATACAGGAATCATATGTCTATCAAATTTTTAAAAAATTTGTAAAAGAAAGAAATTACATTTGCACCATTGATCGAATTACTATGTTTTTTTGTCCTTCCCATAATTTACATCTCAAATTATCAAATTTGATAAAATGCATTTTCAAATACTGTCTAATAATAGATGGTGTAAAGTATGAAACCATCAATAATTCAAGAGGCAATATATCAAGTTCAATAATTTGAGGGGTAAATTAGAAAAGATAAGATAATTATAGAAAACAGTAGAGGGAGAAGGGACATCTTTGAGAAAGTTTGGTCAGTGAATGATAGGATTCTCCTTGTGATCGATAGGATTCCATTATTTTCAAGTCGCTTTCGTATTGTCTGACCAGGAAAAAGAAAGAAAAGTATCTTTCGAATTGCCAATTATATATTAAACTGTTACTACATGGGACACAATATAGGGGCGCAACGATCGTTGGATAACTTTGATCGAAATGATTGACCGGGTCCACGCATAATCGTGTACACCTCCAGAGAGTGGGATCCACAGTTTGGTACAGATGGATTTGCTAGAGCATAATAAGCTTACTAATTCCAATCATACTGTCTGCCAGGGCACAATTATGCAGCAGAAAAAAAAAAAAAAAGCTATAAGATATTTGGCATCAGACCATTGTGCTCACATTTTCTTCATTTCCCTTTGGTCGGAGAAGCCATGGATGATTCCAGAGTCGTGTGGATTCAAGAGTTTACTATTCATATATTGATCTGTCATTGTGTACAATAGACATTCTAAAAAGAAATTAGGCATTATTTTGGGCAGTGAGGGATTGTAAAGCAACTACGTGGAAATCACATCATTGATACAGAAGCAAAAGGAGATATATTTTATCCTAAACAGTACCTTTCTCCATCCAAAGTTGGAATGAATTGTAGGTAATTTGAGGCCCCTGATTGCTCCTTGATTACTGCTGCAATTCTAAACACTTTATGACTTCTTTTTAATATAGGACAATATTTTTACCTTCCCAAACGTGTATAGTTAACAATCTTCCGGTGCTTATCTTCCATAACCATAACTAGGGGTTTAAGCCACAAAGGGAGTATTGTCTTACATCCCTGTCATAGGAGGTCAAAGTTATGAGGTCCACTTATGGGGATAATCTTATGGCTTAGAAGATTACATGGTGTGTTAAATGGCAAAAAATAAAAAACTGATGGAAACGAATTTATTAAGTTTTTTAACTGTATTTTGCAGCTCCCATGTCATTTAAGCATGTAAGACCGTCATGCAACAGGCAGAAATCACAGGAAAGAGAACAATGGGAATGAAAACCATTCGGATAGCTGAATTTGGTGGTATTTATGGAGGGAACGTAATTCCCAGTGTTTTAATGATGTTGCTTATGTATCGAATGGAGTGTTGACAAGAGCGACTTGCTGCAGTCTCTTTCTCTCTGTTTTACATTGAGATGAGACTGAAAATTTAAGGTGTGTCCCTTATTTAAATTATAAGGATTTCCTAAGATTTCTTTGCTGTGTATCCGTCTTAAGATATTTGGGTTTAATTTGTTGAGTAGTCACTTGTGTTTACTGTTTCATCACTATTTTTGACTTCTAAAGAAATGTTATTGGTGTCTATCCAATTTTGATCTTGGAGAGAACTAGCGTTTGATTTGAATTTCCATTACAATATGTGTAAGCGTGCCCTCCCATCAGTATCGATCATCATTAACATAATTGGATGATTCATAAGAAGAAATCAAGTAGTTTAAAATAATAAATCGATTAAATAATTCAAGATACAAAGATATTGACTCAAGAATCATATGCTTTCATGTAACCATGCACTCAGAAGAGAATCATATTTACTCGATCGACCCTAGTAATGGTATTTGATTTGACAAGAAGCACTGATCGATCTCGAAATGATCTCTTCGGAGATGCGTTATATAACGGGCATTTCGCAAAAGCGGGAAGCTTTACATCTTAACTTCCTCTGATTATATTGTGTTTTCAGAAGATCAGCAAAGACAATGTTGAACAAGCGAGGGAAGGGGATGCGACGTACTCGGGCGATTGAGTTAGGTGTCTGAAAGCACATTGTGTCAACCTGAAACAAAGTGTACCACTCGCTTCGCCAAATTTTTTCAAAACTTCTTTTGAGCAGAGTATTGCTAGAGATCAGTTCATTTGACAATATTATAATCTACAAACAGTTCCTTGTGAGCTATCTGGGAGCACATGTCTAGTACTTCCAGAGTTCTGATGTTTACTGAACCTCACAGATGCTCACATTTTTTCGTGTACCCATCCGCTAAGAAGCAATACTAGCACTACGACGCAATGGGTTTAGAGTAAGACTTAGTGATCAGTCAGAAGACGGAGCACTAATACCCTCTCATTCACGCACATAATCATTAGACTCACTGAGTACACGGAGATAAACACATTAATAAGATAAACACTAAGAGGTAGAGGTAACAAAAGAATTATTGTCTACTAAGTGTGTGAAGAACAAGAAAATTTATATTATGAGAGTGGAGCAAAGAAAACTTACTTTCCAGGAAGATTGGAGCCTTAACCTAAAAGCTTAGTAGAAAATTGCATTGTTTGGTGTCTGCCTCAACCACAGTATTAACCAAATCTCACCACGTCTCACCCATCGCTCAAACCATTAACTCCTCACAGCGATTGCCACGTCTCCACCTATTGCTCCTCTTGCCTGTTCGCTTGTATTTCTCTTGGATTTCCTCCAAAATTTAGTCACTACCAAAAATTCAAAATTATCTCTGTACACCACGTACTCCCAGTTTCTAATGCTTATCCATATTGCTATGTTCCACTTGTCAACTCATACAAAGTACTCGCAAAGCTATAAATGACACCAGATGATGTGAGTGTGAAGAATACAACCGTTAAGTAGCTCCCAATCTAGACTCTCTACAAATGATTTCTCAATAGAGTTTTATTTCCTCCCAATCCACATACAGAGAGCATGATTTAAGAACATAAATGATCAGTAATAAAAAAATTACCAATTAGAGAGTGGCCAAAAAGAGAGAGTGAGTGTCTACTGAAGTGATAAAATATCATAAACAAGTGTATTATACCATAACCAAGATGTGAGACTCGACAATCAACTTCATAACACAAAAAATATCTGTAATAAGTGCGCCCTGTCTGGACCTTTTCTCGCATGTTAGTCTGAGGACTATCCACCCTGGAGGAAAGAGATTTCATAGGCGGGCGTTTGTGCTCTATTGCTCGTACTCTCGTGCGATCTGAGCCTGTGCCGATCTAAATCGATAGTGCCCCTTTTTTAGTTGGCTCCGGGCCGTTACATTACAATTTCTGTGCTTGCATAAAAAGTTCTCCTTCTTTTTACGCCTGTGCGAGTACGTTGGTGCTTGGTGGTGTGTATATAGTTTCGTCGACCACTTGACGCAGTCGAAGCTGTGTTAGTGTTTTAAATTAATATCCTTTAAGTTGTGTTCTGTCGTTATGCTTGTTTGTGTGTCCTCTTTATGTCTGTGATATGCAACCGCTATCACTCTTTTTAGATACTTTAAACTCTAGTCCTATTTGGTTTCTCACTCAATAAAATGCCGGCATTTTCTACCGTATTTGTCACTTGCACCTGTCACTTTTCTTTTGCTCACACGGTTGCGTTGAAGATTAATTGAGTGAGCTCCGTATTTTCCGCGAAAACACTAGTCTTTCACTTATCAATATAGCCAGTTTAGGCACGTGGCTACTGCATAAAAGTACCATTCGGTTTTGATTATATATTGTTCTATTTGTACTCACACAAATTTAAAAGTGACGTGCAATCATTGGCATTAGAAGAGAAGAGAGACAAAGAAAAAATAAGAGACAATGAGACTACAACACAAAAAATTATAAATAAGATCATCATACTTAATAAAGTCATACTACTAACCACGCACAATATACAAACAAGGAATAAAGGAAGGCCCAGCAAAAAAAGCCGAGAAGGTAAGATAAACGTCGTTGTGATAAGAAAACTAATAGGGAGTCAATGAAACCTTATCAGGTAATGCAGCTTTCAATCAATTGGCTGAGGCAATCCAAGCATAATCATGGCACCTAAATGACACTGAAACTCATGAGATCGTCTGTATATCATGTATTGAGACATTTAATTTATACTCCCCGATGCATTAAAACAAGACTGGCATAAGATAATTTATTTCTATTAGCAAGACTATTGTCACCAGCATGGTTAGACTCTAAATTTAGTTCATATTGATTATCTAGGCTCATATGAACCAAGAATACATGTAACAGCTTAAGGCTATCTTTGTTATGTGGGAGATGGATTGAGTAAGTTTTAAGGGATGACTACAATGAAGTAATGTGTATGGCAAATCTATATTGCCCTTATAACTGCTGAAGAGGGCCTAAACTAGATTCTGTCGAGATAATTCGTGGAAGACTGAGAAATGGTCTGATATTATCCTGTGAGCTGCAGTTCCGATTGTCATGTATTCATTTACTATTTTTCAGTTATCGAGAAGTTAAACCTTAATACCAACTGACCTTAAAAGAATAATCAGGTAAAGTTAGTTCTAATTGTAGTTCATATATAGCAAGCCGATTAGTTATATCTTAACTGTCTCTGAATGCGGAGTGCAAAAATCTGGTATCAATTAAAGCATTGTGCCTGGTTACATAAAGAGAACCACTACAGGAGGCTCAATGGATCACCTTAGATTCAACTAGTGGGTGCATCTACTCATGTGCAACGAGGAGCAGATGCTATACAAATCAACATCGCTCAAATATATCTCAATCTTACTCAGTATCTTGAAGTAGAATTAAAATTCTTTTGTTATTTTTTGTAGAAAATATTCAACGTTAATGTTTCTCTAAAATTTTTCACGGTATATTCTCATATTGAATATACACACTTTGGATCACAGTGCTGTTCCTACATGTTGGAAGGTAAGATATACCTCATTTCACTTAGCGCAAAATTATAAGGGGAGTAAACATAAGATGTCGGCATGTTTGATCAATATAGATCAATTGTTTCATATGAAATATTCAGAATCGAATTTATTATTTTTTAACACTATGCTACGTATTTTACTTATACAAAAAAGTTATAAACTTTCCTGTTTTCGTCTTTTTTGTTTTGGGGAATATAAGTGTAAAAAATACTCTAGATGTAGAACTAAGCGTACAAAATTTACTTTTTATATTTAATCTGCACAAATAAAGTTTTATCAACGCAACCATATTTTTTTTTTCAGGTTGAGAAAATAGCTCACTTAGTCACAACCACACCGAAGCTCGTAATCGCATAATTATTTTCCGAATCTTGATAGCACACGCACACGAGATATTCAAATTTCAGGACTAAAAACACACGACTCTAATAGCTAATTAGAATTACTCTCTTTATTTGTTATGGATTCATTAAGAATGAATTATTCTATTTATTGGTAAGCTCAAACAATGGCATTTTAAATCTGAGAACGTAAATTTCACAACATGATATTGTTTCGCATTGTAGCAGGTACCTCTTTTCACGGTTTTTCTCTCGAGAGAAAAAATAGCGCACTAAATGAATTCCTCAAAAAAATAGTATTTTTCTTATGTCGTGGAAGCTCTCTCAGCTCCGTTTATGTGCACTCTCTGTCGTGTCGATCGGAAAGGATCTGTTTCGCGGTGACACAGAGCATGTTACTAAAATTGAGATAGATGTGTTTTCGATCTGGTGTGCCCTTAGGTCGAAACTGCGCCCAATGGTTTTTACTGCATTCCATCTCTATGTATGAAGTGGCCTTCTTTTATTGTGTTTATAGGTAGATGACCCTCGATAAGAGATTAACCCAAGATGGTAGTTCTTTTGAACTCAGTATTTATTTCTACATATGAAGTATTATTGTTACCAGTTCGGGGCATTTGAGATCCCCTCTTTTGTAACCTATATATTTTAAGATTTCAGCGCCACGGTATAATTATAAATTTGTCCTTTACTTTAATTTGAGAGTAATTATGCAGTTTTTATTTAATATTTTTAGGTTTATTCATATTTTATTGTAAATATTATATTCGTTAATCGTTGCTATTATTTTAAATATTTAAATTTTCTTTTAAAATTTTTTGTTGTTTAGAAGTGAAAACTTTCACAAATGCAGTAATAATTTTGAGGAAGCAAACAAGACGCTAGTGGAGATTTTCGATTCTGAACTGTCGACTCCCGCCCTTTGGTACGGCCGCATGCGCAGCGGCCAGTAGCAGCGTACTTCTACTTAAGTCATCTTTTCTAAAAATAAAGAAACCCATAAAAAGAACATCCAATTTCATAAAATAAGAAACACAACAGAAAAAGCAATCAATATAGAGAAGAATTACGACAACATAAAAAGTCTGGATTAATGATCTGTTAATACCAACTGTAAAACTCAATCAGCAACAGCAAAATTTCTGAAGCAAATTAGGTTTGAAACAAATGCTTCGAACAAAAATTGACGAAAAAGATCAAACAAATAGGAAGAAGAACATCAATCTATTTTGGCGACGGCATGTTGGACACGTATTGTACTTGACCAACCAGGGTAGTACACAAGATTGATGATAAAAGTGAGAGCAATTCATCCGAAGAAGCTGACCTTTGCCCAAACATAGACCGCACATACCCAAATCTTGATCGTCAGTCTTGCTCGCAACAAAGTTGCCGTTCTTGATCAGCTTGTCCATCGCGGTGCACCCAAATCAAACTCTCCACCACTCATCTCAAGTATGTCGATTTGGTAGAATAGTAAGTTGACGACCATGGAATACCCCGTGACCCCGCTAGGGCCAGCCGCCAAGCTTAATGCAACTGGCGCGATGCGTTGAACCACTTCGTTGTGGTACTTAGGCCCGAGGTCGAAGCCAATATAGATCCTCGTGCGGAAAGGTAGTGTCGAGGTGGCATGGTCGGGCAGCAGAAGCATCTCTGCGGCAAGTAGGATATTCTATTTTTGTTTGTTATATGCTATCGATTGTGTTTTTATAACATATCATGTTAATGGATTAGTATTAAAAAGAATACAAGAACCATAGGTAAGTTGAGGTAAGACAAAAGAGCAATAACAACTCGTAAGCTGATATATTTTGGGATCTACAACATGCGCCCGAGAGTATTATTTTATGAGAACACAAATTATCCGATATTAAATTGAGTTTTCCTGCTCAAAGAATTCTAGCGATAATAATTCATGTAAGGTATGTCTGATAGTTGACGCTATCTGTTTCCAAGACTTTATTATGGGTTACCAATCTAAGTATTCGATTCTCATTCACAATAGCTAGCATAGAGTGAATCGATCTGTGTAAATAATTGACTCTTACTTGGATTTGCAACACTCCTTCGTGCTCTTGATAAACTATTATAATTTTAAATGTTTGGTTACTAACTCAAACATGTTTCTTCATAATTTTTTTGATATTTGACTAATACTATATTTTTGCAATCTTGTATAATTAGTGAATTGAATTATTTGCATCCGTTTAAAACGGATCATTAAGTTACTCAAACTCAATAAGTCTACGGAGAGAAATAATATATTCAAATTGTGATATTAGACTCCCATAAAAAGATAATGTTAATGTACTCTCTCTCTGACATAAATGAAATGAAGTTGAGCAACACATGAGACTTGAGATGCATAAGTGCGCACACGTATCGAGATAATTGAAATTTCCGTCTCTTAGTACGCAGGATATCGGGACGGTCGATGGAGGGAGAGAGGCGAGCTAGTGAGGAGCCCCGATAGATAGTTGAAGAAAAGAAGTTAGAACGTTATTTTTTTACATGTTGGGGTCCAAATAGAATTTTGCCGAGATAATTCGTGTGGGTCTAATGATTCAGAGTCTACATGGATCATTGGGAAGATTCAGGATTATCTTGACTTAGATATAATTAATAATGTTTAAGAATATGACATATTTTTGTTTCAATAATATGTATAATTTTAAATAAATTTGATTGTTTTCTTAAACATTTTTTTTCTTAAAATCTCTCGACGAAAAACAAATACAAAGATCACGTAATTGATTTTTTGTTTTTATTCACCGTAAATTATGGCATCCATACTTTAAGATCTGAACTCAAAAACAGTTCGGAAGACGGGGATTAGGTGTCCATCAGTCAGGAGATCCACAATTTGGAGAAAGACGTCGACAGCTTAACACAATATTCTGCGTTTATTGTTTGCATTAATCTAAGCATGACATATTGCTTATCGTGTTCATTGTGAAACTAAATATAAGTGTAGGACATCTTCAATTGTTAACAATCAGCGGTCCCTTGATCTATCAAGAAAAATGTTCGTAATCAGACTCATGTAATGTCGGTAGGCCCGTGATTATATACGTTAAAAGTGGCTTGAAACTCGTATTTCGCATACATACCGAAATCAGTCTCCTCGAAACCTCAACTCCCAATGATTGCAATGGATAGGTGTGATCTGTTTAATAGATCCACCAGAGACGGAGAATAGTTTTCTATCTCACCCTAATTCTACCCTATCTTTTTGAGCATTGATGTGAATTTTTTGGTATTATTATTATTTCGTATATATAGATTTTTTTATGTCCTTTAGCATCTTCTTTTTAGAAATCACATGACTCTTATACTCATGCTAGAATAATATTTTATGAGATACATATAATATGTAAAGAGGCGCGAAATTGTATTTTAGTGACACAATTTTTATATATTATTTATGTCAAAAGTGTATTTATGAAAAAATGCTTATAATGTGTTATAAATAAATTTTGAATAATTTAAATAAGCCTGAAGATTAATATGATGAGTATTTCATAACTTCAAATTTTCCGATCGGGTGATAAGAAAAATTTGTAGAAGTACGATTCTGACAATAAATATAGTAAATTTTGTATTTGCATATGATAAATGTTTTGGTTGTATAAAGAAAAAGTAACCTTAAAAACAGTAAACATTAATGCTTCTATAATGTGCGCAAAGAAATGTGAGTTTGATAAAAATAAAATGCGTTAGCAGATAGAAAGATAGTTTATCGACACATGATAAACGTAAGACAGATGTAACGTGCTGGTAGTTATGAAAGATTGAGCAAACTTAGTAAACAGAATGAGTGATTTTTACACTTCTCAGCCCTTGCAGATCACACCGACTATTAACTCTCTCTATCAAAACTATCAAGTGCTTACAGTAGGTTGGAGCACACTTTCCTATCCGTTTCCTTAGCCAACGAGTGATTATAGTTAGACATAAGAATGGACTTACTCTTTTATCTATCCGTATAATAATGCCATGCACACCTATGCCGAGCAATTGCTCAGAGCACGATGTTGTAATGTCTCTCATGTGGTTCAATTCACGCACTAGCTACCAGAACGAGGCAAAGTTAGTCGCAATATATAGGCAAAATGTGTCCATGTAATTAATCGTGCTTCATAATTTTTTATTATATTTATTATAATGTTTATTCTCATATGATGTCCTTGGGTCTCTCTCTCTCACTCTTTATAGTAAAGGTGCAATACTCATCCTGCTTCTTCGCTCTCAGATTTTTCCTCCTTAATTATATACCTCTTGTGGGATTAAGTAATCAGCAGTGGTTGGGCTTACGCGCTTATTTTTCTCTACGTATATGTGTAAAGACTATAGATCGAAGGAGTATCTTTCATTTCGGCATTTCGACGGGTTAGAGTTCTAGGAAGAGGTTGGATGAGATTTTTGTGGGTGTGTTCATGATCATTACCCTGATTCTGCCATTCAAAACACTTGCCGGATTGAAGCTCGGGTAATATAATTGTCTTTTTGCAAATCAAGACGTATATGTACATGAAGGCCATTCTAGTCTTTTCAGGATTATAAAGAGAGAGACGTTATGGAGTATATTTGCAGAGACAGAAGAGTCTCGTAGAGAAAGTAGTAATGAGAGTGCGAGGGAGGTGAATGAGGAAGTGAGAAGAGAAAAAGAAGCAGAGAAGAAACTCGTTTGGTCCGTGTTTTTAGATTAAATAATTATTGAAGAGGGCACGCTGAAAACCATAGAGTAGTAACCAGATCCCTAAAGAAAAATAGCGAACTAGATTCGAGTGGAGTTTCCTGAGTGCACCTTGCGTTCGATGCGCGTTCACATAGACAGCGTTCTCTTAATCTAACGTTGTGATGTACGCACGCTGGTGCGGTTCATTCAGCAGCATGGATGTCTAATGCTATAAGGGGCTATAAATCTATCACAAACAAGGGCGTCTTTACTCCGAGGAATCCTAGATCAACGTCGCTCTCATAAACGCCACAATTACTCATTCGCTCTTCAGACATTTCCTATCTAAGCAGGGCTACGCACATCTCCACACAAGTCATCCACCGAAACTCCACCACCCCACCTCTCACCTCAATATGAACTCATTTGACCCTCTCGACAATTCCACAATCCTCTCATATTTCGTTTAGCCACCACATCAGCAAAACGATTCATCTCACCCATTGTTGCCTACATACCAAAACAAATTCTACTCAACACCGCCCCGAACGAGCTTTAAATCCGGCAAATTCCTCAATATAACTCCTGTCCCCTCTGTCACGTCACAAAAGCCAAACGGGAACCTGCACTGAGTGTATCGCACGCAAACAGACCAGGTACACTCCTTAAGAGCACTAAAAAGATCTCGAGGCTTTTTCTGTTTCATTTACGTGCTATCTGCCAACCACACTCCAATGAAACCACCAAATAAGCAAAAGGTATCATCTATAATTTTTCGCATCTCCATGTTAGTAAGCTTTTGCTGGTTATTGATTAAACTCGAAATTTCGTAGCAAAAGCTTCATCGAGTTCCAAAATTATACGCGTTTATAGACTGTGACCTAATGGATTTCTCATTGCCAGTATACTACTCTATTTGTATAAATTACTGCTTCTTCTGTTATGTAAAATCTAAGAATATACTTTTTTGCGATTATTTTTTACTCAGATAAAGAAATGGTACCATCAACGTTACATTCTCAGAGTTGCAATCGTTAAAGAGTCATCATATTTCACTCGAGTTGAATCTCCCTCTATTCCTCATAATATCTCCAGAATTGAATTGACTTTATCTTTCAGAGGTCATAATAATCTGATGCCATAAAAAGCACGATTGATATGCTCACTTATGTCTCTCTGACTGGCTCACGAGCATTGAGCTCTC
Source organism: Morella rubra (assembly GCA_003952965.2). Lineage (NCBI taxonomy): Eukaryota > Viridiplantae > Streptophyta > Magnoliopsida > Fagales > Myricaceae > Morella > Morella rubra. The sequence goes on along the minus strand of CM025850.1, from coordinate 6,104,431 downwards.
TAGACCATTTTGAGAAATAAATATTGAGTCTTTGCTAAATACATAACTAATAAAATAGAGAATTATCGATCCATACCACTGCAATTAGGAACCAAATATAATTAATTTCTAGGGTTTATTTGTCTTTTAATGGAGTTTTACCCTATCCTTATGCACGATTAAAGCAATTGGTTACTAGGAGCTTGGATGTCATAAACGAGATTCGGCACGTCAGATCTACAAGATGTTTACGTGCTCTGATGAAGACAAAACTTTGAGAGGAGTTTGCAAACAATGAATAACGCAATTGTTCACGTCAGTAAAATTTAGTGTAGGATGAGTGAGGGAAGTTAAATTTTTTCTTTTTCTCCAGCACCAATGAAAGACTGTCAATACCATTTTCCGTTAGCCTCTACATACTAAAGAAAAATCAACATGATTATCTAGGCTTATAACGTGTCTGATTGTACGATACAGTCGTAGTCTAAATGCATTTGCTAGTGTGACGTAAGCTATTAGCCAGATCTAATCTAAGTGACTCTTGTTCATAGGATGCCAGGTTCATGGTTGCTACCTAGCGTTGGCTTCATATGAAATAACTTATTTATTTAATTGCAAATCATATAAACTTTATCGTTCTTGATTGTTACTATCTTTGTACCACTGACTCTTGATCTTTTTTACTTCTAGGTGTATAGCTTATTGTACCGATATGCAATATGTAAATTATCTCGAGAAGCGACTCCAGACCTGCTCGAGTCGTGTATCTACCAATACACATTATCAGAACTATGTTTCCACTCCCAGTTCTTCCCATAGGCTGATCGCTGGAAATGTCCTGTTGCCATTATGAAATCATTAAATAATTCTCTGAAGCCGCCTATATAAAAGTAAATGTGCATTTTCCTGTCGATATTACCTCATGATCATGTACAGTGGCGGAGTCCAATATAGAGCAGCAGGTACGGCACCAAGCTTTGAAACGACCTGTCTCTGCGGTTGTGCTCTCACCCTAACTTTCTCCGAATTGTTGCGGGTGCTGACATTGGCCATACGGCAATGAGGTTCGTTTATTCTCTCGGAGTCTTACGACCAACTTTTCCTTAAATGTGTGGGCCCTTTTATTTTGTATCCTCTCTCCAGAGGTGTATGAAGCAAATCTGCACTCTTTTACACTTACAAAACTTTTGTTGGATTGATATCAGATTCTAGAACAAGTCATGTTGGTATTATCATCAAGGAAAAACAACCCTGCCATGATTCATGGTAGGACGATACGAAGAGTTTTCATGCTGTGTCATATGAATGCCTTTCGCGGCTGCGGAGTGTTATTTGACTGGAATAGTTACTGACTAGGTTCATTAAATGTCGATAAGCTGCTAGACGCAACACAATCGGAATATTTTATCAGCCACCTCTCGCCCTATGCACAGATTAGTTAATGTGGCAGAATACCACAAAAATACGCTTTGGCTTGGTGCAGGTGGTATCTACGTTTACTTGATTTTTTTGCACCACTCTTCTCCAGTGTTGCAGCAGGGCGGCTGACTACGAATCACTTGGCGTCATTCGTGGTCCTCAGGCCGAATCTCAATTGCTAGAAACGCGTCCGTTGAGCATTGATGGTTCGGTGGCGTAGGGTAAACTACGTAGCCGTGCAGTACTCTCGAACCTGGTCATTTCCTATTTATTGGTGTGAATGCATTGGCAAGTTTTTTGCACTGAGAGGGTGCACGATGGCTCAATTGAAGCGAGTCGACGTGTTTGGGGAGTGCAAGTTAATGTCTGACCATCTGAGGATGGTTATGTCTAGTGCATAGTACTTAGGTCCGATCACCTGACTATCCCGCCTTTCCGCGTCTCCCCTTTAAGTAATCTCTTATCTGAAGGTCTCAGCCATTATCTATCACAGACATTAACCATATGAGATGCAGTAGCCTTCTTGATAGTACTCGGATTTTATGCTTTCTGCATATGTAGAGTTATTTTGTTGATGATCTTCATTATCTCTCTCTGCGTATAGTACTTGCAGTTTCTACATATTTTTAGAATTGAAACTTCCTTATTCCTCTGATAAGTGTGAGTTGCCTATCACACGTATGGCCTTCTCGGCTTTGTAGAAACTGCTCTTGCTTTCTTTTTTGAAGTTCTCTGAAGTGTGGTCAATGTACTCCCTCTTATGCTCGTTTACTTTTGTGGTTTCTTCAGGTTATACTTTACGAATCATGTGATATTATGTAGATGCCGAGTCGTGACTGGTGTGTGAGTTAGCCCGAATGGCATTTTGCTCCACTGGGACTAACAGCCTCAAGTTTAAGTATTCATTTTCAGAACTCTTCATCTTGATATCTCGTCGAATTTGACTAGGTATAACGCTCGATGCTCTCGGTGAGTGTTGAGTACGCTCGTAACTTATTCTCCCAAGTTAGATAGCTGTAGAAAGTATACATTCTGCTCGTTCGTGCCACTCATGTTGCTTGTTATTGTGTAATGTATTCAGTTTCGAGCCATTGTCTGACAATAAGTTCATCTTTATAATTCTCATTAGATGATTGGAATAATTCGCTGTCAAGTAGTTAGTTCTCCTAGTTCTGCTCTTAAATCTGGCGTGGTAGTTCTTTCTGCTGTGCAGGTGCACCTACCGTCAAGCTCTTTGCGTGTCTCGTGTTGTTGTAAAGAGATGAAACTCAAAAGCCGTGTTTGTCTAAGTGTTTACCCACATTAACGAAACTATATCCTATATTTTTTCATCATTCATCTCATTATTCCTCCATCAGTGCTCTCTGTACATTTATCATATTTCTGTTATTGTCTTTAGGAAAAGAATATTAATAATGTGCTCTCCTAATGTGGTCTTGACTGAACTGGTATAAGAAAATGTCTGTGTAAACGATTAAAACCAATAATCATACTATTGCCTTACGTGTCTCTTTGTTATTTGAGACTAATATACACACCTGCAAGAAGTCGTTACAAAATTGTTGTTTTTTTTATTCTTTAAATAGGTGTGCGTCTATCTTGACGTCAATTCAAGCCTATCTTTCAATATATTGTAGAAACAGATAAGTGTAAAGTAACTTTCATTATTGTATTAGTTGGGTGCATGAATACTATGGTAGATGACATGCTAATATATAACTCTGTAACTTCATTGAGAATCGAATATTGGAAACTGAGAGGGCGCAAATTGCAGGTATTCATTGTAAGTTATGCCGTTGCCGCTAGATATTACTTTTTCTAATCTTAAACTTCACAGAATGTTTCAATTGAGAGGATGATAAACTCTGAACTGACTAAGGATACCTGCTAGAAATAATAGAATGTGAATTCCTCTACTGTTTTTCGATTAAGGTAGCCAAACTGAGTGATTGTTTAGCTGCTCTTAAATTTTGTTCTTGTTCATGTAATTCATAAATGCCATAGTAACTGAGATTTTTATCTTGTTAAGACATCGCTCTTTTATGCAGTTGCTTGATATATTATAGATATAAGTCAAGAACTATGCTGCTAGATATAAAATCACGAAATAGAAGATTATCAAGTCCAAATAAATGTACGTATTTTTTGTGTAAGGGCTCAGTGATATGAGATAATGATTATTTACCCTGGACGTATTTATTATATAATAACATCCCGCCCTCAAAATACTCGTAGTTATGAAATGTCAGATATAATTGACAATTTTTAAACGCAGTCATCAATTAAAATTTAGTCATCTAATCATCTATTTTATCAAAAAGAATAGCAAAAGAAAGTGTTTACATCTTATACTTACCTGTTTTTTAGATCTTCTCGACTTGAGTGTCAAAACCCTGACATACCTCTAAAATGGAGCTCGGCATTGATTAACAGTTCTGTATAAATGTCTCCTAATTCGAAAACATAGTTATTCCTTACTGTTGTCGAATGATAGTAATTGGCTATGATAGATTATGATTGCGATCAACTGAATAAATATATGTCAATGTAGTTTATCACATGAGATATAATTTTATATCCTCGGTAAGGTGAATTACTCGTGCCTTTCAATAAATGTTATGATTTGTTATTGCACAAATAACTGATCCTCACGTCATCTGCTCATCATTCTCAAAACGTTCCAAATCCTCGAGACTATTAAATCAAAAGACACCCACATCAACCTGACTTACACACTCAGGCGTGGGTGGGAATCTGGCTATGTATTAGATTTGTTTTAAATTAAAAAATGTTGTTAATGAGTATATTAAGAATAACCCCTATTGATATCAACCATTATTTAGTCAACAATAGGTCCGATTAGAAGTGCTGATATATTGTTTTAAAAATTGTTTCCTGATAAATAACAACATAATTATGATAAAATCTCTATCGCTTTTATCCACTATTATAGGCTAGTGCAAACATTACATTTAATGGTGATTGCTGAGTGGTCACAATAATAATAAGACACGTCAAAGCTACTAGGTGAGAGCGCGAGACTGTGCCGCCCAGATTAGATATAAAGCCGCAACGTCGAGGGGTAAAAGACCCTCACAACTGTAGCTTTCACAATTGTTTTAGCTCAAGACTGCATAGCTAGCTCATTCGAACAAAAAAGACAAGAAAGTAAAAATAGTTAATCATAAAACGAAGGAGCAGACGTATCGGTCCCATTATAGTATTTCGGCGATTCCGCTCTATACCAGCCGCGCCTCTCTACCCATTCCCTTGATAGGGTCGGCAGATATGCATGCCAATCATCTCTATTCTTCGCTATTCCTCGCGCGACGCTCTTTGCTATCTCGTAATGTCTATAGAAGACCTTTACCGCATAGCGCCAGCTAAATGTTCAACCAGGCTTAAAGTCCTCCTTCTCACGGGCCTAAGTCTCAGTGCAAAATCTTAGGAGCTTATGAGCGTGCGGAGTTGAGAGATAAGCTACGTTGAGGGTCCGGTTTGCGTGAGAATCTAAGAAGCACGCATAGCGAGGGATAAGGCTAGGTAACGGAGAATTTTAGTGAAAGCGTCATGAGCGAGAAAGGGAATTGCCGTAAAACTTTACCCGCCAAACACAAGGACATGCGAGGATCTCATTTCTATAGCTAGGCGGTTTCTCTCTTAACTGCTTTGAGAACGAGCTTTGGCTACACTCCAATCTTGTTCGATCTCTTGAGATTGATGCTTGTTGTATTCTCGGCGCAGAGGAAGCCGTGTTTTGAGTCTGGTTCAGGGGATTACGTCAGTATCATGAATTATTGTGGGTCGTAATAATATATCCTCTCTCATCTCTGCCATTCGAATGAGGTCATATCTAAGGGCAACCTTTTCCTTCTTTTCCTGTAGTAGTCCTTAACGGACATGGTCTCAGCTCCTACACACAGCACATATGTTGTTTTGAGTCGTCATAAATTTCGAGTTTCTAGTGTACATGAATTTATTTCTTTTATATTTTCTTATAATTACAATTATATTCTATTAAAAATACGTTTGCTGACCTTTTATGCTTCATATATCCAAAAAGTTGCTCAAATATTTAAACTAGTAAATTGTTTAGAATTTCCTCGACAAAGAAACACCACATAACGATATCAAATCATAAACACTTCTATATTCCCCTGTCTGGTAGCCCTCCCTCAAGAAGTTTGATTGGACAGCGTTGATTGTGAGAAGGAGTGGCTTGTTTACGGTGGAAAGCGAACTTAGATTACTCATAGTCTTTTTCTTTCATGTGGAACGAGCTAAGATACGCTTTACAACGACCAGGTATCGGGCAGTAGCGCCTCCAGAGGGATGAATGTGGAGTCTAAATCAAGTTAAGATTAATGTCAGTTTCTCATTTTATCATTTACTTATTCTAAATACATAGCGAAGAATCTCGCTGATGAGAGTAATAATCCGCTTAGCAACATATGCTACACTCGTTTCTCGTTATCGGCCTGTCCTGCATTGTATCTTCTATCTTCCTATCTCCTGTTTCTGCAACTTGTTCTCAGTCATACCAGATCGGCTAATTCCTTTGACTTTTTAACTCCGCCTGCGGCTCTCGCCGAATCTATCGTTCTTCTCTCGAGATTAAAGATCTTTGCTTAGCCAAGAAAGGCGTGTTCAGATTACCTTGTGTGAGTCATTTAGTTTTTATTTTATTTTTTCGATGCGTTCTCTTGATGATTGTGCTATCTATCGTTAAGATAGTCTCCATTTGAGATATTGTGGTCTCTGAGCTTTTTTTTCTTTTTTTAACGCACGATCAGGTGTCTCATTGGT
>CM025850.1:5977917-6097227 GCA_003952965.2 Morella rubra | reverse complement strand
TCATATTTATTGTTGGCGACATGGGCATATCCAAACCTGACCCTGCAATTCAGCTAATCCACATGAGAAAATTTCCCCTTAAGTTCTGGAAATTAATTAGAAACTGATAGTCTCCTTCACCTGGGCATCCTTTCAATAAGACCTGCACCAAAACGGTTAAACACTATTGTGACTCTCATAACTCTATCTGCGGTGAAATCATCATTGTGTCCAAGTAACATCACCTGTACGCCCAACGTGGTCAATAGTATTAGTTCCATATAGACAAAAAGAATGGAAAAGGAACAAAGCAGCCCAATTATGTGCCGCATGCTGCATTAGGGACTCAAGGAAGCACAAAGAAAAAAAATGATGAACCAAAAGGTTTTCAGCGTACTTTATCATGCTGGGAGAAGTAGTTGTTAGAGACGGTGATCGCAGTTGAAGCATGGATTATATCAATGAGGCCGTCCGCGGAACGGGAAAGAAAACAGTGGTCGATCCAGACGTTAGAAGATCCAAAGATGGAAATGGCATCTCCATCTGCGCCTCGACGATGTCCAACATGAGTTGGACTGCTCCTAACAAGGCCACTTTTCCCCGGCTTACAGTCATGAATACTGATCCCATGTATAATAACGTGGCTAACGTATTGAATCGTGATGCATGGTCCATATGCAATCTCCACTTTAGCCCCTCTACCATCTATGGTCTTGAAACTATTCATAATAAGCTCGTTTTTGAGTACGATCAGCATGTCGCGGGCGAAAACGATCCAAAGTGGCTGTGCTTGGACGACACCGTATCGAAGTGTCCCCGGTTTAGGATTTACGGGATCATCTTCAGGGGTCGTGACTGTGTATATTGCCCCGAATTTTCCTCCTATTGCATCTTTACCATAACCCACAGCACAATCAGCCAAAGCACGGCGGTAGGTCCGCCGCCAATTTGGTTTGGTGCGCCAGCATGCGTCTATCACGTTAAACACTTTCTTACCGCCCTGAGGACTCCAAGGTTGTGGGGTACCGTAATCGGCTTCCGAGGACGACGAAGAAAAGAATGTTAGAAAACATGAAAGTAGCACAAGAAGAAGGGCAAGGTAGGCCATGGCTAGCTTTTGGGTCTGAGACGAGGAACAGCATGAGGGAAAGAGAGAACTATATAGGCCGTGTCGGTCGAGAAAGTGGTTCACACGATCTAGGGGCTGATTAAATTTGTTTTTTTGCTTATTAATTTGGGGGGGGGGGGGGTGGATTTGGAACTACACGAAGACGTGGGTGCTCGAGCTTTGTTTGGTGGACTTGCCCTATGCAGAGATAGATTTCATATATAGATGTTCTAATGTCTCAATTATTTTATTACTTGTTCGTAATTGGGTACGTATACTGATCCCCTGGGAAATGTAGGAAGACCTTTTTGAGTAGATATAGAAATATTTTAGGTACGTGACTGAAAAATATATTTTATTATTATTATTATGATCTACGAATACTGGAGTTAATTTCAATGGATATAACATTAATTATAATCAGTATATTAATATTACAGGTCAAATCTCTCGCTAACTACAAGCCTATAACTACGGTACGCTGTTGGATGATCGATTTGTCAAAATGTCAACGTTTTTTTTTTCTTCGCTACATGGGCCGGCTTGTTTCTGTCGAATTCCTGATTAATCGAATCCAACACTCAATCGGCCATGATTTTCAAGACAAACAAAAAAAAAATAGTATCAAGTGCATACGTATATATATTCGGTCCAGTGCCAATAATTGCGGGAATTAAGCATAAAACAATGGAGCATCTGCTTGATCAGACGTTGACATATTTATATTTCCCATTTCTAAATATTAATTATAGAACAAGCACCAAAAGGACAAATAAAAGATCAGCAAACACTCGGATATATAATAAGAATCTTTTACTTCCAAATTACACCAATACGAACTGCAGGATTAATAACTGAATCATGATAAAACTAAAATTCTTTGAGATTGATCTGTACTTCACGTACGTACGATCGATAAACTCGCAATTATGAGCTCCAATTCGCCTCATAGAATTATTTGTGCTGCGGGCCTGCTTGGATTTTATATCAGATATATCGTAATTGACGGCCTAATTCAGACAATTATATATTAGATAGAAAATTTATTAGTTCTAGAGGATCTTGACTTCAAACTCAAACCTGGATCTCGTATTATAAAGTTTGGAAGTATGCCAGTGATCATGGGAGGCTCTTCATGTGATCAGGTCTGCTGGCAGTGGCGGATTCAAGGGGTGGCAGCAGGCCTGCCTGCACTGTCCAAAAAAAAAACTACATGTATTTCTTTTTTTTTTTTTTTTCATAAGTTGGCCTGGGCCCGATCCCTATAGGCCCAGACCAACCCTAGTTCTGTAGATTGCAGCTCCACACTTCCACGGTCCCCTGCCGCACGCCTGCACCAGCAGGCAGCCACCACTCACAGTCTCACTCCGTTCAATGCCTTCTGTGATACAATCTTGAATTTCTTTGAATTTTTTTTTGGCTCTCTTCTAAAATTCTCAGCCTTTTGTCTTGGGTCTTGTTGAGGTTTTGTACAGTTTGCATTACACGGCGGTGCAGTTAGGGACGCCGGGAGTAAAGTTTATGGTAGCGCTGGACACTGGGAATGACTTGTTTTGGGTACCCTATGATTGCAGCAGATGTCCTCCTTCTAAAGGCACAGTTTATGCTTCCGTATGCTCTGTTTCTCTCTTTTTTAAGCCCTGCGAATATTCGAATGGATTTTTCTTTTTCCTTTTTTCAGTAAAAAGTGCAACTTTGTTTTTTTTAAATTCATGCATATTTTTGTGATAATGGTAAAACGATTAGGTTCATATTGGGAGAATTGCTAATTTGTTATGGCCATTAAAATTTCATATGTTAGCCTCTTGTTGCGCGGGGGAGGGGGTTGACGAGTAACTAGTAGTTATAGACTAATATCTATCATTTACTAGCGGTTTACACTTTGGGACAAGTAGTAACTCATGCACACGTCCAATAGTTGTGTTAAACTGAAAGGGGGCATTGGTGGCTGAAAACATAAGTGATGAGGATCAAGAGAGATATAATATATGGGGTTTCTTCTTGGTTATTATACCTCCTTTCTTTCAATTTTTCAAAGCGGTAAGCTGTTCGCTTAATTAATTTTATTTTGCTAACTAAATCGGGCAATTTTTTTTTCTTCATGCTATTGATTTAGAGAGGGGGATGCATTCCTTGATTATGGTTATTTAAAGTCATGCCTTTTTCCTAGTTTCCATTCTTGAAGTGGGATTTAGTATTTGTGGTTGTAATTCTACCAAAGTAACAATTTGATTCCTGACTAAACAATACGCATGACTGTGTGTGTTTGGGTTGAGGATTACTAGATTAGGCATATCGACCTTATATTTTCCAAAACCTGTTGAAGGCACTTTTAATTAAATTCAACATCTAATAAGTATCATACCACATTGACCTTGAGAGTTGAGACTAACACGAGAAAATTTGTGCATAAGTTTGTATTCTAGTTTACTGAATGGATTCATCTTTTTGGCCTTCTTTCATTAATGCTTTTTGCTTCCCTTCTGTTTGATTTTTCAAGGAAACCAAATTGTTCTATAGGATTTTGAGCTTAATATATACACCCTAGAGGGTCATCATCAAGCAAAGAGATCACTTGCAACAATAGCCTGTGTGCTTACCGAAATAGATGTATTGGAACATTTAGCAGTTGTCCTTACATGGTCTCTTATGTCTCAGCTGAAACATCTACTTCTGGGATATTGGTAGAGAACGAAGCCATTTTGCAATATTTCAGAAAATACAAAAACGTAGGATGCAATTGTCACCTATCAGTCGCAATATATAGTACGATACAGTATTTTAATATTTTTAATACTTTTAATCTTAGTCTTTAATTTTCGATATTGTAACTCTAAGACAATTTTTTTCATTATGAAGGAAAAAAAAATTTCTTGTCATTTTGCCTCTAAAGTTGGATTCCCTTGGATTTTGATCCTGGCTTTGCCATTGTTCGCTGGTCAGAAGTTAGCAAGACGTACAGTAACCATAGACATGGTCTAGAGGCCGTTGACATCTAATTATAATTGCTGACAGTACGTACGCCTCAAATTTACAAGAAGAAAATTCTGAAAGTAAGGTCCAAAAATTGACATAACAGTATTAATGACTAAACTTGTATAAAATATTTCAGAAAGAGACCTCACAGATTACAGCGACGTCTTATACGTCCTTACAAGAGACCAAGGATATGGAATGAACCAATCGCTAATTGCACATACTAATTAATGAAAAGATTCTTAATAAACCAATCGCTAATTGCACGTGGTAATTAATGAATTTGATAATGAAAATTAACTTCGTAGCAATATCGATCGCAAGCTGCACAAGTAGTTGATATCTCTGATTATTGTTCAGTGGACGTTGCATGGCGTCTTCTAGGCATAGCTGCACATTCCATACACACATGTACTCCCGTTCTTGCACATGTTGTCGCAGCTTCCACAATGCTTTTTGTTGGACATAGGATTGACACAGTTACCTTTGCAGCAAATCTCTGAATACTTGCATTTCTTCCCACACATCCCACAGTTGAGCCTGTCTGTCTTCATATTAACACATTTCTTCTTGCAGCAATCCGGCCCCGGGCTACCATCGGCTCGACAAACCTGGGGGTACTTGTTGCATTTCATAGTGTGCCGGGCTGTCTGAGCCAGAAAGCGGCTAGACCCTCGAAGAGAAATTGGTTCTTGGGTTTCATCCATAGGAAGATCAGAAGTGACTTCAGCAGTAGTTGTCTCAATATCGTCCTCATCAAGGAACAATTCTTCGTCAGATGGTGTGGCGGCTGAAAGAGCAATAAAGCAGGCTGCCATGAGAATGGCCAGCACAAGGTATGTTTTCAGGTACTTCATGTTCTGTGGGGTTGTTTGCGTTTGCGAACGATAGATCATTTGAATGGAACGGAGATGGTTTCTACGGTATGCAGAGAAGTAAAGTTTGAATATGAAAGTGAGGATTTGAATGCTTGAGATGGAAAGAATGGAGGGAGAAAGAGGTATTTATAGAGAAGATTGGAGACTGAAAGAGGTTAACGTGTTCGGTAGAAAAAGAATAATTAATTAGAATATAATATTACGCCGTTATTGGCAGTGGGATGGTCTAATTCAACGGCCACGTAGGCCAGATTCAAGTAAGCGAAGAGTTAGGCTTCCAAACAGATATTAAACTCCAAATATATTAGGCTAAAAAGGAGGCGAACAAGAAGAAATCAGATAGAGGTAATAGTTAGGTATAGCATACGTGGTTGGATTGAGAGAGGCTCCTGACTTCTGTCGTTTATACGCGTTAACAGTCTTTGGAAGGACTCGAACAATCCAACTGACACTAACAAAAACGAAGGTCTAAGAAATACGACGAGAAACGTGCATGGATAATAATCATAATAAGCCCACGTGTCTTAAATCCATGAGGCCTTGAACAACTGATCAGACATAGTCTGCATTGTAAACAAAATAATTTATGTCCATTAATTAATATATATAATTTTGCCCGATTTGTAAACTTTTAGAGTGATAAACTACAAAACCCCAGCCACCAGTTGTTTTTCCACCATATACCAAAATGGTTAGACAGTTTGCGGTTGGATCGATTGCCCGAAATTGGTCAGACATACCGCACTGCGCGCAATTTGCGACTCTAGTCTTACCTGTCCAGTTGAATCTTTCAACATTTTTCGCTCGTTCAAAGCAACGAGAAAAATCGGGTTGCTCCTCTTATTCCGGCCGGCTGACTGACTGAAAACCGTTACACAAGCACTTCCTAATAAGAGACTTCTTGATCTCTCTTACAGAGACCTATAGTACCGTATATGAATTTCAGAGTTGGACTATATTTTCCCACAAACAAGAGCATGGCCAGGATATAACCGGATGTATTGGACTTCTTCTAAAGTTTCCCTGGTATGCGAGATTGAGATTGAGACACATTGATGCAGGAGCTAGCATCAAGAAAATCAAGAAATAAATAAAATGAAAGGTGAGATATCTCTGAGAGTCTCACTTCAAATTTAAATTAGCTCAATTCAATAATCTTTCTTTGTCGTTTATTATTTAATATCTTTGAGAACTTATAAAGAATTTTTAAAATTGAAACATGAGCTAAAAAGCTAACTATCTTATTGATTGAAACCAACAATATATTCAAATACAAATTTTTGGAACTTAAAACGGCATCAACTGAGTCTTCATATGCCCGAATCTCCTATTTGAGAAATAACCCTTGATCAGCATGTCCATCATCAATTCTACCCACCCAAGCTATAAGCAAATAGCATTCAATCTTGGTCTAATTGTTAATTTGCAGATGATACTCGGGAAGGTTTTTCTTATAAACAAGAAATCGTGGTCTACAGGCCGGCCAATTAATTTGAGAAAATAAACAAAATGATTGGTTGGTTTGAAGTAATTGTCAGGCATACTGAACCAAATATTGCGTGTAGAATTGCAAGACCGGGTTTACAATTGTCCACAAGTTTTAAGTAACGTTTTCCAAATTGAGAATAAGTACGGCCGGTACAGAAGCACTTCCACATGTTACGGCCTACCTGCGTTTTTGACCTTTTTATTATAAAACTATTTGAATTGTGCAAGGTTAACTTTCTGACGATCCTAGTTTGATCCGAGAAAAATCAGTTTACCAGTGGATCGCGAGGAAAATATCGATATATCTAAAGATAGTTATTTGTAGAAAGACGGTGTCGTCTATTTTGATGGCTGGCTAGCTGGATGCGGAACCTTTTGTTACATTGGCGTTTATTGAGAAAACATGAATGCCTACGTCAGGTAATTATATATAAGGCTTCCCATCCATATTTCGGAGGCATTTTTTTTTTCTCCTTTTCTAAGCATATTTTGGAGGCAGTTGTTGCGGCAATGTTGACTTTTACCGAGCTTTTATGCTTAATATATAGGATAATATATGGTCGGCTCAATAATATAAAGAGTATAAACTCAATAATCTTCATAAACATGATCTCAACAATCCATTAAAAAAATAAAGCCTTGCGCGTCTCACCTCTCCTACATCTTAAGAAGACCAGGTCTTTCACTTATCAAGAGACGTAAGATAAGAGAACTCTTATTTCAGTACTCATGAAGCTTTAAATATTTGTTAAGCACTTAAAATTTTCAAAACTTCCATGCGCCATTATTTTTCTTGGGCAAGAATCTAATTTCAAAGAATAAAGGTAAATTTATCGAAAGACATTAGAATACCTCCAATTATTCAATTATATATATATATATCACTTACAACAGTACATGAATTCATTGGTAAAAGGAGATTTCATACCTTATTACCTCACATAATGTGTGTATATATATATATATGTTGGCAAAAGCTAGCCCGTTAAAGGGCGAGTACTCATGCTTGGCTTGTTGCTCGTAGAAAAGTACGTACCTAATTGCTTACTGCTTCCTATAAATATTACTATAAATCACTTTTCATCCAGCTATTAGTACATATATCGTGCGTTTGCTAGCTAGTTGCTAAAAGTGAAATTAATATCTTTGAGAACTTATAAAGAATTTTTTAAATTGAAACATGAGCTAAAAAGCTAACTATCTTATTGATTGAAACCAACAATATATTCAAATACAAATTTTTGGAACTTAAAACGGCATCAACTGAGTCTTGATATGCCCGAATCTCCTATTAGAGAAATAACCCTTGATCAGCATGTCCCTCATCAATTCTACCCAGCCAAGCTATAACCAAATAGCATTCAATCTTGGTCTAATTGTTAATTTGCAGATGATACTCGGGAAGGTTTTTCTTATAAACAAGAAATCGTGGTCTACGGGCCGGCCAATTAATTTGAGAAAATAAACAAAATGATTGGTTGGTTTGAAGTAATTGTCAGGGCATACTGAACCAAATATTGCATGTAGAATTGCAAGACTGGGTTTACAATTATCCACAAGTTTTTAAGTAACGTTTTCCAAACTGAGAATAAGTACGGCCGGTACAGAAGCACTTCCACATGTTACGGCCTGCCTGTGTTTTTGGCCTTTTTATTATAAAACTATTTGAAATGTGCAAGGTTGACTTTCTGACCATCCTAGTTTTATGCGACAAAAATCAGTTTACCGGTGGATCGCGAGGAAAATATCGAGATATCTAAAGATAGTTATTTGTAGAAAGACGGGGTGTCGCTGTTTTGATGGCTGGCTCGCTGGATGCGGAACCTTTTGTTACGTTGGCGTTTATTGAGACAACGTGAATGCCTACGTCACCTCGACGTATTTATATAATAGGCTTCCCATCCATTTTTTGGAGGCATTTTTTTTTTCTTTTCTAAGCATATTTTGAAGTCAGTTGTTGCGGAACATTGAAGTTTACCGAGCTTTTTTACTTGATAGGATAATATATAGTTGACCCAATAATATAAAGATTCTAATTAACTCAATAACCTTCATAAATATCTCGACAATCCATTAAAAAGATAAAGTCTTACAAGATTTTTCAATTATTATTTAGAAGATATATTGAGAATCTCACCTCTCCTATATTTTAAAATGATTAGGTCTTTGACTTATGAAGAGAAGTAAGATAAGAGATCTAACTCTTATTTCAGTACTCATGAAGCTTTAAATATTTGTTAAGCACTAAAATTTTCAAAACTTGCATACCCATTTGTCTGGATTTCTGCCGATTCTTCTTTTTCTGCTTCAGCAATATCCATTTCTTAATTTACTCCCATATTGCAAGTTATAAGATGAGAAGAGGAAAAAAAGATTGGTCTATAAGCGATCTCGCCATTATTTTTCTTAACCAGGGCAAGAATCTAATTTCAAAGAATAAAGGAAAATTTATTGAAAGACATTAGAACAACTCCAATTATTTTCATATATATCATCTACAACAGTACATGAATTCATTGGTAAAAGGAGATTTCATACTTATATATATATATATATATATATATATATGTTGGCAAAAAGCTAACACGTTATAGGGCGATCGAGTACTCATGCTTGGCTTATTACTCGTAGGAAATTACGTACCTTGCTTACTGCTTCCTATAAATATTACTACAAATCACATTTCATCCAGCTATTAATACATATATCGTGCGTTTGCTAGCTAGTTGCTAAAAGTGGAAATTAAGGCGCGAGTCTAAGTGGCGTAGCTGCATAACCCGTACTCACACGAGCTTCCCTTGCTGCACCTCTTGTTGCACCGGCCACAGTGTCTCTCATCGCTGGAAGGGTTCACACACTCCCCTTGGCAACACATTTCGGAGTAGTTGCACTTCTTCCCGCACTTCCCGCAGTTAAGTTCGTCTGTCCTCATGTTAACGCACTGTTTCTTGCAGCAATCAGGCCCTGTGCTGCCCGGAGCACGACAGAGTCCGGGGAAGACATCGCAAGTCCTCACCGCCTTGACCTGTTGGGCGAGGAAGCGACCATGAATTCGTGGAAGAAAGGTCGACGAATGGTAACTTGCATTTTCTTTTTCTGTGTTTGCATTGCGAATCATCATCGGTTCGTGCTGCTGAAATAGAAATGGCTAGAACACATTAGAACCAGCAAAGTGAACCTGGTTATAGATGAGTTCATTGCCATAGATTGTGCGTGCTCGGTGCCTGTGAGTGTTTACGTGTGTAATCTGCGCACGAGACGAATTGAGTG
This sequence comes from Morella rubra, assembly GCA_003952965.2. Classification (NCBI taxonomy): domain Eukaryota; kingdom Viridiplantae; phylum Streptophyta; class Magnoliopsida; order Fagales; family Myricaceae; genus Morella; species Morella rubra. The sequence continues at coordinate 6,087,528 of CM025850.1, read as the reverse complement.
AGGGGTTTTGGACGATTTACAAATAATTGCAGACAGGGCCAAGAAGAAAGGATATTGTTGAGTTACCTGCGGAGAAAGAGTATACATACAGGGAAATTTATAGGTTATATTCTGAGTTGGAGACTTGGAGTTGTCTCCATCAACGGCTATATGAGATTCAAGTTGATGGAAGTTAGGCTTCCAATTGGATTCAATATTTCATATGTAAGATGGAAGTTGGAAAAAGGCGAAGAACCACAATATTGTACGTATTTAGGATTGACCAATTAAATGCATTTTAGGTAACGTTTATGTCTATTAACAGTGTATTAAATGAATTTCCTAATCATCTAAAAGAATTTAAAATTTTCAATTCTTAATATATAAATTTAGACATATAAAAAAAAAAACGAGTCCTTAAAAAAAGGGGAGGTGAAATGGCCCTTTTTCTTTCTCTCTTCAGCCAAATGGAGAAGTGCAAAATGAGGAGGAAAAACAAATTAGTGAACGATATGTACATGCAGGCTGCGGCGCTGCGTTTCCATACACATGACGACGAACTCAAAGCCCATAACCCACGTTGCTAATTGAAATGCGAACTTTGAATTGAATCATTTGAATCGGTTACAAAAGCACTCAACTTTCGCAATGTCAACACGTTTTTTCCTGAAGTCCATATCCTCGGGCGAAGTTCGGCTATATTTTTTCTGACCAATCAGCGCTGACATCAGAGAGTCCAATCCGTCGCCGCCAATTTAGATAGTCCAAGCCCGAGTTCAACAAACGTTTCTTAGCTTGGGCTAGCGCGTCCTATACAGTTGATTTGATTTCATTCTGATAGCCCAAGCCCAACTTCTTCAAAACTTTTCTTAGGTAGGGCTAGCTATTAACCGCGGAGCAGTTATTTCGTTTCCCTATTCTGAGAAGTGGAATTCAGGGGAAAAAATCAGTTACCACCAGATAAATAAACTATAACATAATTCAAGTTTAAAACTTAAAAAAATAATTGAATAACAACAATTTCTTTAAACTTCTTTAAAAACAGAAAACATCAAAACTAAACATTTCTTAACTGAAATTCTAAACTTCTTTATGCTATCCACTCACTTGATGAGTGAGTAGAGTGCACTTGAGATGCCACGTTTAAGAAGTCAAAAAAAAAAAAAAACAAAAACTCTGATAGGATTGTGTAGTCCAAAAACTTCTCAAAACTTAGTTGGGGGCAACTAAACTAAGCCATACTTAATGTAGAAGTCTCCTTATTAAATCTTGACATGTTAGCATGATTTTCACGTTTTACTTATATTTTAAAATTTTGCTTGGAGGACATTTTGATCATTTTTCACGTTTTTTTTCTGAATTAACACTGATTTGGACGAAAGCGTATTTTGATGATTTTGAAAATTTAGAGGACGTAAAAATCCAATTTTGATAGTTAGGGAGGAGACATTGATTTTTGCTCATAGTTAAAAGGCGAATTATGAAATTACTCCAAAAATATAATAGATTAAAGAAAAGGTTTGGGCAAAGTTTCTAGACTTAAAACATAATTTGTTACAAATTCCGTTAGGCTAACCTTAATTTGAACATAAGCTAACCCTACCACCAAAAAATTTCCATAACATACTGCAAAACGTTCCAAATCTTCCAGTTCGTTTAGAAACCTTCTAGAAGCCTCTTTCATTGTCTACAAGCCTTCATAACCTCCATAGATGAAACCAAGTTGTTTTATACATTTTAGACAAAAAAATATAATAATAAAATGACTGTTTTATCTATAGAAATTATGCCAGTTATACATACATATTCACACTCTTGAAAGAAAAGCAAAACTATTCGAAAGTGAGAAAGCCAAAGGCTTAGAAGAGGGGGGAAAAAAAAAAGCTTCTCCTTTTCCTTTTTTTTTTTTTTTTTTTTTTCTAGACAAGATAAATACTATATTAATATCGAGAAAGTTACGGCCAGTACAAAACAGAAAAACAATTTGAAAGCTAACGAAAGACCTAAACGAACCAAAAGGCACTACAATAAACTAGACTTAAAGAGCCGACAACCAAACCAGACTAAACTGCCGGTACAACCAACAGCCATAAGGGCTAGGAAATAAATACCAGAATAACAAACGAGCCACAAGGGCCAATGCAAAGAACCAATACAAAACTGGCCACAAGGGCCAACACACAAGACACACACAAACCGGTCACAGGGACCGAAACACAACGCAACCATCGCTCAAAGCGAGGCGGCTCCCTAGAGGAAGGACGATCAACAGGCGACAATCCGACTCCTTCAAGAAAATCTTCATGCAAAGACTGGCTGCACTAGAAGGAAGAAGAGAGATAGCTCCAAACGGCATAAAAGGGTGGGATCCAGAAGTTGCAGAAAGTAAAAACGCCGCGCATACAAGCGGCACATGTGCCGGCAAGGAGAGGCAGAGCAGAGAAGACAAAGACCGCCAGGAGGAGCTAAGCATGGCGAGGCAGGTCAAGTCCTCCGAAAAAATGCTTAAAACCATTGGGAGAGAAGTAAAAAAGGTCAGGCGCATGAGATCCACACGCGCGTGCGAACATGCACGCACCGGCCAAATGTCACTACTTAGGACCATATCTGATTGCTGGAAGGAGAGGAGAGCCACCAAAGAGGCTGTGACACCAAAGACAACCGGAAAGATCGGATCTAACGACTAAAATAAAAATAAATAATAAAATCAGAAGGAGGCCAGAGCAGGAGAGCTCTAACACGTTCTTGGTAAAGTATGTTTTTTTTTTTTTGGTAAAGTATGTTTGCTTCTACGTTTTGGTAAGGAAAAGCTTGCATTGGAATTCATGGTGGGAAAGTGGCCACGTACCCTCCTCAATCACACGCTAACTTTGACCCAGAAAAAGGTTCCTTAATGATAGGAAGAGCGACTTTCAATTGCTATATTACAGAGGAAGATCACTTCAAGGGCACGTCTGCAGAGCCAGATCGCAGTTGCAGAGTGTTGTTGACACTAATTTCAAATTTCGATGTTGGAATTACAGAAATGAAATAGAAATAGAAAACCTGAACCCCAGAAAGCTTGGCAAATCTATCTCTCCAACGGCGTACCATGTAAGGACATGATCCCTAGATTTCACATTTTGAGTCTAATAACAAAATCGAATTATACATTAACACAGCGATTCTTCTCTTATTGATATGAGAATCCCCCCGCGCCCCCAGTTTTTTCAATTAAAACACTCTTAGAAAAAGAAATTTTCCCTTTTTAAAATGTAATTCAACAAGCTATTATGATTATTATTAGTTCATTCAAGCATTTATTTATTCAAGTTGGGTTTAAGATGCACCAACACAACACAGTTTATTGAGTGATGAAGTCATGCATAATTGCATAATCCATTAACACATAAATCCCCCTTCTTGCACTTGTTTTTGCAAGCACCGCAGTTCTTTTTGTCATACATAGCGTCCACACATTTTCCCTTGCAACAGATTTCCCTGTACCTGCATTTGTGTCCACACTGATTACAGTTCAGGGCATCAGACTTCACATCAACACATTTTCCGTTGCAGCAGTGTCCCCCGTTCCCGCACTTGCGTCCGCACTGATTACAGTTCCGGGCATCAGTCTTCACATTAACACATTTTCCTTTGCAACAGACTTCTCCTTTCTTGCATTTGCGTCCACACTGATTACAGTTCAGCGCATCAGTCTTCACATTAACACATTTCTTCTTGCAGCAGTCCGGGCCCAGGCTGCCCTTGCTACGACAAACCCGCGGGAACTTGTCGCAAGTCAGATTCACTACCAGCTTCTGATGTTCAAGAAAGCGGCTAACACCTCGTAAAGAAGTCGCTTCCTGGCTTTCAGCGAACGTGACTTCACTTTGCATATCCATGTCTGCATTATAATCATCTACATCCACAGCGGCAACAATAGGCATTGCTGCAGCCAGAAACAAGAGAAGTTTGAGCAACTTCTTCATGGCTCTGAATCACGAAGCACCGAGTATTGGAAGAGATCAGAGGGTGAGGCCTTGATAAGCACTTGTGTTTTATATATTGGCGACAGCTGACTAAAGGAAAATGAATATACACGCTTACTTTTTTCTGGTGGTCCTAATTCACGAGCGTGCTTTTAAATTAACGAACTTTGGCTTAATCAGAATTCATTTGATTGCATGTAAAGAAAGTTAGCCTGTCTGTAGACCCATTGAAAATGTCCAGAGACAACCAACTCAACCCGGAAACTTTGGATACTTTGCAACGCTACTATTACCTTTTTCCCGTCTCAAGTCAAAGAAGAATTCTGGAAGCAGCGGCAGACCGAAGGGGAAAGCCGGGGCCACCCTCTCCATTCTGTAATTTATTTTTATTTTTTACTTGTGTTTTGTTCTTATTTTGAATGAAATAGAATCAATTTATTTTTGTCTTATTTGAATGCTTTTGTTTATGTATTATATTTCGTTGTGGGTTAAGATAAGTTAATGACCGTGTTTTTTCAAGAATTTTCAATGATTTTTTGCATTTTTAACCAAGAAAAAAAATGAGGGAAAATATGTATTGGGATGTTTTGGATTTATCATGTTTTTGATTATGAAAAATGAGAAATTTCTAGACTAACCAAATAATTTATACTTAAAATAAGGTGCTAAGTGGATTTCTTTTTCGGCAAAAAAGGGATATTTTTTTACAAATACAATTCTTAGATCTTTAGCAAAGAAATGTATTATGACTTACAAGGAAGTTGAGTATTTGACTTCTAAATTTTCTTAAAAATTGAATTAATTATTTATTCCTAAATATATTTACTTATAGGTACTGATTGTTGTGTATATTAAGTAGATTTCATCTTAAATGTTATGTTCATCAATTGACTGCCTATGTCAAAGCCATGAAGACACTTTGTAAACTTAAGCTTCAAATTTTGGCTCTATCAAGTTTATGTTGAATTCGATTTTGGGATTGTTTATTCACATATAGTCAATTGTGATTTGTTGAAAGTTATTGTTCTTAATTTTGATTAGTAAATTGGTTGATGAATTTTTGTTTTGTTTAGATAATGATAATTTTTGATAAAAAAACTCAGCCAGCGTGAAAGTCGTCTAAATACTCTTAAAATAGAAAAAAAAAATTTAACTCTTAAAATATTTTTACATACATTACATTTTTTTTTGATAATTTTCTTTAAAAATTTATCCTGTCAACTTGAGTCTTAGTTCCGCCGCTCCTTAGAAGATGATGTTTCCGTTTGATCAATAGAGATGCATGATCTAAGCTTCACTAGAGGTTGGGCTTGGCTTGCAGGCTCTGGTTTAAGACTGGTCGGTGGGCAGAGCGGAGGTCATCTTGTCTCTAAAGTATGAGTCTTTTAGCACGATTTCCTTCGTTACTGAATCCACCAATGACAACAATTCATTCCCGAGCTCTTTAGGCCTAAATTAATTGACCTTAAGACCTGCTCTACAAATTTATATTCGACACTCTCACTTTCAAAAGATCGAAAAAGATTATTCTGCATATCAGAATAATATCAGATTGTTTTATTGCTGTTGAAGCAATTCAGACAACATTACCTATTTCAATAAGTAAAGCACATATTCTTGACACCCAAGATCTACTTAACCAAAAATGTAGGCCATGACATCATGTCCAACAAGTTTTTTTATCGGACCAAAACTACAGAGAGCTTCAAACAAACATATCGCTAAATTCCTGTCTAAGTAGAAGGGAACAGAACTGGTTGGATCCGCCGAGATATTTGATTGATAGTGTTGCACTTTGTTAGCATCTGCATCCACCATAACGAGATTTTTGTTTGATTTTGTGAATCTTATTTCAGTGAAGTTGTTGAAGACAGACAATGACTTCCAGTTGCCTTCTACTTCTTAGTGTGTTGTTTCCTCTCAAGTATTCTGTCTCTGCCGAAGCCACTTCCTGCAATGGGGGCCTCACTCTCGGACAAACGGGGAGAGGAATTGATGCAGGGCAAGTTGGCTCCAATGTTGAAGACATGGTGACCCCAATGCATGCCACTTCTGTTCAAGGCTCCAATAGTGGAGGGACAACAGACTTCAAATCATGGAAGGTCATAGTCGTCGCACCTGGCACCATCGTCACCTCAAAAATGTAAGATCAGAAATCTCTTCTCTGGGTTTCATCCATCCTGAAGAGTCATCTCACGGGTCTTCATTTTATTTTGTATTGAGAATTTTTAGAATGCTCTGTACAAAAAAGATTGATTTTCTTCAGCTTTTGACAGGTGCGTGGGGCGTTAATCCTTATAGGATGGGGAACTATCTTACCCGTAGGGGTGATGATTGCAAGGTACTCCAAAACATTCCCCACAACGTGCAAGGAATGGCCCTCATTACATATAACTTTTCAAAGCATTGGATATGTCGTGGGCACAATCGGATGGGGGTTTGGGATAAGGCGTGGAAATACTAAAGCACTACGCATCCTAAGCATCATAGTATTTACCTTCACAACTATACAAGTGAGTCTAAATTTATCCTTCAAACTAGTCGATCGAATTGGTAATTTATCAAACAGCTAACATGGTAATATTGTCATGACTCATTCATCAGATGCTTGCCATCTTTTGGCTACCAAAGAAAGAACACAAGCGTCGCAGGTGCTGGAGATATACCCACCATTCTCTTGGGTATGCAGTAATTGCACTGATAATCGCAAACACATTAGTGGGGATCACTAATCAAGGTCAAGCTGAAAAGTTGAAGTGGATTTATGTGGTAATTCTCGGAGTTTAGCATTAACAGCTCTTGGGTTGGAAACTTTTAGGTGGAATAAATCCATTAGACTTCAGCACACAGCAATGTGTACACTTTCGCCTGAGTCGAGGCATTTTTTTTCTTTATTCTCCAATAATGAATTAAAGTTGGCAGAGATTAGGGAACTTCTCTCAGCTTAGATTCCACGCAGTTGTCATTCCCAATTTTCACTCAAAGCGGACCGCATCTAAAATGGTAATGAGAACAATAATGAAAAACCCTAGAAAAGTCCGCATTGGGCATGCTTGCTGGCATCCCCCGAGCAAAAGTTTCCAAATTCTCACTCAAAGTGGATTGAACCGTGATTTTAATACATTCTTACTCAAAGTCGGTAGCTTTCAACATTGACTGCCCTCTGATTGGAAGATCCCAACTCCTAAATCCTAAAGGATTCTCTAAGGTCATGTGCACATGAAAGGATCTGTACGATGATTTCCCGAACTGAAATTGAATTGAAGCTGTCATGCTTTGAACCGCAGTCCAGGCCCAGCCCCAGTGATCTGACCTCAACCTAATGGGCTCATGGGCAGACTAAAAAGAATCGAACTTCTGCTCATTATATTCCGCCAGAACTTGCTCATTTGAGGTAAAAAGGCCTCCAATTCACGATCCAAAAGAACCCAAACCCGGATTATCCAAAACAATTATCAAGCATTTGTATTATAAAAAATATATTATTTTAAGAAATTTAAGGATCATTTTATTTTTAAGTAATTTTTTACATATACTTAGAGGCAATTAAGGTGGGGGTTGGTTGCCAAAATTATTGGAGTTTAAAAATTTTTGTATATAAAATTGTGAAAAAATGAAGAGAGATAATTTAAGTAATTCTTTTTATGTTTATTTTAAGGATAATACAAAATCAGTCTTTAGTATACGCGAAATTTAATTAGTTCTCGTGATAATAAAAACATAATAATTATTCTAATCTCACTTTTGTTGTCGTTGGTCACTCTATAGGGACTGATTTTATATTTTTGTGAAATTAGAAAGACATTAATTTTATGCTTTTGTTATCATAAAGATCAATTGATTTTTATTATATATAACGTAGATTGATTATTTGTATTTATTCCTTATTTTAAAGAAAAAAGATGATGACTGATGATGAGAAAAAATAGATTATTTGATAATTATTTTATTAGATAAATATAAGCAGCCTCTTTGATTTCTGGCAATTACTGTCTGGTTATTTTGATACATGGCACTTGTAAAAATAAATAATAAAATATAATAAAATGATGATCTCATTTTACAGATTGGAGGACCATGATATATGATTCATAGTGGGCTTTACGACAATTAAAGTATAACAACAAAAAAGATAGCCCATAACCGAAAAGTTGGAACCCCGACTTTCACGTTATTGTGGAACAATCTGAGACGGAAAGAAGTGAAGAGTACGGGCTGGAGCAGTGCGGCTCTGACATGGCTACCTCCCCCTCATGGACGCTGCCCCCATGCAGCGCCTTTCCGTTCGCCGTTTTCCAACGAGTCCAACAAGCAGCCGAGCGGTCCGGGCGCGGGCCCCAACAGGTCCGAGTGGTGGCCGTTAGCAAGACCAAACCGGTCTCTCTCATCCGCCAAGTCTACGATGCCGGCCATCGCTGTTTCGGCGAAAATTATGTTCAAGAGCTCATCGAGAAAGCTCCTCAGGTTTTTTTCTTCTTCCTTTTCTTGTCCAGGTTATCGATTTTTCGCTCTTTTATTTCTTATATACTATTGCTCAGCAACCAAACGGAGTAGCAGGATCAATGTAAATTGGTTTGATCAAATTGTTCTTTTTTGGTTGTTTAAGGATCCCAACAGATGAAATTGTGGTAGGCAATATACATTTTCATCAGGGTCGTCTTATCGAGTTGCATTTTAAGTAATTGACTTTGGTAAGTTCTGGGTGTTTGTAGCTTCCAGACGATATCGAGTGGCATTTCATTGGGAATTTGCAGAGCAATAAGGTTAAGCCTCTTTTGGGTATGTTCTTATGAATAACTACGTGGTTTTTGGGTGGGGAGGAAGTGAAGCCTTTTCGTCTAGCAAGTAAATCCGTCACAGAACTGGTTTTCTCTCTATAAGCTCTCATTTGTGAATTCTCCCGCTCTCTATATGGTGATAACTTCAAGTGATGCACTGGGCGATGGGTCTTTTCTTTCCCCGCCGAATTTGAAGTTTGATATTCTTCAATGTAGCTAAGACATTTCTGCTGTGATGCGCAATTATTCACCAATCGTCATCTGATACTGTGCAGCTGGTGTACCAAACCTTGAGATGGTAGAGAGCGTAGATGACGAGAAGGTAAATACTGCTTTCAGTATCTAATTAGAAGTTGGTGCCAAAAGGTTTCTATGCTTAGTCTTCGCAGTTCTTGAGTTCTGCAGATTGCCAATCACCTTGATCGCGCAGTTGCAAGCATGGGGAGAAAGCCTTTAAAGGTCCTGGTCCAAGTAAATACCAGTGGAGAAACATGTAAGTTGATATGTTCACTGGTTTCATGACATTACTTAGGTTTTTTTATCTCCCTTTTCATGTTCATGACCTGCGACATATTATAAGTTCACCTTCCTTTTTATTTTTTAATGCATTTGACGTGTCTAACTTAAGTTCCAAGCCTGTTTACTCTATGTCTTCTTGAACCGTGGAACTTACTATGCTCTACGGCATTTTTATTGGAAAATCACAGTATCATTCAGCATATTTTTTAAGGGGTTTGATTTTTCTGACCTAAGTTCCAAAACCTATTGTCTTTATGGCTGCTTGAGAACAATATGGTAGAACATTTGGCTGTGCCATACGACATTTTGATTTGGAAAGTCGTAGTATCATTCGGCATATTGATTATGTTAGGTTTTGAATTGCTTATTCACATGCTTAGACGTTATCACCTTGTAGTGGTCATTTTAAGTTCACCAATTCCGACTTCCATTCCCCAGCATCATGCCCGATGTATGGCTGTTATTTTTTATTTTTATAAATGTTGTCCGTCCAAGAATTATTTATAATTAGCTTTGGTTTTTGTGTGAAGTTTTAGTACTCATTTAATCTACTTTTTTGGTATGTTTTCTTCTATATGAATTAATGTATTTTGTCCTGCACAGGCTAGTAATTCTCAGCTAGGAAATGTTCCATTTTGCTTGTCTACAAAACTTTAGAACTGAAGTGTACAATGTTATCCTTTGAGATGTTCAGTTTATACAACCTCTTTGTAACATTAAATCAGAAACCATCTAAAAGCGGTGGACGCACCTTAAGAACTATGTCAAATTATTATCTTGCCAAGTGGGCTAGTTTTGGTGGGATATATTTTAGGGGCATGTTGGTTTACCATCTGTCTTACATTCAGAGCTCCACCTGAAAGGTTTTTTTCCTAACAAGTCTTTGCTATTGTTCTAGGATTTCTTAAAGAATCCTCTTCATTTGGTTTATAAGTTTATCTTTCTATTTTTCACAGCCAAATTTGGTGTTGAGCCCTCTGGGTGTGTGGAGCTTGCAAAACATGTTAGTTCGGGCTGCCCAAACCTCGAGTTCTGTGGCCTAATGACAATTGGTATGCTTGATTACACATCAACCCCAGAAAACTTTAAGGTGATCCTACCTACATGTTATACATGGTTCTGCAATCAAATCTTTTTCCGTGTGCTCCTCTAATTTTTTGAATGTCTTCTGTCGTCAGACATTATCAAACTACAGAACTGAGGTTTGCAAAGCACTTGGAATTCCAGAAGAACAATGCGAGCTGTCAATGGGCATGTCCGCAGACTTTGAGCAAGCTGTAAAGACTATTCCTCTGCTGCCCTTGTTCGGACAATTATTGTTCATCCCAATGATAAATTCTTTTTTTTTTTTTTAAATGCTCCTTCCTTCTCTTCTTTTAGGGCTGGAGTTTGAAATGTCATGGGACTGAGCTAGGTCTAAGAAAGCATAAACGCAAAACTACATTTTTGCTACCATTTTAACCTGCTGCATTATTTATCATTTTCCTGAAAGAAATAGTTTTAGAACTATAGCAGTAGTAGAAATTAGACATTTAACTTGAACGTTGCACCATTACGGGGAGTTGCCTTGTATTTCAAATTTCATTTTTGTACTCTGTAATTCCAGCTTATTGTCTTTATTTGAGAAATTTCACTTAGAATCCAATTGTTTTGCAGATTGAAATGGGCAGTACAAATGTGAGAATAGGATCGACAATATTTGGAGCAAGGGAATATCCGAAAAAGCAAGGTCAAACTTGAAGAATTAGGTTAAGCAATGGAATTATGGGCTTATCGTTGTAAGGTTATACTGTTTGGAATTGTGATTCGACCGGTTCTCTTTGTAACCTGGATGGATCTATTCAGCTGTGATAGCGCTGTTATATTTACAGTGATGTTTGAAACATTATATGCGTTGTTTGACAATATGGGGCCGCAACTGTAACACGAAGATGAGTTAACATCTTCAATCTTTATTCTGTATTGAAAAAGATAGCTAGCACAGAATTTTGTATCTCTGTGTTTGCGGATTATTTTCCGACAAAAGTCTTCGCGTCAGAGTATAGAAGAGTGGCAAAGTTCCATAGGTTTCGAATGATGTTTCACTAGTTTTTCACCTCATGTCCACAAAGACAATCAAGGTCGGGACTCAAGTGACTGTCGTCACAAAGTTTCGTTGGGGAAAACCCCCAAATGCTACCTGTGAAGGGGCACGGATTTCTTTTCAATGAGTCGGAATTTACGCGAGAGTAATAACGTAGGAGGATGGAGAGAGAGAGAGAGAGCAGATACGAGATTCTAACGCAAACATAACACGAAACCGCTCGCAAAATAAATTACTTGCAGTTGTCTAGAGACTGTCAAGCTGCGTAGAAAAAAAAAAAAAGGTCTAGAGACTGTCAAGCTAGCAGGATTGGAAGTGTCCGCTATTAGGATAAAGGTATCGGGTGACGGTGCAACGTCCCCACCCCGAGCTGAACGGGAATAAAAAAAAAGTACATCGAGATCCTGTTTTCTATTCTGGAGTGTTTCCGTTCCCCCACGACTTCGGTTTTTTCAAGTGATCTTTCTTTTATGCCTTGCCTTGTAACATGAGTAATGAACAAGCTGAAATCCTCTTTCTTGAACCCCTTCAAACCACCTCACCCTACCACTACCAAGTCATTCAACGCTATCATCAACCGTCTCTCAGCTCAAGGTGACAACGATGGGGTTCTTCTCGCGTACTCCTCCATGCTCAGTACCAACACCCCTCCAGACGCCTTTACCTTCCCTAGTCTGGTCAAAGCCTGCACCTCTCTGGAGCTGTTCTCGCATGGCCTCTCGTTCCATCAACTTGTCATTGTTCATGGGTTTTCTTCTGACGCTTATACTGCATCTTCTTTGATCAATTTCTACGCCAAATTCGGTTGCACAAGCAATGCTCACAAAGTTTTTGACGTGATGACTGAGAGAAATGTTGTTCCTTGGACTGTGGTCATTGGATGTTATTCGCGCACAGGTGATGCTTATACTTCATTTTCTATGTACAATGAGATGCGGCGCCAAGGAATTCAGCCCAATTCTGTTACATTGTTAAGCATGCTTTCTGGAGCTCCAGGGCTTACCCATGTGCAATGTTTGCATGGTTGTTCAGTTTTGTGTGGTTTTGAATCTGATATAGCTTTGGCGAATTGTTTATTGAACGTGTATGGTAAGTGTGGAAGCATTGAGGATGCTAAGAACTTTTTTGAATTCATGGATCACAGGGACATAGTCTCTTGGAATTCTTTGATAGCGGGATATGCCCAGATTGGAGATATTAGAGAAGTTATGCAGATTTTAGATAGAATGCGAATTGAAGGTATGGAGCTTGACCAGCTGACATTTGGATCTCTGCTTTCTGTGACTGCAACACAGAGCAACCTTAAATTGGGAAAGATGGTGCATGGGAAGATTTTGAGAGCTGGATTTTACCTGGATTCACATGTTGAAACATCACTTGTTGTCATGTATATGAAATGTAGGAACACTGACATGGCATTTAAGATATTTGAAGAGACCCTAGATAAAGATGTAGTGTGTGGACAGCAATGATCTCAGGGTTTGTGCAAAATGATTGTGCAGACGAGGCACTTACGATTTTTTGTCAAATTAAAATCAAGAGTGGAGCCATCTACTGGCTACAATAGCTAGTGCTGTTGCAGCTTGTGCACAACTCAATTCCTATGATCTTGGGGCCTCAATCCATGGCTACATTTTAAGGCAAGGATTGACATTAGATGTCCCTGCTCAAAATTCTCTTGTTACTATGTATGCTAAGTGTTGTCATTTGGATCAAAGTTGTGCTGTTTTTGACAGGACGGACAGAAGAGATTCGGTTTCTTGGAATGCGATAATCTCTGGTTATGCTCAAAATGGCCATTTATGTAAAGCATTGGCCCTCTTCAATAGAATGAGGACAACCCTTCAAAGACCTGATTCAGTAACTGTTGTCTCCCTTCTCCAAGGTTGTGCTTCTATTGGGGCACTTCATCAGGGGAAGTGGATACATAGTTTTGTAATTAGAAGTTGCCTTAGACCATGCATCTTGGTTGACACAGCTTTGGTTGACATGTACTCTAAATGTGGTAACTTAGATATTGCCCAGAAGTGCTTTGATGGGATCTCACATAAAGATCTGATCTCATGGAGCACAATAATTGCAGGATATGGTAGTCATGGCAAAGGGGAGACTGCCTTGAGGCTATATTCGGAGTTTGTAAATGCTGGAATTGAGCCAAACCATGTCATTTTCCTCGCAGTTCTCTCCGCTTGTAGTCATAATGGGCTTGTCCACCAAGGCTTGAGCATATTCCAGTCTATGGCAGAGGATTTTGGTATTGCACCAAACGTTGAGCACCGTGCTTGCATTGTTGATCTCCTCAGTCGTGCTGGAAGGGTGGAGGAGGCATATAACTTCTACGAGAGGATGTTTCCAGAATCCTCAGTAGATGTTTTGGGCATACTCCTCGATGCTTGTCGGGCCAACGGCAATGATGAACTTGCTGACATAATTGCCCAAGATATTCTTAAGTTCAGGCCTGCAAATGCTGGAAACTATGTGCAACTGGCGCACGGCTATGCTTCGATGAATAGATGGGATGGTGTGGGTGAGGTATGGAGCCAAATGAGGTCTCTCGGCTTGAAGAAACTCCCTGGCTGGAGTTTTGTCGAACTGCATGGTGCCATTACAACATTTTTTCAGATCACAATTTCATCACCCTCAATCTGAAAAATATGATGTCGGGATTGAAAACTCTGAGTTGGGAAATGAGCAAAATGGGCATGAAGAATAAGACCAGCCAAATAAATGATCTTTCCTGAAAAATGTTGCTAAGAGAGGGTGAAGCTTCCTAAAGAAAATCTCCTCTGCCAATGTGTTTTGGGGTGCCTTTGTTTCCAGGGACACGGAATTTCGACTCGGATTTTTCGTGAAACAGGTTTACAGAATTGCAATCGGATAGGCCCCGACATAATGTTGTTAATGCTTTCCGATTTCAAGATCAGCATGCTTGCCTCATTTGAGGGATTGACCAAATGAGGACCAATTCTTCTCAGGATATAACCAAGTTACATTTGAAACTTCTCGTAAATAAAAATTGAACCCAAACGCGGTCGTCCAGGAAGCGAAACGCCACCCTCTTATAATGGAGGGGCAGCATTGAGCCGTACATCAATCATCGCCCATATTTTCGGGGGTGGACTGGAAATGTCTCCAAGGACTAAAAAGATGCGCGGTTTTCTCCGCTGTACCCACGAATTGATTACGATGATAAAACGCCGTCGCAGAAACTAGAAACATTTCGCTTTCAAGCTCAACGATCAAGATCCTTTTCATCGCCGTCTGCCTCTTCTTCTTCAGCTCAGTCACGGGAACGTTTTGGAGAGAGATGAATAGGGTGCAGCAGCAGCAAAGAGCGTTTAAGGTGGGATGGGCCTGATGGCCTATGCTTAGCGGGCTACATTGTCGGCCCAGCCTTGTACTACCACCTGAGCGAGGTCTTCACCGCCGCTGTTCGACCCTCGGCTTCCTCCTCCTCCTCCTCCTGCCCTCCTTGCCTCTGCGATTGCTCTTCTCAGCCCCTTCTCTCCCTCCACGATGGTAACTTCTTCTACGCTTCTAATTCTTTGATTTTCTTTACCTCTTTTCTATTATTTTCAATGTTCCCTTCATATGCCGCTTGCAGTATCAGCATTATAATTCTTACGAGAAAATGTCGCCAAAATCGAAATTTGCTGCAAGTTCCAATAATGCACATATGAATATCTGTCCATAATTCATGGATGGATGATGTATATTTAATGCGAAAGGATACGTGTAAGTCGTGTGGGTATAACATAACTGGGTCTAATGTGGTTTACGCTTTTGTGTTGAGGTTGCGTAAATGGAGCATATTTAGATACTGCGAAGAATCTAGTGCCATTACAAGATATTTTCGCCTATATGGCCCTAGTCTTCTCTGTGTTTGTTTGTTTGCAGTCCGTCTTTAGTGTTGGGTATTGAACTGAGACATTAATTGCGAACTTTTATGTTCTCTTCATAAGCTGGACTTGCTAGTTAAAGCGCATGGTTAACTGACGGTGGTGTCTCTGTTTCCGGCTTTCTCTGCAGGACTGAGCAACAATTCCTCTACAGGTTAGATTTTCTTGTCCAAATGACATGATCGTGAATTCTGTTGCTCTGAGACTTACGGCATGATTTGGTAATCCCAAGCCATGAAACATCCTGTAGGGATGGTAATGAAAGCAGCTGACGATTGGAAATCAGTTTCGTTGATGTTATGGGAGAGTTTTCTGTTATTTATTAAGAGTTATATATGTATTAGAAGATTCAATAATGCCTACAGCACAAGTGATAGATTCAATAATGCAATGGTACTCATGGGCGTGGTTACAATCTTGTACACAAATGAGGATGTGAAAAAAAAAAAAAAATGGCTACAATAGTGTTGCTTAATCTCTTACTTTGATATCAGGGGACTTAACATTCTCTCGATCTTGATTGATGTTTCCTTCAGCTTGCATGAAGCGCGACCCTGAGGTGAGTGAAGAAATGGAGAGGAGTTTCGCAGATCTGTTGTCAGAGGAAGTGAAGCTGAAGGAAGCTGAAGCTTCAGAAAACCAACGGCGTGCTGACATGGCTCTCTTGGAGGCCAAGAAAATGGCTTCCCAATATCAAAAGGAGGCAGACAAGTGCAGTTCAGGGATGGAGACGTGTGAGGAGGCGAGGGAGAAGGCTGAAGCAACACTGGAAGCACAGAGGAAACTTACTGCAGTGTGGGAGCTCAGGGCTCGTCAAAGAGGATGGAAAGAGCTTCCCATTAAATTCAGTGCTTAAATTGGAAAGATATCAGTGGTTTTATGTCTTTTGGGAGATTATATGGACTGGATCTACCATGTACGGTCCTCACATCATCCATCCATTGGGAATCTGTCTTGATTCCGTCCATAGCCATTATTCATTCATTTATTATTTACTCTTATCATTCCCTGACGCAAACTTCTAATTTGACTACATATAGAGTTCTTCCTCGTGTCCTGAGTTGTCCGAGGCAATTGCTTCACATATGATCTTGGTTCACAATTGATGTTTGACATTGTAAAGGTTATAGTTGATTGACCTCTGCCCTCTTCCCTAATTTGCTGATTTGTAGATTTCAGGCAGCTTTTACCTATTTGTGATACCTATAGCAGTTGTGGAAAATTAGGGACAGCAAACACGTCTTGTTTTTGGGTAAATGGGTAGGTGTATTGAAAAAAACTATACAAGAAACGGGCAAGCCCTACAATGCAAGCAGGACTCCTACATCAAATCAGGGCAGATAACATGTGCACGTAGTGCATGATCTCTCTCCGTCTCTCCTGCAGAGATTGTATTTGCCATTAAGGAGCATGATCTTACACAAGTAAATAAGATGAAGCTCAAGCTAAGTTAGTATCAGGTGAGGCCTCTCCTAGTGCACAGCTGCTTCATGCGTGGTCTTACACAAAATGACCAACACCAGTCGTCAACAATGAAGCATTATCAGTCAATTGATTTGAAGGAAAACAAAAAATGATGAACAATTTACTAATCCACCAAGAACTCTCACATCACAAAGAATGTGATGGATCAAACTGCTATAACATTAAACATATCCCGGTGGGCGTCAGTGGATGATGCCATTCAAGCACCTACTATTTCTCTGATCCTACAACTCTCCTTGAAAGTAACTTGATGAGCCGCAGCTATGATTCGTCTGGTCTCTACTATCAAACTATGTCCTGTGTGTCATGTATAAAACCTCTAAACCTTCCTTGGGCATTCCACTAGCTGCCCAAATTATCTTTCTAAATGCATCACTTGATTGTTAGCCAAACGGGTAAGAGGGGCATGAATCACGGTGGTGACTCTAGCAGTTCAGAAGCATCAGAGCGATCAAACACTCCATCACTCAAGAGGCGCATAGCAGCTCCCTTAGAAAATTTCCTCGCAAACAAAAAGCAGGGAACAACCTTGGAATTACTACGACACCATTCTGTCCGGTACTCAGTCTCATAGTATATATGGTTAATGCCCTGTCGGATTAAAACAAACAAGTTAGACAACAAAAGCGGGAACGAGGACAAGGTACAAGTGGAAATTAATGACTCCATAGTTTTGCACAAAACACATGTATTACAGCTGAGATTGAACTAAGTACTAACAACCAATACATTATAAGAATATATTGAAGGCTTAATTGCTTTACTGATCCATGCGGTCTTGCTGGAACCCAAATTAGTCACTAAAGTATTTTTCATCCTAAATTTATCCTTATGAAATTATTTTAGCCCGTGTTGGTCGTTTAGTAAACTCCAGTGTGCTTATGGATCAGAAAAATTCCTACATGTTGAACGAGGTTATGTCAAGACCAATTGCCGACTCCCACATGTCATCTCTTGATAGTCAAATCAGATAAATTGCCAGCTAGGCCATTCTGTCTGACGTAGCAAACTACATTCTAGAGTTTTTGGAGTGCTTGAGGTGGACTCATCCCATGTGACAATTTATCTAATTTCCTTGTCGAAAGACGACATGCAAGAGTCGACAATTGGTCCTAACGTGTCTCCATTAATCACGTAATACTTTTTCTATCTAGAAGCGAACTCAAGTTCCAACACATGCTAAAATAATTTCATAAGGTAATTTAGAACCAAAAATACCCTAGGGACTAATTTGGGATCCGACAATACCATAGGGATAAGTGGAGTAATTCACCCTATATTGAATCCCAAAGTTGAAGTATTGGTTACAAAACAAGAAATGACATGGGTTTTCATCATAGTAAAATCCCGACTATACACTCAGGGAGAAATGAAAGATTAAGGGCATCATTGTTATCAGAAGAATTTTCACCTTTGCCTTCACATTTTTCCATTACTTGTCTCTTCTTTTTTTTTTTTCTTTTTTTAACATTCACAATTGCAGGCATATTTCCTTCTCTTTTGAAGGAACCTATTGTCATTCTCACCTATCCACGTACAGTAATTTTTCTCCATAAAACATTCACAGAGACTAGAGGCCTAAATAAATAGTAACTTATTATATACCCAATGGTGACTGAGTATAAATGAGAAAATCACATCCCAGGCCCTTCTGTCTATTCATCTTTAAAAATATAAGATAAACAATCAGGAAAGTGAGGCGATACGACAACCTTTATTTCCTTGATCTGTTTAGGGCCAGCATTTGCAAAGTTGAAGGTAAAAGGATGCCAGCCTTTGTTCTCCATTTTTGTAGCAGACTGGTTCCACACTGTATAGGTCAATGTTCTTCGTTCAAGTTCACCATCGAGATCTCTCATCTGACAAGGACACATAATAGACCAATAAATAAGCAGAAGGGATTGCACTGGGAATGCATGATACTAGTGAAAACTAATAAATATAGAGTACAGCAACAAATGAAGCTCTCTTTTCTTTTTCTGGTCATTGAAGCTGTCAATGTCATTTGATCCATCCACTTGACTGTTTAAACCAAGCTTCAATAATGATGAAGACAGTAGCTGAAAGAAAAACCCCCGTGTGTTGGGAACATTTAAGAACCAAGGGAAATCTACTGCATACCCCAAGCAAAGTCTGCACATAGTGTTCATCTGGAATACAATTATGTTGCTTCTGAAGTTTCTGCAGTTGGTATTTAGGCCAGAGTCAGAAAATTTATCATTCAGTTGAACCGGAAACAACTATATTTCTCTATTTAAGGTAACTATCGCAAGAACATCTGTGAAATAATATTGAAAACTAATAAGCCTAATCCTTGCTACAAGCCATGTCAAGCTGAATGAGGTTTGCAACTTTATTTCTACATCAAACGGAAACTACAAAAGAAGGACAAACATCAGGCATACAAATTATGATAAAATCAAGATGCTGAGAAAGCAGAAATTTGCAACTGCGTTTCCCATATTGATGAAGATGGTCCCCGATAGAATAGTCATATATCATAGGATATCACTCAATATAAATTTCCAACTAGAAAACAGCAAATTGTCCCAGAATTCCTCTAGTAAGGGGAACAAGGGGGGAGAAAAAGATCTTGCACAATATTATATCCATCAACATAAGTCAGCAATCAAAGATCACTTACAACATTCAGCTTTCCTTTTCTGGAATCTACAGGGGGGCGTCGCTGCAAAATAGGTAGTAGTTAAATAAGTTGCTGCATAACTAAATGAACTGAAACTTCAGCTTTATGAACTTGAATTTTCTACTCAAGAATGATACCTCATTTGCGATAAGAACCAACGGACAAGCTTAAAAGGCATGCAAACATATGAAATCAACTATAGCTCAAATGGACTTCTTCGCTCCATAAAATACAATAAAGGTGAGGTCATCCAAGACCAATTGCATGGGCATGTTTGTTTGTAAATCAGAACTAAAGTACTAGAAACAAAAGCACACAAGTACATATGAAAAGACTCACATCCTTGCAAAACAGTAAAGGTACACATCATTACTTGACATTAGCAAAAGGCAAGATTAAAAAAGTTCTGATGGTGGGGAAAAAGTATATAGAGGTGGCTTTCAAAACCTTCTTTGTTTTCTTTGCTAATAATCAACGAAACACGCCCAAAGTTTTGAGAACCACATCACAGGAAAGCCCCACATAAATTAGTGCATATGCATCTATCTACATGACTGATAGAATCAGTACTCGGGGGGAATCAGTTGATGCAGGAGAGGCGCGCTGCCCTCCCCCCCCCCCCCCCCCCCCAAACCCCACAGCCAGATGTGAAAAGGATGGAAAATTGTAAATCAAAGTATCATGGTCAGACGTGCAATCCACAACGACAATACTCAGAAAAAGAAAATCACTATTTATCAGTACTAGATGCAAATTGAAGCTTGATATAAGACAAAATGACACACCTTGCAAAATTTCTTAAATAGTGGAAGAATAGCCTCATCATTTACAATGATTTCTGCATGGCTCCGAACTAAAGTGATCCACTGAAAACACAAAATCAAATCAACACAGAGGTTTGAGTATGAAAATTTAGTGATAACAAAGCTACCCTGATTCTCGGTTGAATAAATGACAATGGTTGTGGTGACGATAACTGTAGCGAGATATGAACAACCAACTTTATTTTGAACACTGTTCATTTGACTTCCCCAAACAAGAAGGTTGGCACTACAACCTACAAAGTGGAGCTAATGGAAACCTATTTTTTCCATCAACTCTTTAGATATGCGAATTTATTCTTCAGTCATGCGTTATAACCTTTAAATATTCCATTCAGTATTTATCTTTTCTTTCTTTTTCTCTTCTTCTTTTGTCCTTTCTAGAAAGAGCAACAGATCAAAAAAGTTTAGAACAATAGCCAAGCAGCAGACAGACAACTCTCTAAAGCAAATCAAGACCTACTAAACCACACTATCGCAGAAAATAAAAACAATATTTCTTTCTCCATTGACCACCAAAAAGAAGGGAATAAGGAGCCCTGGCCAGGTGGGGCTAGGGTGAGCCTTGAGGCATGCAAATGAAGTGAAAGACAAGTAACCTGGGAGCCTTTTCGCCATTTCTCCTTTGCTATTACAGGTGACATCTTTGGGTTGTAGCGGCCCTCTTTCTTATCAAGAAAACTGCAACACGGATTAACCACAAAATCACAACTTAAACACTTCTTCACTTGCCAAACAAGTCAAAAGGGTGAAGTACAGGAACAAAAACTTTCCATTTAATATTCAACTATCTAAAAGAATTAGTGCTTGGCACCTCAAGGATGCCGTCCATCTACCTGTCCACAAAACTCCGTGGAGAAGAAATCACATAGCCGTATATGTAGCCAAAGTTGTACAGAGGAACACAACTGCAATGAAGAGAGAGACCGTTGGATATGTATTACAATGCCAAGTAAGCATAACTTCAGCATTGAAAAAGAGAAATTTATTTAGGAACATTAGCAAAGCAGTTTTCCTCTTCCCGCGGTAAAAACACACAATGTTGATGCATATGCAGATATCAAATGCGACACCAAAATCCAATTTCTCTTCAATAAGAAGCCAAACCACTTCCATAGGGAAAAAAAAAAAAGTTGTCAGTCTCTTACATTTCATGACATCAGAGGATGCTGGTTCAATAGTCATTCTTGGTCACATGCAGATTTCTCAAGTACTGAGAAGTCCCCCGAAAGGGAAAATATATGTAAATCATTTTCAAATTCCTTTGTTATAAAGGTAAGGACATTAACCTGTCAGAGAGTAGAACAAATCTTTGATTTGCTGGATCTTCAAGAGCCCTTTCAAATAACAACTTCTCTGCCTCAATCATACTTGATTCTCCCCATCCCACCTGCAACACGTGACCACCCAATGCACATCCACGTCAACAAGATCAAATGACCAAACAGGAGATTAAAACAAGAATCATTAACACTACATTTGAAATCCGAGAAAATATGGAAAAGAAAGGAAAGTGAAAATTTTAATTTACAGCTTACAATGCTCAATACCGAAAATAGAAAAAATATCTTGGCTCAGCTATTTATATCACCAATCCGCTTATTCTTCGTTTTCTTTCTCCCCCAATGAATTACTGTTTCGCTTACTTATCACAACTTTCAGACTTTCCATTATCCAAGACCAATCATTAAAACGAACACCTCCACTCGAGTCGTTCCCATAATCACGGAATTCAATATTATGTTTTCATTTCCTTTCCTCTGTTTTCTTGTTCACCAAACAGAAGCTAAAATAGAAAATTGGAAAACTTGAATCGTTCTTTTCCGGCTTCGTTATGAATCACCTGAATGCTATTCTTCAATTCTCGGCCGCGAAAGAAAGGCGACCTCGATGTTGATTCATCGAACACGAACCCCGGCGCCGAGTGAATATAGATCGAGAAGTTCGCCACGTCAGCATTCTGCGAATAACCATTTTCCCGAGAAAGCGTAAGAAAATTCGAACAGAATCCTACTCCTTTGAAACAAATAAAATACATCTATATGTATGAATATGAAAAAGAAAGGCAGAAAAACCTCGAAGAAAGTGTCCCAGAGAAAATCGAGAGGGAGGTTGCGGCGCGCGAGAAATAGGAAGGCGATCTTGGGGCGGCCCTCGAAGCTACCGCCAGAAACTGGAGCACGTACGCGAGAATATGATGAAGTGGAAGAAGAAGAGAGGTCCGGCTCAGAGTGGAGTCTAAGGAGAGCGAGGGCGCAGAGGGCGACGGAGAGGAGGACCACGAGCTTCCAGCACAACCAGATTACGTGGCGCACCGCTAATGGTGGTGCTTTCTTCGTCATCGCTCCTCCTAAGTTCAAAAACAGAGGGAACTTAGAATAAAATAAGCGAAAATAAAAGAATTATAATAATTAATAATAACAGTACGCGTCATGGGTAGGGAGAGAGAGAGAGAGAGAGAGAGGAGTACATTGATAGAGTGGTGGTTCCGGGAGAGAAATAGAGAGCAGCATGAGAGAGTATTAAATTCGTGCTTAGCGCTTTTCCGGACTGCTGTTTTCCCTTCTGTGGTGGAGGTGGGAACCGGGAAGGAATGGAAGACGGAAAAGTAAAATGGAGACGGACTCACCGATCAACAACACGTAGCGGTGGGAATGACGGAGTGATACGCGGGACAGCGATTTGTGGGCCATACCTGGACGGTGCCACCGCATGCGCCGTGTTCGAATTCGGAAAGTGGGTCCCAGGCAAAAGACGGCGGGTTGTACTTGCGCTCTATTTGAGTTAACCAAACGGCAAGCGACACCGCCCAACACTATTTAAATGAAAAAAAGAGCAGAGAGGTCCGAGGATTTAGGGAACGAGAAATAACCTACGATTGTTCTGCCACTCTCTGTCCTCCTCCTTGGAGTAGAGTAACAGCAAAGTAGATATTTTTTTTCTTCTTTTGAGTGGTACGAGACGCCCAGGGTCCAGGAAGCACTTCTTACCTCCGTTGAAGTTGCCAAATTGGGATTACCCAAACCCATCTTCAAAGATGTCAAAGCTCCACCATTCCACTTCTCCGTTTTCTCTTTCCCCTATCCATCGGTTCAAAGAATGTTTGGGTGGAGAAATAGAAGCACATGGGTGGACTTCGATTCAAGGGTGTTTGTTAATATGCTCAAAGAAAGGGTTTTATTTTGTAGTGAAATTAGAAGGTTGATTGACCGCACCATTTTATAACAAAGTTTACAGATTATTTTCACTTTTTTATTCCAATGTCGCAGGCAATGCCAGGCATATCCTACAACAAAAAGTATTACGGCTTGTTTGGTTGCTGGACACCAGAAATGCAAAGCGGATCAGCAATGAAATGAAATAAACATTTCTCACTACCTTGGCTTTATTCAATTGTAGCCTTTCATCTTCCCAATTCTGAGCATCGCATACAATTTAGCATGAATCCATGTATTCCCCAGACAAAGAATATACACGACGTCTCATAAAAGTTATTAATACATGAAGCAACTTGGAGATATAATGTCCTAAGATAAAGATGACCCTATAATCACATACAATAAATAGGTAGATCCATTTCCTAATTGTTGTATCTGAAAAAATTTCTTGGATCTGCATTCAAAGATGGGAGTACTCTACTGTCGACCATTGTAATTAACTTTAGCTCGGCACTTCCTTTGCTGTTACCTTCCCAAAACAAATATACTGATAGAAGCATATTTCTGTAGTCACCTCAAGATATGCATCCAACATAATTGCAGGGAAGATACCCAGTTGGTGGTAGATGTAAACACATGCTTCCTGGTTGAAATAAATTTGCCTTAGCTACACAGTGTCATAGGGACTACCTGGCACCTACCTTGACATTCTGGCGGTCCAAGATAACATTCAAGATCTTGCCGGGGACATAAATTCTCCTTTTAATAGCCTTCCCGACCAAATATCTGGAGAGTTTTTCATCCTCTGACGCTAATTTGAAAGCATTCTCTTCTGTACATGCTTCTTCAACCTGGATGGTACCCCTCGTCTTGCCGTTGATCTGAACTGGTAAGATGATAGTGGAATCCTTCAGGTAAGCGGGGTTGGCCTGCAATTATAACATATAAATATAAGTGGCCATGTTCAGCCAAAAGACCATCTTGTACGTCACAGCACTAGTGCCCCCATATCAAGGTCTAGGATAAAATGCATTACTTTCTCTTCATCATATGGGCCACAAATTTGGGAACAGAGTTTTGCATTTGCTACTGCATCTGTTGTCCAAGAATCACAATATATTCTGCTGACATGGTTAAATAATGAACAAGAAAGGCAAGTAGACTTTAAACCTTATGTTTCTTATCTAAATATGTGTTCATGTACATGTACACGTGTTTGTGTGCGGGTGTGCAGTGTGTGAGGGTTATGAAGTATTGGCCTCTATATTCCACTACTTCCTACATGACTAGTAGTAGTTACATATAAATCAATCGTAACGGGGGCATTTAGTCCCTTGAAATTGAATCTATCTGCCTTGTAAAATTCATAAAATTAGTCCTTGAGGTTTAAAATTCATCAACACCATATTCCCTTTGCAACTCTTCAAATGTGAAGGATTTTAAACCTTAGGACTAATTTGTGGGTTTTAAAGTTTAAGGACTTATTTGATTTTTGCGCAAAGACGAATTTTGTATTTATCCCAAAAAGTATTGTGGTGTACACAGATAACCACATCCAGAAATCAGCCAGCAAAATTAGAATAAGTTGATAACTTCCAGCCAGGTTAAGATGTTCTCTAGGTATCAAACTTGAAGAGAAGCTACCAAAAGAATGGTCTAAACATAAATTAGGTGAAGCAGCACATAAATTTTTCATCAGAATATATGAAAATGAAAAATTTGTAATATTTTCATCAGAATATCTGAATACTCGAACCCTCCACTTTGTTCCATATATATGAAAAATTGAATATATATCAGATCCAAAAGCCCATTGAGAATCCGAAGATACTAGACATTCAATTGATAAATTTAAAGGATACAAAGTAATACCACAGGGAAAGGCTCATATGCAAGTGATCCCGAGTGTCCTAGCCGTAACCAGAGCTCCTCTGCCATGTGGGGTGCATATGGTGAAAGCAACAATACAAATGCTTCAATAACTAATTGTGGATGTGTATCCCACTGAAAACATGGAATTGAAAACGAATGAGAAAAATAAGAGCACAATAAAAGAGATTTTACTAAAATCTGGACAAAATAAACCCAGGTCGGTGGGGCACATCTTTATTAAAATACTTTATATTGTACACTATTACGGAATAATTATAAGAAGTAAAATTCTGAAGCCTCGCCCATATTACTCAGATAACTAAATCTCTTTTGAGAGAACTTAGGGTACATAAGCCTTCAGAATATCAAGAAAGAATTTTTCCCAATGCTGATTCACCAAGTGCCAGAAACCTTTTTTCCCAGAAAACATAATAAAAGTATCTATTTAGCTGCAAACAGAAAGCTAAAATAATGAAAACCACGCACAATAGGCTCTGCTGCTCAAGTAAACAAAGTGCCCACCACCTTGCTCAGTGAAACTTTAGTCTGGCCAAAACCAAAAAAAATTGAAGTTCTAACACTATAGTGGAGAAAACCTTATATGCTGCGTTAAGGAACTCCATCATTGCAGAAATTCCAGTGTTGAACCGTGTCCCCTCAATTTCCTCCGTTACCTGCCAATTGGGATCAATCCATTGGTCAGAGGGTCGTAAAATTTTTAAACAACATATTAACAGACAGTCTAGCATCACTAATTACTAGTGGAGACTAAACAGCTGTTAGACTGCTCTATTATCTACCTACAAGCTCCAAGCAAATTACTATGCACTTCAAGCATTACAAAATCATGCATGCATTTGCACCCTAGCCCATTTTGGGATTTGTGTTCTAGCATCTAGCACTCACGACATGTGGTTACAACTATGATAACAGCAATGATAATTTCATGGGAGTAATACCCAGGCTGCTCACCTTACCTGCTTATAAGGACAGAAGTATGTGACACATGCCAAATAGCTGCTTACAGGAGATATCAAACTTCAGGAAAAAAGATCATTATCTGCTTTATGGGAACTCTAGTAGTTTACTTTACAAATAAGAGCGTATAATGTATACATATGTATAAGAGCTTTTCTGCATTATGTGCATCTAAAGTTATCTAACCCTTGCCCTGCTACTGCATGTTGGTTGCCCACACCCAAGACATATATCCAAGTCCATGCAGCAAATCCACTCCAAATAATGTAAATAAAACATGGTTGTGAGGATATTATTCTTCAAACTGTTTGTAAATTGAATCATTTGGAAGTGTGAAAAGAATGACACAGATTGATAATACTGACAAAAAAACAACTTATAAAGGAGAGAGGTTCGACAGAATATGAAAAAGAGAATCTACATTCTCAGAAATTGAGATGTAACCTTAGCAATGCATTTATGAAGAGAACGAAGATGTTCCAAAGAAGGTTCTTCATCAACTGCCACTGTACCATCCTTGAATTTACCATCAGGTGAAGGTGAACCAACAATCAATCTCCAAGTTCTTCCTAGAAATCGATGGACACCTTCAATACCACTAGTATTCCAAGTTTTTGAGTCCCTAGAAGCACAGTAAAGAGCACCATAACGTAAGCAACAAGCATAACTTTAGTCATGCTCTTTATTTAGAAGCATCGGCTAAATTGACAACTTGATCAGGGAAATATGCTCCAAATAAGATAAAACAAAAAATTCTAGAGAACCCTACCTAAATGGTCCCATGAACATTTCATATAAGCGAAGAGAATCTGCACCGTACTCAGAAACAACATCATCAGGATTCACAACATTTCCCTTACTTTTACTCATCTTGTGAGCACGAGCCACCAAGCGAATTTTTGGATTGTCTTTTAGCACAAAAGAATCCCCAGATTTGACAACCTAGGTAAGAAGTATGATTTCATCAAGAAGGGAGAGAGAGAGAGAGAGAGAGAGAGAGAGAGAGATGAAATCCCAAAATAGAGCCTCATTTCTTAACCAAAAGTAAAGGAGGGCATTAAGATGAAAAAGTGACTATATCTATTTAAGCATCTGGAAGGACATACTTTCTCTTCAGGGATTTTTTCCACATTACTTTCGCCCAGCATGTCAGCAGAGTCTGCTGATATTAAGTGCCCTTCTGAATCCCGGAAAGCCATGTATTGAACCTGCAACCTTAACCATTAGATAAAGGCAACCATGGAGTATTACTTTGTTATGCATGAGAAATGGCGCCTACTTCTCCAAGGATGATACCCTGATTTATGACACACTGGAAGGGTTCCTTGGTGGACACAACACCAATATCATAGAGAACCTGAAACAGAGAAATGTCATCAGATTCATTGACAAGGAGATAGAAACTGAAATTTCGACAACCAATTCACTATCAAAAGATGGTTATAGGTAGCCTTGTTCTCTGTTACACTAGCCACCCACAATTCGATGATAAGCAGGTTGCTGTAGTAAAGCGCTCGCTTGGATCAATGGACCTCTATATGAAGTTAGCAACATCACACAGGCCCAATAACCTAGCTCATAAGAACTATCATTGAGTATTAGACTCACACAAAACAATTTAGACAAACTCTGATTTCACAAGAGATGCACAAATCTTTTGCAAAGCCAGACTCCAACAATGGTAGTTATATTAGTAGATTATAGTGCATCAATTGCGGCGATAACAGACAATGAAGTTCTAGAAATAGATGTGATCATGGGGATAACAAACCTTGCACTCTAGAGAAGTAGAAGAATAACATGTTCACAAACCTTGTGCCAGAACCTGGCGTAAAGTAAATGAAGAACGGCATGTTCAGCACCGCCAACATACACATCAACAGGGCTCCAATACCTGCAAAAGAAAAGCATTTAAAACTGAAAACTACAAAATTCCACAAGTTACTCATATAGAAACAAAAAGAAAAAAATCAAGGTAGATAAACATCATGTTGTGTAAAAGCTGCTCTAACCTTTCTTTTGCCTTATCAACCAATTCCTTTGAATTTCTTGGATCCATAAACCTCAAATAGTACCTGGACATGACAATAAGTACATAGGACTTAAAACCTAGTAAGCTTCTTATTTCCAAAATTAAAAAGGTCTTGCATGGGACAAGCAACAAATACTGAGAATAAGAAAACTGGTACTTCCTGTCAACCTGACTCCACAATCATCCTAGTAACTCTAATCAAAACCTAGACTATTGGAATTCACAATCACTGACAAAAATAAAGAGCTAAAAAGAGATATTAACCAACTAGAATTCATAATATAGACTTAATAACCAACAGATTACCAGCACGAACCAGCCCACTGGGGCATGGTGTTTGTTTCTCGTCTCGCTGGTCTTCCAGATGAAGGATCTGTAGTTCTGGCCTGAAAATTACACGCAAAAGTTAAAGCCTAAAGATGTAATGAAGGATAAAGCACTACCCAAAGTAATGCCGAAAAATGAAGTTGAGAAACTGAGAAGAGAGCAGTCAACATTATAACTGATTCAACAGCACATCGCTAGCTTAGTGGTTTATTTACCGCTACTTTCAAATATCCAAAGAAATTCATGCATCTGGCAGGGTTTTCATTTACTCTTCTCGCTTAACAAAAATTTAATATAATATCTCCTTATCCTCCTCCCAACACTTCATCACAAACATTCTAATCATTATGTACATCATCAGAACATAAAAGTCAAAATATAATGCACATGACTTTATGGTACACAGTAAATAAAGAAAGAGAGTTGAAAATACCCAAGACACTGCTTTTGATAGTGGCGGATCCCCTGTCCCGGTGGGAGTAAAATCCTCCAATTCTGGAAGAGTAATGGGCAGTTCAGTTTCAAAAAGTGGAACAGTCTCACCAGTATCATCCAAGAAAATGACTGGGATAGGTTCCCCCCAATAACGTTGCCGAGCAAAAAGCCAGTCTCTCAACTTGAAGTTCACCTACAGAAAGACAAGTCTGAGCCAAGTCAATTATATCATCCGCATAAAAGGTATAACACCCCCCGAAACCCCCTCAGGAGAGAAAGAAAGAGAAAACCCCCATGGCACTATCTTTAAGCTTCCGATAAACAGAGAAAGGCACCTTTTTCCTCCCATTTCCAGTTTTCTCAGCCCACTCAATAACTTTAGGAACAGCTTCTTTGCTGCACAAGCCATTAATGTTGAGCCCAAATGTTGAACTTGATGAATTTATAACGGTGCCTTGACCTGAAAAAGCCTTTCCAGATTCACTAAGACTTTCATCATCTGGTGCCACGACCCAACGAATCGGGATATCATACTTCAAAGCAAACTCATGGTCACGAGTGTCGTGTGCAGGTACAGCCATAATTGCTCCTGTTCCATAACTGCAAAAACAATCAAGTTTTAGCAACTCCGTCTTACCGTGTAAAATATCTCCCAAACCTTCCATCACAAATATTTGAATAGTATGTAAAATAATACACTATTCTATTCTATAGAGATCATATAGTGGCAAAATTTGCAACTTCAGCAAACATGCATCTGCCCACAGAAACGTTACAAAGAAGGAAAGAAATAAGTAAGAGCTAAACACACCTCCCAAGGACATAATCAGCAACCCATATGGGGATTGCTTCTCCATTAGCTGGATTTCTTGCATAACAACCACTAAAGACCCCAGTTTTTTCCTTCTGAAGCTCTGTCCTCTCTAAGTCACTCTTCCTAGAAGCAAGATCTTTATATTCCTCCACCTGTGCTCAATGTAGTTATTTTCTAGTTACTCACAGTTAAAAAAACCTTTTTGAGACAAATAGATCAGGGAAACCAAAGAACGTACGCATTTCTTCTCTGCCGTGGATGCCAATGATGACAACAAAACATGCTCTGGTGCCACAACCAAGTAGCTGCAAACATACAACTGTTAAGAATGAATCGTGATCAAAGAACAATTATGATCAAACCCTAACTCTATATATGCGCATAATGCCTAAATCTTACGCAATACAGGCAACAAGATCAAGGAGTAAGAGGAATACGTGGCCCCGAAGATGGTATCGGGCCTGGTAGTAAAAACTGTAATCTTTATATCTCTTTCCTGTCCATCATTGTCAAGAACACAAAATTTCATCTCAGCCCCTTCTGACTTCCCTATCCAGTTCCTTTGCATTTCCTTCACACTCTCAGGCCAGTCCAGGTCATCTAAATCTTCAAGGAGGCGATCAGCATATGCGGTAATCTTGAGCATCCATTGCCTCATTGGCTGCTTGGTAATAAACAATTTACTGTAAAATTATAAAACAATTCAAATTCGGAAATAAAAGATGAACTTTTGAAACTTAATTCATGGCTTCTAAAAGATAGACACATTAAACCAGCTTACCTTTCTCATAACTGGATGACCCCCACGCTCACTCAAACCATCTACCACCTCCTCATTTGCCAAGACAGTGCCAAGAGCAGGACACCAATTGACTGGCACCTCAGCCTGAAAAGGTAGTAAGTACAATATTGGATATATTTCATACTAGGAAAGGGCAGAAAATAATGCAGGCAAGGTTGTGTCTGACCTGGTATGCCAATCCTCTCTTTAACAACTGAAGAAAGATCCATTGCGTCCACTTATAATATTCTGGTTCTATCGTAGAAATTTCACGATCCCAGTCATATGAAAAGCCTAATAATTTAAGCTGTAAATGAAATAACACATTTAGGGAAAAAAAAAACAGTTCACACCATCTGCGGAAAACTAAGAGAGATGCCGAATGATTAAATGAAACGGCTTAATTGCCGATACATTCCCTATGGTATTGACTTTTAACAAATCAGTCATTGAGGTACAACTTTGAAGGTCGATCCCTGTTCCATTTTTCAGACATATAGGTCCTTCTGTCCACCAGAAGTAACTAACAAGGGTGAGGTTGGGGATAGGCTACACGACCGTGACATGAACACCCCACCGCGATCCCAATGTCGGTCTTCCATTAAAGGGCTAACTATTAGTGGACGGGAAGACCTATATGTCTGAAAAATAGATCACATGTACCCCGTTCAAAATTGTACAAGCAATTAAGCCAAATGAAAATAGTAGCACTGATACTTTAAGAGTTCAATTATAGACAGCGGTGCCTCTAGATTCAGTTGGGAACATATCCAAATACAATGAGTTTCCTCTACCATGCTACACCAATGCCCACTAACAGGAAGCTCTCCATGTAATCGTATGTATTCAGTGATGCAAGGTGGTAAATCCGGCACAATCAAACACTGAGGCTATGAACCAATACTGTTCAACATCAGATCAAATTACCAAACCTACAAGATGCACCAAACTAAAACATAGTACGAAACCTTGATCCTAGCATCAAATATAGGTACAAAATGGAGCTCAGTGCCACACTCGACATCGAGCTACAGATTGAAATTTCTACAAACTACTCAGTATCAGTAATATCCATCGCACCAACTAAAAATAGGAAGAAATAAAAGAAAATCATATCACCTGGGAACGAAAGCGATTGATGTTCCTCAAAGTTGTAATTTTTGGGTGAGTTCCGGTCTGGTGGACACATGTAATACCCAATAAACAAATGTGCATGACCACCACACAAAGTCTAAATATTCTAAGCCATATATTATAATTGCAAAACATACCTCAATTGCATATTGCTCTGCCGGCAATCCAAATGCATCCCATCCCATTGGGTGCAAAACATTGTAACCCCGCATGCGTTTGAATCTAGCAAGAATGTCGGTCGCAGTATAGCCCAATGGATGGCCGACATGTAGCCCAGCTCCACTGCATCAGTTGAGAACGATGAGCACATAAACCTCACTTACGACCACCCAACTCGGAAAATTGCATTACTTATAAAACAAGCCATCACAGGCACATAAAAACCAGACTATGTCGAAATTCCCAGTCAACATCTCAATCGCTTACAGCTAACATAGCTACCCTAAAAACTTCAAGCAGCGAATGTGGCATTGAGAAAATTGCACGACACCAAGACCTCGCCTTCACAATTTTGCATATTGAGTCCTTACTAATCTCAGGCACATAAGAACCAGATTAAAAAAAAAAAAAAAAGTCGTCAAACAATTCCGAATGTTCAATCCTAGCATTCTTACATAGCGAATAATAGCAGAGCAAAATATATTAATCAGATAAGCAGAACACAGAGTAACCATAACTGGGATTTTGCTCTTTTACGTTCTTATTAGAGGGAGAGGGAGAGGGACCTGGGATAGGGAAACATATCGAGGACATAGAACTTTGGTTTGGAAGTATCAATTTCGTCTGGGGTACGAAAAGTGCGATTCTCTTCCCAATAACGCTGCCATTTGGGCTCGATTTCGTGAAAGGGATAAGCCCTCTTTGCCGCAGGCTGACGCTTCCCCTTCTGGCCATCTTCTTCTTCCACTTCGTTCACTCCCACAGCCACCGAGCTTCTGACACTACTGCCATAACCGAAGCTCTTATGAGACAGTCTCAGAAAAAAAGTGTTGTTCTTTCTGGTGAGTTTCCGAGACACGAGACTTTGTGCTGAAAAGAGCAATGCATGTGAGAGCGGTGGAAGAGCTTGGATTTGTAAATGACTTTGCAAGTGCGCGTTCATTTCGCAAAGGAATTGCGAAGAAGAAGAAGGATTTGAAGCGTGAGACTGCAAGAGTGGCCTAGAATTGAAGACTGGGATAATGCATGAAGTGGCGGTTCAACGGATTGGTTAGAATTTGTCGAGACGTTGATTTGGGCCACGGCCTGAACTGAGAACCAATATAAGGCCGAAACCGCTATCAACCCTATAAGAACGAATTGGGCTTAGCTTGGGCATTTGGGCAATCTAAAGCCCAAGGTTGTGTTAAAGTTTTATTGAACACGTTTCACGATCAATATGCTATATAAACTTCGAGATATTATTTTTATATATAAGAGGCGTTTGTTTATCGAAATTTTAGATAATATTTTCAAAATTTTAAAATTTTTGTTGAAGTTTATTGAGATTTGTGAAAAGTATGAAGTATATGTGTAAAAGTGTGAAGTTTATTAGGATTTGTAAAATGTATTTGTGTGATGAAAATTTTGGACCCTTAAAAAATTAGGCAAACAAACACCCCCATAATCTTTATATGTTTGAAAGTATTATTCCATTTCATGGCATATATTCTTATATTATCTTGCTTAATATAAGAAAAGTAGGTAAAATTCCTCAATTTTCTGCAAGTGTAGGAAATTCAATTGGTGCAACGACGGGAAAAAAAAAAACTAACAAGGCTTTTTAATTATTGTATAAACCTCATCTTATTAATTATTATATAAACCGCAAAATTGGACAATTGGCCCGTTGGGTACAATGCAGCTTTATCTGTAAACACATAGCCGAGTTGGGGCCTCCTTTGGATACTCCTCTGGCTTGATAGTTGATACCAAGGCTTCTAAATCTTTAATAGCTTGATCCACTGCATAGATTATCATCTTCCGGATCTGTTCCACCAGAAAATTAAACTTAAAAAAAAATTGTTGGGAATAAGAGTTAAAGAGAATGTGTTTCCCACAGAAACATGGAAGATAGACTAGAGAAAAGAAACAAGTTGAGGAGACGATATAAAGTAAAGAAAATGTTATGCAACTCCTGATACACAAACCACTAAAACTATAACCCGGTTTGGGGGGGGGGGGGGGGGGGGGGTTAGAAGGCTACCTCAAGTTTGTCTTCTCTGGCCTTATGGTTAACAGGAAGTTGTCGAAACTCCTCAGTTAACCGGAGGCACTCGTGGACATTTTCAGGAGAAACAAAGTCAACAGCAACTTTTGTACATGACTGTGCAGGTGAGAAAATCATAACCAGAATCATACAAGAGAAGCGCTTTGGCGAAAAGATAAATGAACTCGTACCGAAGATTAAGACTGATGATTTTATGCGTTGGTTACCTTGAGATTCCTAACTTGATGGGGGCATCCAGCAGGAATAAATACTGCTTCTCCAAGTCTTTGCTCGAACGTCCATGGTTCAACGCCTGGAAGTGTCAAACAATTAGATAATAGGTCTGTGCATGGGATAACAAGATCTCCACGTTGCAATAGTTATGTTCTCATTCTTACCGAATTCTTCCTTCAGCTTCCTTTTGTGCTCCAAAGTTAAATAGAAAGTTTGGTCATGAATAGGGTGGACAACCTAAACAAACAACAAGTATAAGAATGTGCACTGAAACATTCTTAATAAGTAATAGAAGCTGCCATCAACTACCTGGTCAACAGGAGAACAATAGGTGTGCCTAAATTCCTTCGAGTGTTTCCTAAGATAGGCTTCTAATTTAGGAACATCTTCCCGTCGAAAGATGTCCCACAGAGCACCACCTGTTTCCTCTGCTTTTTTTGTGGAGAAACCAGGAAAAGTGGACCCTTCTTTCCCTATCCAGGAAATCTCGAGTTTTCCATCAATTTTAGAGGGATGCTTGTTTCTATTTGTTATTTCTGGGACCAGCTCCTCATTGTTGCGGTGAACAAATTGGTCTGCTGGACATTTTAACTTCTCTCTTTGTAGATGCTCCTTCTCATCTTGGGTCCTGTGTAGTTCTCTCAACCTTGCAATTGCAGAATGCTGCTCATCACTCAATGCTACGTCTGCAGTATGTGTCAATATATTCACCTGCACCAACCAGCATGTCAAAAAAAATTGTCACCATGTTGCTTGCATAAAACCCAAAACATGTTACTATGTATCTTGTCACATGTAAAAAAAGCCTGCCAAGTTATGCAATAATACAATTTCGACCATCAACTTGAAAGGACACGGAATGATTAGCCACATAGCCAAAATGCTTCTTTGCCAATTGATTACACACATGTATAAGCTTTGATAAGAGCCTAATATTCACAGGTGGCCCTTGCCATGTGGTACGATCAAATTGCATATGCCTATAGACTCCACCAAATTGACCATGTTTTGTAAACCCTTCAAGTACAAAGATTCAGCACTAAGCAAGCATGGTAATAGGATTTCCTACGTATTGTAAGCAACAAAAAAAGAAAGTTGAAAATTTTGGTAATATTTGAGTACCACGGCAAAATCTCACCAAAATTATTCCTCAAGTCCTAGAGCAGATATGAAGGTGGAATATACCAAAGTCCAACAGTTTGAAATGGAAAGAAAGAGACATAATTGCTGCTCGCAGAGGAAAAATCTCACTGGCATGCAGTGCACACTGTATTATGACAAGTCAGTTTTTCAGACATACCGCATCTGACATATCACAATGAAGCTTAGTTACAGAGTCCCCTCTTCCAAGCTCTTCTGCAATCCCATAACCAACATATGTTTTTGGACCCAGGTCTGGTTTCAGGACATTTGAAGGCAACTTGACAGCTATGTTAAGGATACCGGCTCTAGGATCTGTGTACTCCGGAAATGGCAATGCACTGATAAACTCATCACAATGACGGGGCAAAAAATTCTCAAACTTGTCAGAGGGGGGCCAGTCCTTTAGCTTGAGCATCTCTGGCCAAAAGTTGCAGTATCTTCTCCCTTCTGTATAACCTTTGAAAAATTGGCGAGTATCAATCTGCACCTGCATGTTTTAACAAAATCAGGATTGAAAGTACAATATCAAGAGGCACAAGAAAGTATGAGAAAATATACTTAATCAAGAAGAAAACTGGTTAAAAATAGAGCACAGAAGAGCTCCCAAAGTAACTAAAACTTTCCCTGATGAAGAGAGATAAAAACTCCCTGTTATTATGGATAGGAATCTTGACCTAATAAAAGATGAGATAAGAGGTGTCTCTCATGTCCTATCATCCCCTTAAGGCGTAAAATCCAGAAACTTCTCTTGCAGCTTGTGAAATCTCCCACATGCTAAGAACACGTTAGCCCTTATTTTTGGTCCTTTGGTCCAGGATTGCTACAGGGAAAATGCAAAACACACCATATTTACAAATATCCAGCAAGTCGGTTGAAGCTACTATTTTTTATCCTAACTGTATTTTTCAACACGAGACACTAAAAGCAGGATATTTTCTAGAGTCTGAAGCGCAACAGCTCTGATCTTCTGTATGATAAGACCATGGAAGCGAGGTGATAACTTAAATAAAGGGCCGTCATGTGTTGTTATAGCTGCAATTTTCAAGTAAACCACATCTCCTACTTCAAATAAACACTCAGTCTTGTGCTTGCTGCTTTGCTGCTTCATTCGAACTTGTGCGCCATTTAAGTTTTCCTTGAGTACTTCCAAAATCTGGTTTCTCCTCCTCAGTCCTTTGTCAACAAGGTGAACATGGAAAGAATTTTGGAACATATGTTGCTAATGTGGATGGTAGTTGTTTGTGTTGTTGTCCCACCACTCAGCCAAAGGAAGCTGTTTCACCTAAATCCTTGGTTGTTGACTGGTAAAATATCTGAGATATATTTCTGAATATTGGTTTACATCCTCAGTTTCACCATCAAAGTAATGCTGTGATGATGAACCCTTCCAAAGTTTTGTCCCTTGTAAACAGGAAAATTCAGCCCAAAAGTTCCTGGGATGACCCAACCACCACCGAATTCTTGGTCCCCCTTTTGAACTTCATCCCATTATCATATTCAATGAACTTGGCCATCCCTTTTTGTTGTATCTCTGTAGGAATATTTGTTCCTCTACACCCCCTTCCCCGAGCAAGAGGAGCCACCTAGGTGTATGAGAGCCCCATGATGAGACATAAGGATCCTCTGTCACCAAAAATGTGTGGAGGCTAGGGATAATGCCCTTCTGATACCAAGTAGATCCACCAATCCACCTCCCCAGGATCATAATGACCAGAGAGTGCCCTGTGAACAATTAAAGCCAGTTTCCGTGCTACAAGATCTATCTATTGGATTCCTTAGTACTTTGCGGGCTACAAGCAACTCGTTTCCCTTTCCACAGCTTTGTGGAATTTTCACTTTCATAAATCTCCAATCCTTTAAAGGATTATACATGGAACTACTCTTAAGATTACCAGTCCATTTGCAACCATTGTCATCATTGGCAGAGGTATTAACAACATTCAACTTTACCTTGAACTCCATCCCAATCTTCTTTTTCCCAGCCTTACAATCACATTCCGCCCTCACTTTTAGAACATAGCAAACATTGACCACTGGTCGAGCTTGGCCCTTTTGTACAGATCTGACAAGACTTTTTTTGACAACTGGCATCAACTCCATCAAAGATTCTAACTATAGACCACCAATAGGACTCTTTCCACAATCTGGAAAACTCTAATGCTAATGACATCAAAACTGAGAACCCAACGCACTTCTTCACTTTTTGTGAAATGATCAAAACCTGGGGAGTGATTTGACCTTCGCTTGTACGGTCCATGTAGAGGTTGAATGGGTTAGTGGAAGTCAAGAAATTTCTGATATTAAATTGTCCCCTGGGTTGCCACCTTCTAGCTATACTTCTTTATCAGACCAAATGCCATTGAAAAGAAATAGCTGCTTGGTATTGCAAAGGAAAGATTTCTCATCATAACCGAGGTCTTTCTCTGTATAGCCTTGGCCTTTGAAATGGTACTTCTTGCTGTGAAAAATCGCTAGCCGGCTAAGGAAGAAAGTAATTCCTCCTTAGTATTGACCACTACCGACTATTCCGTTCCTTAGTATAAAAGTCTGAACAACGTGCTTCGATTCCTCCTCCAACCCGCTTATGAAACAGCTAACAAAAATTCTTCTGTAAATTCAGTGGTATGATTTGCTAGCTGCTCAAAGAGTGATTGTGATAACCTGGGCCGATAAAGGATTGTTGGAGTTTGGTGGTGTCATCAGTATAGTCTTCGTTTAAGCTTGATCCAAACTAGTTCCCATGGCTCCCATGAATTGATTCCAACATACGGCACCTCTACTCCTCTCAAACCAATGTAACACTAGAACGCCTCCTCTAAATGTAACCTTCTACACGTTGGGTGTAAGGTTAAATTCGAAAATATTGCTTAGCTACATAGCTCCACCTAATTTGCTCCTTTCCATCAAAATGGAACTGCGAGACGCTATGCAGCCAGAGATTAATGTTGGAGTTCCTCATTTTGATGGAAAGGACCAAATTAGGTGGAGCTATGTAGCTAAGCAATATTTTCGAATTTAACCTTACACCCAACGTGTAGAAGGTTACATTTAGAGGAGGCGTTCTAGTGTTACATTGGTTTGAGAGGAGTAGAGGTGCCGTATGTTGGAATCAATTCATGGGAGCCATGGGAACTAGTTTGGATCAAGCTTAAACGAAGACTATACTGATGACACCACCAAACTCCAACAATCCTTTATCGGCCCAGGTTATCACAATCACTCTTTGAGCAGCTAGCAAATCATACCACTGAATTTACAGAAGAATTTTTGTTAGCTGTTTCATAAGCGGGTTGGAGGAGGAATCGAAGCACGTTGTTCAGACTTTTATACTAAGGAACGGAATAGTCGGTAGTGGTCAATACTAAGGAGGAATTACTTTCTTCCTTAGCCGGCTAGCGATTTTTCACAGCAAGAAGTACCATTTCAAAGGCCAAGGCTATACAGAGAAAGACCTCGGTTATGATGAGAAATCTTTCCTTTGCAATACCAAGCAGCTATTTCTTTTCAATGGCATTTGGTCTGATAAAGAAGTATAGCTAGAAGGTGGCAACCCAGGGGACAATTTAATATCAGAAATTTCTTGACTTCCACTAACCCATTCAACCTCTACATGGACCGTACAAGCGAAGGTCAAATCACTCCCCAGGTTTTGATCATTTCACAAAAAGTGAAGAAGTGCGTTGGGTTCTCAGTTTTGATGTCATTAGCATTAGAGTTTTCCAGATTGTGGAAAGAGTCCTATTGGTGGTCTATAGTTAGAATCTTTGATGGAGTTGATGCCAGTTGTCAAAAAAAGTCTTGTCAGATCTGTACAAAAGGGCCAAGCTCGACCAGTGGTCAATGTTTGCTATGTTCTAAAAGTGAGGGCGGAATGTGATTGTAAGGCTGGGAAAAAGAAGATTGGGATGGAGTTCAAGGTAAAGTTGAATGTTGTTAATACCTCTGCCAATGATGACAATGGTTGCAAATGGACTGGTAATCTTAAGAGTAGTTCCATGTATAATCCTTTAAAGGATTGGAGATTTATGAAAGTGAAAATTCCACAAAGCTGTGGAAAGGGAAACGAGTTGCTTGTAGCCCGCAAAGTACTAAGGAATCCAATAGATAGATCTTGTAGCACGGAAACTGGCTTTAATTGTTCACAGGGCACTCTCTGGTCATTATGATCCTGGGGAGGTGGATTGGTGGATCTACTTGGTATCAGAAGGGCATTATCCCTAGCCTCCACACATTTTTGGTGACAGAGGATCCTTATGTCTCATCATGGGGCTCTCATACACCTAGGTGGCTCCTCTTGCTCGGGGAAGGGGGTGTAGAGGAACAAATATTCCTACAGAGATACAACAAAAAGGGATGGCCAAGTTCATTGAATATGATAATGGGATGAAGTTCAAAAGGGGGACCAAGAATTCGGTGGTGGTTGGGTCATCCCAGGAACTTTTGGGCTGAATTTTCCTGTTTACAAGGGACAAAACTTTGGAAGGGTTCATCATCACAGCATTACTTTGATGGTGAAACTGAGGATGTAAACCAATATTCAGAAATATATCTCAGATATTTTACCAGTCAACAACCAAGGATTTAGGTGAAACAGCTTCCTTTGGCTGAGTGGTGGGACAACAACACAAACAACTACCATCCACATTAGCAACATATGTTCCAAAATTCTTTCCATGTTCACCTTGTTGACAAAGGACTGAGGAGGAGAAACCAGATTTTGGAAGTACTCAAGGAAAACTTAAATGGCGCACAAGTTCGAATGAAGCAGCAAAGCAGCAAGCACAAGACTGAGTGTTTATTTGAAGTAGGAGATGTGGTTTACTTGAAAATTGCAGCTATAACAACACATGACGGCCCTTTATTTAAGTTATCACCTCGCTTCCATGGTCTTATCATACAGAAGATCAGAGCTGTTGCGCTTCAGACTCTAGAAAATATCCTGCTTTTAGTGTCTCGTGTTGAAAAATACAGTTAGGATAAAAAATAGTAGCTTCAACCGACTTGCTGGATATTTGTAAATATGGTGTGTTTTGCATTTTCCCTGTAGCAATCCTGGACCAAAGGACCAAAAATAAGGGCTAACGTGTTCTTAGCATGTGGGAGATTTCACAAGCTGCAAGAGAAGTTTCTGGATTTTACGCCTTAAGGGGATGATAGGACATGAGAGACACCTCTTATCTCATCTTTTATTAGGTCAAGATTCCTATCCATAATAACAGGGAGTTTTTATCTCTCTTCATCAGGGAAAGTTTTAGTTACTTTGGGAGCTCTTCTGTGCTCTATTTTTAACCAGTTTTCTTCTTGATTAAGTATATTTTCTCATACTTTCTTGTGCCTCTTGATATTGTACTTTCAATCCTGATTTTGTTAAAACATGCAGGTGCAGATTGATACTCGCCAATTTTTCAAAGGTTATACAGAAGGGAGAAGATACTGCAACTTTTGGCCAGAGATGCTCAAGCTAAAGGACTGGCCCCCCTCTGACAAGTTTGAGAATTTTTTGCCCCGTCATTGTGATGAGTTTATCAGTGCATTGCCATTTCCGGAGTACACAGATCCTAGAGCCGGTATCCTTAACATAGCTGTCAAGTTGCCTTCAAATGTCCTGAAACCAGACCTGGGTCCAAAAACATATGTTGGTTATGGGATTGCAGAAGAGCTTGGAAGAGGGGACTCTGTAACTAAGCTTCATTGTGATATGTCAGATGCGGTATGTCTGAAAAACTGACTTGTCATAATACAGTGTGCACTGCATGCCAGTGAGATTTTTCCTCTGCGAGCAGCAATTATGTCTCTTTCTTTCCATTTCAAACTGTTGGACTTTGGTATATTCCACCTTCATATCTGCTCTAGGACTTGAGGAATAATTTTGGTGAGATTTTGCCGTGGTACTCAAATATTACCAAAATTTTCAACTTTCTTTTTTTGTTGCTTACAATACGTAGGAAATCCTATTACCATGCTTGCTTAGTGCTGAATCTTTGTACTTGAAGGGTTTACAAAACATGGTCAATTTGGTGGAGTCTATAGGCATATGCAATTTGATCGTACCACATGGCAAGGGCCACCTGTGAATATTAGGCTCTTATCAAAGCTTATACATGTGTGTAATCAATTGGCAAAGAAGCATTTTGGCTATGTGGCTAATCATTCCGTGTCCTTTCAAGTTGATGGTCGAAATTGTATTATTGCATAACTTGGCAGGCTTTTTTTACATGTGACAAGATACATAGTAACATGTTTTGGGTTTTATGCAAGCAACATGGTGACAATTTTTTTTGACATGCTGGTTGGTGCAGGTGAATATATTGACACATACTGCAGACGTAGCATTGAGTGATGAGCAGCATTCTGCAATTGCAAGGTTGAGAGAACTACACAGGACCCAAGATGAGAAGGAGCATCTACAAAGAGAGAAGTTAAAATGTCCAGCAGACCAATTTGTTCACCGCAACAATGAGGAGCTGGTCCCAGAAATAACAAATAGAAACAAGCATCCCTCTAAAATTGATGGAAAACTCGAGATTTCCTGGATAGGGAAAGAAGGGTCCACTTTTCCTGGTTTCTCCACAAAAAAAGCAGAGGAAACAGGTGGTGCTCTGTGGGACATCTTTCGACGGGAAGATGTTCCTAAATTAGAAGCCTATCTTAGGAAACACTCGAAGGAATTTAGGCACACCTATTGTTCTCCTGTTGACCAGGTAGTTGATGGCAGCTTCTATTACTTATTAAGAATGTTTCAGTGCACATTCTTATACTTGTTGTTTGTTTAGGTTGTCCACCCTATTCATGACCAAACTTTCTATTTAACTTTGGAGCACAAAAGGAAGCTGAAGGAAGAATTCGGTAAGAATGAGAACATAACTATTGCAACGTGGAGATCTTGTTATCCCATGCACAGACCTATTATCTAATTGTTTGACACTTCCAGGCGTTGAACCATGGACGTTCGAGCAAAGACTTGGAGAAGCAGTATTTATTCCTGCTGGATGCCCCCATCAAGTTAGGAATCTCAAGGTAACCAACGCATAAAATCATCAGTCTTAATCTTCGGTACGAGTTCATTTATCTTTTCGCCAAAGCGCTTCTCTTGTATGATTCTGGTTATGATTTTCTCACCTGCACAGTCATGTACAAAAGTTGCTGTTGACTTTGTTTCTCCTGAAAATGTCCACGAGTGCCTCCGGTTAACTGAGGAGTTTCGACAACTTCCTGTTAACCATAAGGCCAGAGAAGACAAACTTGAGGTAGCCTTCTAACCCCCCCCCCCCCCCCCCCCAAACCGGGTTATAGTTTTAGTGGTTTGTGTATCAGGAGTTGCATAACATTTTCTTTACTTTATATCGTCTCCTCAACTTGTTTCTTTTCTCTAGTCTATCTTCCATGTTTCTGTGGGAAACACATTCTCTTTAACTCTTATTCCCAACAATTTTTTTTTAAGTTTAATTTTCTGGTGGAACAGATCCGGAAGATGATAATCTATGCAGTGGATCAAGCTATTAAAGATTTAGAAGCCTTGGTATCAACTATCAAGCCAGAGGAGTATCCAAAGGAGG
Source organism: Morella rubra (assembly GCA_003952965.2). Lineage (NCBI taxonomy): Eukaryota > Viridiplantae > Streptophyta > Magnoliopsida > Fagales > Myricaceae > Morella > Morella rubra. The sequence continues at coordinate 6,044,700 of CM025850.1, read as the reverse complement.
CCCCAACTCGGCTATGTGTTTACAGATAAAGCTGCATTGTACCCAACGGGCCAATTGTCCAATTTTGCGGTTTATATAATAATTAATAAGATGAGGTTTATACAATAATTAAAAAGCCTTGTTAGTTTTTTTTTTTCCCGTCGTTGCACCAATTGAATTTCCTACACTTGCAGAAAATTGAGGAATTTTACCTACTTTTCTTATATTAAGCAAGATAATATAAGAATATATGCCATGAAATGGAATAATACTTTCAAACATATAAAGATTATGGGGGTGTTTGTTTGCCTAATTTTTTAAGGGTCCAAAATTTTCATCACACCAAATACATTTTACAAATCCTAATAAACTTCACACTTTTACACATATACTTCATACTTTTCACAAATCAATAAACTTCAACATTCAAAATATTCTTAAAATTTTGAAAATATTATCTAAAATTTCGATAAACAAACGCCTCTTATATATAAAAATAATATCTCGAAGTTTATATAGCATATTGATCGTGAAACGTGTTCAATAAAACTTTAACACAACCTTGGGCTTTAGATTGCCCAAATGCCCAAGCTAAGCCCAATTCGTTCTTATAGGGTTGATAGCGGTTTCGGCCTTATATTGGTTCTCAGTTCAGGCCGTGGCCCAAATCAACGTCTCGACAAATTCTAACCAATCCGTTGAACCGCCACTTCATGCATTATCCCAGTCTTCAATTCTAGGCCACTCTTGCAGTCTCACGCTTCAAATCCTTCTTCTTCTTCGCAATTCCTTTGCGAAATGAACGCGCACTTGCAAAGTCATTTACAAATCCAAGCTCTTCCACCGCTCTCACATGCATTGCTCTTTTCAGCACAAAGTCTCGTGTCTCGGAAACTCACCAGAAAGAACAACACTTTTTTTCTGAGACTGTCTCATAAGAGCTTCGGTTATGGCAGTAGTGTCAGAAGCTCGGTGGCTGTGGGAGTGAACGAAGTGGAAGAAGAAGATGGCCAGAAGGGGAAGCGTCAGCCTGCGGCAAAGAGGGCTTATCCCTTTCACGAAATCGAGCCCAAATGGCAGCGTTATTGGGAAGAGAATCGCACTTTTCGTACCCCAGACGAAATTGATACTTCCAAACCAAAGTTCTATGTCCTCGATATGTTTCCCTATCCCAGGTCCCTCTCCCTCTCCCTCTAATAAGAACGTAAAAGAGCAAAATCCCAGTTATGGTTACTCTGTGTTCTGCTTATCTGATTAATATATTTTGCTCTGCTATTATTCGCTATGTAAGAATGCTAGGATTGAACATTCGGAATTGTTTGACGACTTTTTTTTTTTTTTTTAATCTGGTTCTTATGTGCCTGAGATTAGTAAGGACTCAATATGCAAAATTGTGAAGGCGAGGTCTTGGTGTCGTGCAATTTTCTCAATGCCACATTCGCTGCTTGAAGTTTTTAGGGTAGCTATGTTAGCTGTAAGCGATTGAGATGTTGACTGGGAATTTCGACATAGTCTGGTTTTTATGTGCCTGTGATGGCTTGTTTTATAAGTAATGCAATTTTCCGAGTTGGGTGGTCGTAAGTGAGGTTTATGTGCTCATCGTTCTCAACTGATGCAGTGGAGCTGGGCTACATGTCGGCCATCCATTGGGCTATACTGCGACCGACATTCTTGCTAGATTCAAACGCATGCGGGGTTACAATGTTTTGCACCCAATGGGATGGGATGCATTTGGATTGCCGGCAGAGCAATATGCAATTGAGGTATGTTTTGCAATTATAATATATGGCTTAGAATATTTAGACTTTGTGTGGTGGTCATGCACATTTGTTTATTGGGTATTACATGTGTCCACCAGACCGGAACTCACCCAAAAATTACAACTTTGAGGAACATCAATCGCTTTCGTTCCCAGGTGATATGATTTTCTTTTATTTCTTCCTATTTTTAGTTGGTGCGATGGATATTACTGATACTGAGTAGTTTGTAGAAATTTCAATCTGTAGCTCGATGTCGAGTGTGGCACTGAGCTCCATTTTGTACCTATATTTGATGCTAGGATCAAGGTTTCGTACTATGTTTTAGTTTGGTGCATCTTGTAGGTTTGGTAATTTGATCTGATGTTGAACAGTATTGGTTCATAGCCTCAGTGTTTGATTGTGCCGGATTTACCACCTTGCATCACTGAATACATACGATTACATGGAGAGCTTCCTGTTAGTGGGCATTGGTGTAGCATGGTAGAGGAAACTCATTGTATTTGGATATGTTCCCAACTGAATCTAGAGGCACCGCTGTCTATAATTGAACTCTTAAAGTATCAGTGCTACTATTTTCATTTGGCTTAATTGCTTGTACAATTTTGAACGGGGTACATGTGATCTATTTTTCAGACATATAGGTCTTCCCGTCCACTAATAGTTAGCCCTTTAATGGAAGACCGACATTGGGATCGCGGTGGGGTGTTCATGTCACGGTCGTGTAGCCTATCCCCAACCTCACCCTTGTTAGTTACTTCTGGTGGACAGAAGGACCTATATGTCTGAAAAATGGACTACAGGGATCGACCTGTTCAAAGTTGTACCTCAATGACTGATTTGTTAAAAGTCAATACCATAGGGAATGTATCGGCAATTAAGCCGTTTCATTTAATCATTCGGCATCTCTCTTAGTTTTCCGCAGATGGTGTGAACTGTTTTTTTTTTCCCTAAATGTGTTATTTCATTTACAGCTTAAATTATTAGGCTTTTCATATGACTGGGATCGTGAAATTTCTACGATAGAACCAGAATATTATAAGTGGACGCAATGGATCTTTCTTCAGTTGTTAAAGAGAGGATTGGCATACCAGGTCAGACACAACCTTGCCTGCATTATTTTCTGCCCTTTCCTAGTATGAAATATATCCAATATTGTACTTACTACCTTTTCAGGCTGAGGTGCCAGTCAATTGGTGTCCTGCTCTTGGCACTGTCTTGGCAAATGAGGAGGTGGTAGATGGTTTGAGTGAGCGTGGGGGTCATCCAGTTATGAGAAAGGTAAGCTGGTTTAATGTGTCTATCTTTTAGAAGCCATGAATTAAGTTTCAAAAGTTCATCTTTTATTTCCGAATTTGAATTGTTTTATAATTTTACAGTAAATTGTTTATTACCAAGCAGCCAATGAGGCAATGGATGCTCAAGATTACCGCATATGCTGATCGCCTCCTTGAAGATTTAGATGACCTGGACTGGCCTGAGAGTGTGAAGGAAATGCAAAGGAACTGGATAGGGAAGTCAGAAGGGGCTGAGATGAAATTTTGTGTTCTTGACAATGATGGACAGGAAAGAGATATAAAGATTACAGTTTTTACTACCAGGCCCGATACCATCTTCGGGGCCACGTATTCCTCTTACTCCTTGATCTTGTTGCCTGTATTGCGTAAGATTTAGGCATTATGCGCATATATAGAGTTAGGGTTTGATCATAATTGTTCTTTGATCACGATTCATTCTTAACAGTTGTATGTTTGCAGCTACTTGGTTGTGGCACCAGAGCATGTTTTGTTGTCATCATTGGCATCCACGGCAGAGAAGAAATGCGTACGTTCTTTGGTTTCCCTGATCTATTTGTCTCAAAAAGGTTTTTTTAACTGTGAGTAACTAGAAAATAACTACATTGAGCACAGGTGGAGGAATATAAAGATCTTGCTTCTAGGAAGAGTGACTTAGAGAGGACAGAGCTTCAGAAGGAAAAAACTGGGGTCTTTAGTGGTTGTTATGCAAGAAATCCAGCTAATGGAGAAGCAATCCCCATATGGGTTGCTGATTATGTCCTTGGGAGGTGTGTTTAGCTCTTACTTATTTCTTTCCTTCTTTGTAACGTTTCTGTGGGCAGATGCATGTTTGCTGAAGTTGCAAATTTTGCCACTATATGATCTCTATAGAATAGAATAGTGTATTATTTTACATACTATTCAAATATTTGTGATGGAAGGTTTGGGAGATATTTTACACGGTAAGACGGAGTTGCTAAAACTTGATTGTTTTTGCAGTTATGGAACAGGAGCAATTATGGCTGTACCTGCACACGACACTCGTGACCATGAGTTTGCTTTGAAGTATGATATCCCGATTCGTTGGGTCGTGGCACCAGATGATGAAAGTCTTAGTGAATCTGGAAAGGCTTTTTCAGGTCAAGGCACCGTTATAAATTCATCAAGTTCAACATTTGGGCTCAACATTAATGGCTTGTGCAGCAAAGAAGCTGTTCCTAAAGTTATTGAGTGGGCTGAGAAAACTGGAAATGGGAGGAAAAAGGTGCCTTTCTCTGTTTATCGGAAGCTTAAAGATAGTGCCATGGGGGTTTTCTCTTTCTTTCTCTCCTGAGGGGGTTTCGGGGGGTGTTATACCTTTTATGCGGATGATATAATTGACTTGGCTCAGACTTGTCTTTCTGTAGGTGAACTTCAAGTTGAGAGACTGGCTTTTTGCTCGGCAACGTTATTGGGGGGAACCTATCCCAGTCATTTTCTTGGATGATACTGGTGAGACTGTTCCACTTTTTGAAACTGAACTGCCCATTACTCTTCCAGAATTGGAGGATTTTACTCCCACCGGGACAGGGGATCCGCCACTATCAAAAGCAGTGTCTTGGGTATTTTCAACTCTCTTTCTTTATTTACTGTGTACCATAAAGTCATGTGCATTATATTTTGACTTTTATGTTCTGATGATGTACATAATGATTAGAATGTTTGTGATGAAGTGTTGGGAGGAGGATAAGGAGATATTATATTAAATTTTTGTTAAGCGAGAAGAGTAAATGAAAACCCTGCCAGATGCATGAATTTCTTTGGATATTTGAAAGTAGCGGTAAATAAACCACTAAGCTAGCGATGTGCTGTTGAATCAGTTATAATGTTGACTGCTCTCTTCTCAGTTTCTCAACTTCATTTTTCGGCATTACTTTGGGTAGTGCTTTATCCTTCATTACATCTTTAGGCTTTAACTTTTGCGTGTAATTTTCAGGCCAGAACTACAGATCCTTCATCTGGAAGACCAGCGAGACGAGAAACAAACACCATGCCCCAGTGGGCTGGTTCGTGCTGGTAATCTGTTGGTTATTAAGTCTATATTATGAATTCTAGTTGGTTAATATCTCTTTTTAGCTCTTTATTTTTGTCAGTGATTGTGAATTCCAATAGTCTAGGTTTTGATTAGAGTTACTAGGATGATTGTGGAGTCAGGTTGACAGGAAGTACCAGTTTTCTTATTCTCAGTATTTGTTGCTTGTCCCATGCAAGACCTTTTTAATTTTGGAAATAAGAAGCTTACTAGGTTTTAAGTCCTATGTACTTATTGTCATGTCCAGGTACTATTTGAGGTTTATGGATCCAAGAAATTCAAAGGAATTGGTTGATAAGGCAAAAGAAAGGTTAGAGCAGCTTTTACACAACATGATGTTTATCTACCTTGATTTTTTTCTTTTTGTTTCTATATGAGTAACTTGTGGAATTTTGTAGTTTTCAGTTTTAAATGCTTTTCTTTTGCAGGTATTGGAGCCCTGTTGATGTGTATGTTGGCGGTGCTGAACATGCCGTTCTTCATTTACTTTACGCCAGGTTCTGGCACAAGGTTTGTGAACATGTTATTCTTCTACTTCTCTAGAGTGCAAGGTTTGTTATCCCCATGATCACATCTATTTCTAGAACTTCATTGTCTGTTATCGCCGCAATTGATGCACTATAATCTACTAATATAACTACCATTGTTGGAGTCTGGCTTTGCAAAAGATTTGTGCATCTCTTGTGAAATCAGAGTTTGTCTAAATTGTTTTGTGTGAGTCTAATACTCAATGATAGTTCTTATGAGCTAGGTTATTGGGCCTGTGTGATGTTGCTAACTTCATATAGAGGTCCATTGATCCAAGCGAGCGCTTTACTACAGCAACCTGCTTATCATCGAATTGTGGGTGGCTAGTGTAACAGAGAACAAGGCTACCTATAACCATCTTTTGATAGTGAATTGGTTGTCGAAATTTCAGTTTCTATCTCCTTGTCAATGAATCTGATGACATTTCTCTGTTTCAGGTTCTCTATGATATTGGTGTTGTGTCCACCAAGGAACCCTTCCAGTGTGTCATAAATCAGGGTATCATCCTTGGAGAAGTAGGCGCCATTTCTCATGCATAACAAAGTAATACTCCATGGTTGCCTTTATCTAATGGTTAAGGTTGCAGGTTCAATACATGGCTTTCCGGGATTCAGAAGGGCACTTAATATCAGCAGACTCTGCTGACATGCTGGGCGAAAGTAATGTGGAAAAAATCCCTGAAGAGAAAGTATGTCCTTCCAGATGCTTAAATAGATATAGTCACTTTTTCATCTTAATGCCCTCCTTTACTTTTGGTTAAGAAATGAGGCTCTATTTTGGGATTTCATCTCTCTCTCTCTCTCTCTCTCTCTCTCTCTCTCTTCCCTTCTTGATGAAATCATACTTCTTACCTAGGTTGTCAAATCTGGGGATTCTTTTGTGCTAAAAGACAATCCAAAAATTCGCTTGGTGGCTCGTGCTCACAAGATGAGTAAAAGTAAGGGAAATGTTGTGAATCCTGATGATGTTGTTTCTGAGTACGGTGCAGATTCTCTTCGCTTATATGAAATGTTCATGGGACCATTTAGGTAGGGTTCTCTAGAATTTTTTGTTTTATCTTATTTGGAGCATATTTCCCTGATCAAGTTGTCAATTTAGCCGATGCTTCTAAATAAAGAGCATGACTAAAGTTATGCTTGTTGCTTACGTTATGGTGCTCTTTACTGTGCTTCTAGGGACTCAAAAACTTGGAATACTAGTGGTATTGAAGGTGTCCATCGATTTCTAGGAAGAACTTGGAGATTGATTGTTGGTTCACCTTCACCTGATGGTAAATTCAAGGATGGTACAGTGGCAGTTGATGAAGAACCTTCTTTGGAACATCTTCGTTCTCTTCATAAATGCATTGCTAAGGTTACATCTCAATTTCTGAGAATGTAGATTCTCTTTTTCATATTCTGTCGAACCTCTCTCCTTTATAAGTTGTTTTTTTGTCAGTATTCATCAATCTGTGTCATTCTTTTCACACTTCCAAATGATTCAATTTACAAACAGTTTGAAGAATAATATCCTCACAACCATGTTTTATTTACATTATTTGGAGTGGATTTGCTGCATGGACTTGGATATATGTCTTGGGTGTGGGCAACCAACATGCAGTAGCAGGGCAAGGGTTAGATAACTTTAGATGCACATAATGCAGAAAAGCTCTTATACATATGTATACATTATACGCTCTTATTTGTAAAGTAAACTACTAGAGTTCCCATAAAGCAGATAATGATCTTTTTTCCTGAAGTTTGATATCTCCTGTAAGCAGCTATTTGGCATGTGTCACATACTTCTGTCCTTATAAGCAGGTAAGGTGAGCAGCCTGGGTATTACTCCCATGAAATTATCATTGCTGTTATCATAGTTGTAACCACATGTCGTGAGTGCTAGATGCTAGAACACAAATCCCAAAATGGGCTAGGGTGCAAATGCATGCATGATTTTGTAATGCTTGAAGTGCATAGTAATTTGCTTGGAGCTTGTAGGTAGATAATAGAGCAGTCTAACAGCTGTTTAGTCTCCACTAGTAATTAGTGATGCTAGACTGTCTGTTAATATGTTGTTTAAAAATTTTACGACCCTCTGACCAATGGATTGATCCCAATTGGCAGGTAACGGAGGAAATTGAGGGGACACGGTTCAACACTGGAATTTCTGCAATGATGGAGTTCCTTAACGCAGCATATAAGGTTTTCTCCACTATAGTGTTAGAACTTCAATTTTTTTTGGTTTTGGCCAGACTAAAGTTTCACTGAGCAAGGTGGTGGGCACTTTGTTTACTTGAGCAGCAGAGCCTATTGTGCGTGGTTTTCATTATTTTAGCTTTCTGTTTGCAGCTAAATAGATACTTTTATTATGTTTTCTGGGAAAAAAGGTTTCTGGCACTTGGTGAATCAGCATTGGGAAAAATTCTTTCTTGATATTCTGAAGGCTTATGTACCCTAAGTTCTCTCAAAAGAGATTTAGTTATCTGAGTAATATGGGCGAGGCTTCAGAATTTTACTTCTTATAATTATTCCGTAATAGTGTACAATATAAAGTATTTTAATAAAGATGTGCCCCACCGACCTGGGTTTATTTTGTCCAGATTTTAGTAAAATCTCTTTTATTGTGCTCTTATTTTTCTCATTCGTTTTCAATTCCATGTTTTCAGTGGGATACACATCCACAATTAGTTATTGAAGCATTTGTATTGTTGCTTTCACCATATGCACCCCACATGGCAGAGGAGCTCTGGTTACGGCTAGGACACTCGGGATCACTTGCATATGAGCCTTTCCCTGTGGTATTACTTTGTATCCTTTAAATTTATCAATTGAATGTCTAGTATCTTCGGATTCTCAATGGGCTTTTGGATCTGATATATATTCAATTTTTCATATATATGGAACAAAGTGGAGGGTTCGAGTATTCAGATATTCTGATGAAAATATTACAAATTTTTCATTTTCATATATTCTGATGAAAAATTTATGTGCTGCTTCACCTAATTTATGTTTAGACCATTCTTTTGGTAGCTTCTCTTCAAGTTTGATACCTAGAGAACATCTTAACCTGGCTGGAAGTTATCAACTTATTCTAATTTTGCTGGCTGATTTCTGGATGTGGTTATCTGTGTACACCACAATACTTTTTGGGATAAATACAAAATTCGTCTTTGCGCAAAATCAAATAAGTCCTTAAACTTTAAAACCCACAAATTAGTCCTAAGGTTTAAAATCCTTCACATTTGAAGAGTTGCAAAGGGAATATGGTGTTGATGAATTTTAAACCTCAAGGACTAATTTTATGAATTTTACAAGGCAGATAGATTCAATTTCAAGGGACTAAATGCCCCCGTTACGATTGATTTATATGTAACTACTACTAGTCATGTAGGAAGTAGTGGAATATAGAGGCCAATACTTCATAACCCTCACACACTGCACACCCGCACACAAACACGTGTACATGTACATGAACACATATTTAGATAAGAAACATAAGGTTTAAAGTCTACTTGCCTTTCTTGTTCATTATTTAACCATGTCAGCAGAATATATTGTGATTCTTGGACAACAGATGCAGTAGCAAATGCAAAACTCTGTTCCCAAATTTGTGGCCCATATGATGAAGAGAAAGTAATGCATTTTATCCTAGACCTTGATATGGGGGCACTAGTGCTGTGACGTACAAGATGGTCTTTTGGCTGAACATGGCCACTTATATTTATATGTTATAATTGCAGGCCAACCCCGCTTACCTGAAGGATTCCACTATCATCTTACCAGTTCAGATCAACGGCAAGACGAGGGGTACCATCCAGGTTGAAGAAGCATGTACAGAAGAGAATGCTTTCAAATTAGCGTCAGAGGATGAAAAACTCTCCAGATATTTGGTCGGGAAGGCTATTAAAAGGAGAATTTATGTCCCCGGCAAGATCTTGAATGTTATCTTGGACCGCCAGAATGTCAAGGTAGGTGCCAGGTAGTCCCTATGACACTGTGTAGCTAAGGCAAATTTATTTCAACCAGGAAGCATGTGTTTACATCTACCACCAACTGGGTATCTTCCCTGCAATTATGTTGGATGCATATCTTGAGGTGACTACAGAAATATGCTTCTATCAGTATATTTGTTTTGGGAAGGTAACAGCAAAGGAAGTGCCGAGCTAAAGTTAATTACAATGGTCGACAGTAGAGTACTCCCATCTTTGAATGCAGATCCAAGAAATTTTTTCAGATACAACAATTAGGAAATGGATCTACCTATTTATTGTATGTGATTATAGGGTCATCTTTATCTTAGGACATTATATCTCCAAGTTGCTTCATGTATTAATAACTTTTATGAGACGTCGTGTATATTCTTTGTCTGGGGAATACATGGATTCATGCTAAATTGTATGCGATGCTCAGAATTGGGAAGATGAAAGGCTACAATTGAATAAAGCCAAGGTAGTGAGAAATGTTTATTTCATTTCATTGCTGATCCGCTTTGCATTTCTGGTGTCCAGCAACCAAACAAGCCGTAATACTTTTTGTTGTAGGATATGCCTGGCATTGCCTGCGACATTGGAATAAAAAAGTGAAAATAATCTGTAAACTTTGTTATAAAATGGTGCGGTCAATCAACCTTCTAATTTCACTACAAAATAAAACCCTTTCTTTGAGCATATTAACAAACACCCTTGAATCGAAGTCCACCCATGTGCTTCTATTTCTCCACCCAAACATTCTTTGAACCGATGGATAGGGGAAAGAGAAAACGGAGAAGTGGAATGGTGGAGCTTTGACATCTTTGAAGATGGGTTTGGGTAATCCCAATTTGGCAACTTCAACGGAGGTAAGAAGTGCTTCCTGGACCCTGGGCGTCTCGTACCACTCAAAAGAAGAAAAAAAATATCTACTTTGCTGTTACTCTACTCCAAGGAGGAGGACAGAGAGTGGCAGAACAATCGTAGGTTATTTCTCGTTCCCTAAATCCTCGGACCTCTCTGCTCTTTTTTTCATTTAAATAGTGTTGGGCGGTGTCGCTTGCCGTTTGGTTAACTCAAATAGAGCGCAAGTACAACCCGCCGTCTTTTCCTGGGACCCACTTTCCGAATTCGAACACGGCGCATGCGGTGGCACCGTCCAGGTATGGCCCACAAATCGCTGTCCCGCGTATCACTCCGTCATTCCCACCGCTACGTGTTGTTGATCGGTGAGTCCGTCTCCATTTTACTTTTCCGTCTTCCATTCCTTCCCGGTTCCCACCTCCACCACAGAAGGGAAAACAGCAGTCCGGAAAAGCGCTAAGCACGAATTTAATACTCTCTCATGCTGCTCTCTATTTCTCTCCCGGAACCACCACTCTATCAATGTACTCCTCTCTCTCTTCTCTCTCTCTCTCCCTACCCATGACGCGTACTGTTATTATTAATTATTATAATTCTTTTATTTTCGCTTATTTTATTCTAAGTTCCCTCTGTTTTTTGAACTTAGGAGGAGCGATGACGAAGAAAGCACCACCATTAGCGGTGCGCCACGTAATCTGGTTGTGCTGGAAGCTCGTGGTCCTCCTCTCCGTCGCCCTCTGCGCCCTCGCTCTCCTTAGACTCCACTCTGAGCCGGACCTCTCTTCTTCTTCCACTTCATCATATTCTCGCGTACGTGCTCCAGTTTCTGGCGGTAGCTTCGAGGGCCGCCCCAAGATCGCCTTCCTATTTCTCGCGCGCCGCAACCTCCCTCTCGATTTTCTCTGGGACACTTTCTTCGAGGTTTTTCTGCCTTTCTTTTTCATATTCATACATATAGATGTATTTTATTTGTTTCAAAGGAGTAGGATTCTGTTCGAATTTTCTTACGCTTTCTCGGGAAAATGGTTATTCGCAGAATGCTGACGTGGCGAACTTCTCGATCTATATTCACTCGGCGCCGGGGTTCGTGTTCGATGAATCAACATCGAGGTCGCCTTTCTTTCGCGGCCGAGAATTGAAGAATAGCATTCAGGTGATTCATAACGAAGCCGGAAAAGAACGATTCAAGTTTTCCAATTTTCTATTTTAGCTTCTGTTTGGTGAACAAGAAAACAGAGGAAAGGAAATGAAAACATAATATTGAATTCCGTGATTATGGGAACGACTCGAGTGGAGGTGTTCGTTTTAATGATTGGTCTTGGATAATGGAAAGTCTGAAAGTTGTGATAAGTAAGCGAAACAGTAATTCATTGGGGGAGAAAGAAAACGAAGAATAAGCGGATTGGTGATATAAATAGCTGAGCCAAGATATTTTTTCTATTTTCGGTATTGAGCATTGTAAGCTGTAAATTAAAATTTTCACTTTCCTTTCTTTTCCATATTTTCTCGGATTTCAAATGTAGTGTTAATGATTCTTGTTTTAATCTCCTGTTTGGTCATTTGATCTTGTTGACGTGGATGTGCATTGGGTGGTCACGTGTTGCAGGTGGGATGGGGAGAATCAAGTATGATTGAGGCAGAGAAGTTGTTATTTGAAAGGGCTCTTGAAGATCCAGCAAATCAAAGATTTGTTCTACTCTCTGACAGGTTAATGTCCTTACCTTTATAACAAAGGAATTTGAAAATGATTTACATATATTTTCCCTTTCGGGGGACTTCTCAGTACTTGAGAAATCTGCATGTGACCAAGAATGACTATTGAACCAGCATCCTCTGATGTCATGAAATGTAAGAGACTGACAACTTTTTTTTTTTTCCCTATGGAAGTGGTTTGGCTTCTTATTGAAGAGAAATTGGATTTTGGTGTCGCATTTGATATCTGCATATGCATCAACATTGTGTGTTTTTACCGCGGGAAGAGGAAAACTGCTTTGCTAATGTTCCTAAATAAATTTCTCTTTTTCAATGCTGAAGTTATGCTTACTTGGCATTGTAATACATATCCAACGGTCTCTCTCTTCATTGCAGTTGTGTTCCTCTGTACAACTTTGGCTACATATACGGCTATGTGATTTCTTCTCCACGGAGTTTTGTGGACAGGTAGATGGACGGCATCCTTGAGGTGCCAAGCACTAATTCTTTTAGATAGTTGAATATTAAATGGAAAGTTTTTGTTCCTGTACTTCACCCTTTTGACTTGTTTGGCAAGTGAAGAAGTGTTTAAGTTGTGATTTTGTGGTTAATCCGTGTTGCAGTTTTCTTGATAAGAAAGAGGGCCGCTACAACCCAAAGATGTCACCTGTAATAGCAAAGGAGAAATGGCGAAAAGGCTCCCAGGTTACTTGTCTTTCACTTCATTTGCATGCCTCAAGGCTCACCCTAGCCCCACCTGGCCAGGGCTCCTTATTCCCTTCTTTTTGGTGGTCAATGGAGAAAGAAATATTGTTTTTATTTTCTGCGATAGTGTGGTTTAGTAGGTCTTGATTTGCTTTAGAGAGTTGTCTGTCTGCTGCTTGGCTATTGTTCTAAACTTTTTTGATCTGTTGCTCTTTCTAGAAAGGACAAAAGAAGAAGAGAAAAAGAAAGAAAAGATAAATACTGAATGGAATATTTAAAGGTTATAACGCATGACTGAAGAATAAATTCGCATATCTAAAGAGTTGATGGAAAAAATAGGTTTCCATTAGCTCCACTTTGTAGGTTGTAGTGCCAACCTTCTTGTTTGGGGAAGTCAAATGAACAGTGTTCAAAATAAAGTTGGTTGTTCATATCTCGCTACAGTTATCGTCACCACAACCATTGTCATTTATTCAACCGAGAATCAGGGTAGCTTTGTTATCACTAAATTTTCATACTCAAACCTCTGTGTTGATTTGATTTTGTGTTTTCAGTGGATCACTTTAGTTCGGAGCCATGCAGAAATCATTGTAAATGATGAGGCTATTCTTCCACTATTTAAGAAATTTTGCAAGGTGTGTCATTTTGTCTTATATCAAGCTTCAATTTGCATCTAGTACTGATAAATAGTGATTTTCTTTTTCTGAGTATTGTCGTTGTGGATTGCACGTCTGACCATGATACTTTGATTTACAATTTTCCATCCTTTTCACATCTGGCTGTGGGGTTTGGGGGGGGGGGGGGGGGGGGAGGGCAGCGCGCCTCTCCTGCATCAACTGATTCCCCCCGAGTACTGATTCTATCAGTCATGTAGATAGATGCATATGCACTAATTTATGTGGGGCTTTCCTGTGATGTGGTTCTCAAAACTTTGGGCGTGTTTCGTTGATTATTAGCAAAGAAAACAAAGAAGGTTTTGAAAGCCACCTCTATATACTTTTTCCCCACCATCAGAACTTTTTTAATCTTGCCTTTTGCTAATGTCAAGTAATGATGTGTACCTTTACTGTTTTGCAAGGATGTGAGTCTTTTCATATGTACTTGTGTGCTTTTGTTTCTAGTACTTTAGTTCTGATTTACAAACAAACATGCCCATGCAATTGGTCTTGGATGACCTCACCTTTATTGTATTTTATGGAGCGAAGAAGTCCATTTGAGCTATAGTTGATTTCATATGTTTGCATGCCTTTTAAGCTTGTCCGTTGGTTCTTATCGCAAATGAGGTATCATTCTTGAGTAGAAAATTCAAGTTCATAAAGCTGAAGTTTCAGTTCATTTAGTTATGCAGCAACTTATTTAACTACTACCTATTTTGCAGCGACGCCCCCCTGTAGATTCCAGAAAAGGAAAGCTGAATGTTGTAAGTGATCTTTGATTGCTGACTTATGTTGATGGATATAATATTGTGCAAGATCTTTTTCTCCCCCCTTGTTCCCCTTACTAGAGGAATTCTGGGACAATTTGCTGTTTTCTAGTTGGAAATTTATATTGAGTGATATCCTATGATATATGACTATTCTATCGGGGACCATCTTCATCAATATGGGAAACGCAGTTGCAAATTTCTGCTTTCTCAGCATCTTGATTTTATCATAATTTGTATGCCTGATGTTTGTCCTTCTTTTGTAGTTTCCGTTTGATGTAGAAATAAAGTTGCAAACCTCATTCAGCTTGACATGGCTTGTAGCAAGGATTAGGCTTATTAGTTTTCAATATTATTTCACAGATGTTCTTGCGATAGTTACCTTAAATAGAGAAATATAGTTGTTTCCGGTTCAACTGAATGATAAATTTTCTGACTCTGGCCTAAATACCAACTGCAGAAACTTCAGAAGCAACATAATTGTATTCCAGATGAACACTATGTGCAGACTTTGCTTGGGGTATGCAGTAGATTTCCCTTGGTTCTTAAATGTTCCCAACACACGGGGGTTTTTCTTTCAGCTACTGTCTTCATCATTATTGAAGCTTGGTTTAAACAGTCAAGTGGATGGATCAAATGACATTGACAGCTTCAATGACCAGAAAAAGAAAAGAGAGCTTCATTTGTTGCTGTACTCTATATTTATTAGTTTTCACTAGTATCATGCATTCCCAGTGCAATCCCTTCTGCTTATTTATTGGTCTATTATGTGTCCTTGTCAGATGAGAGATCTCGATGGTGAACTTGAACGAAGAACATTGACCTATACAGTGTGGAACCAGTCTGCTACAAAAATGGAGAACAAAGGCTGGCATCCTTTTACCTTCAACTTTGCAAATGCTGGCCCTAAACAGATCAAGGAAATAAAGGTTGTCGTATCGCCTCACTTTCCTGATTGTTTATCTTATATTTTTAAAGATGAATAGACAGAAGGGCCTGGGATGTGATTTTCTCATTTATACTCAGTCACCATTGGGTATATAATAAGTTACTATTTATTTAGGCCTCTAGTCTCTGTGAATGTTTTATGGAGAAAAATTACTGTACGTGGATAGGTGAGAATGACAATAGGTTCCTTCAAAAGAGAAGGAAATATGCCTGCAATTGTGAATGTTAAAAAAGAAGAAAAAAAAAGAAGAGACAAGTAATGGAAAAATGTGAAGGCAAAGGTGAAAATTCTTCTGATAACAATGATGCCCTTAATCTTTCATTTCTCCCTGAGTGTATAGTCGGGATTTTACTATGATGAAAACCCATGTCATTTCTTGTTTTGTAACCAATACTTCAACTTTGGGATTCAATATAGGGTGAATTACTCCACTTATCCCTATGGTATTGTCGGATCCCAAATTAGTCCCTAGGGTATTTTTGGTTCTAAATTACCTTATGAAATTATTTTAGCATGTGTTGGAACTTGAGTTCGCTTCTAGATAGAAAAAGTATTACGTGATTAATGGAGACACGTTAGGACCAATTGTCGACTCTTGCATGTCGTCTTTCGACAAGGAAATTAGATAAATTGTCACATGGGATGAGTCCACCTCAAGCACTCCAAAAACTCTAGAATGTAGTTTGCTACGTCAGACAGAATGGCCTAGCTGGCAATTTATCTGATTTGACTATCAAGAGATGACATGTGGGAGTCGGCAATTGGTCTTGACATAACCTCGTTCAACATGTAGGAATTTTTCTGATCCATAAGCACACTGGAGTTTACTAAACGACCAACACGGGCTAAAATAATTTCATAAGGATAAATTTAGGATGAAAAATACTTTAGTGACTAATTTGGGTTCCAGCAAGACCGCATGGATCAGTAAAGCAATTAAGCCTTCAATATATTCTTATAATGTATTGGTTGTTAGTACTTAGTTCAATCTCAGCTGTAATACATGTGTTTTGTGCAAAACTATGGAGTCATTAATTTCCACTTGTACCTTGTCCTCGTTCCCGCTTTTGTTGTCTAACTTGTTTGTTTTAATCCGACAGGGCATTAACCATATATACTATGAGACTGAGTACCGGACAGAATGGTGTCGTAGTAATTCCAAGGTTGTTCCCTGCTTTTTGTTTGCGAGGAAATTTTCTAAGGGAGCTGCTATGCGCCTCTTGAGTGATGGAGTGTTTGATCGCTCTGATGCTTCTGAACTGCTAGAGTCACCACCGTGATTCATGCCCCTCTTACCCGTTTGGCTAACAATCAAGTGATGCATTTAGAAAGATAATTTGGGCAGCTAGTGGAATGCCCAAGGAAGGTTTAGAGGTTTTATACATGACACACAGGACATAGTTTGATAGTAGAGACCAGACGAATCATAGCTGCGGCTCATCAAGTTACTTTCAAGGAGAGTTGTAGGATCAGAGAAATAGTAGGTGCTTGAATGGCATCATCCACTGACGCCCACCGGGATATGTTTAATGTTATAGCAGTTTGATCCATCACATTCTTTGTGATGTGAGAGTTCTTGGTGGATTAGTAAATTGTTCATCATTTTTTGTTTTCCTTCAAATCAATTGACTGATAATGCTTCATTGTTGACGACTGGTGTTGGTCATTTTGTGTAAGACCACGCATGAAGCAGCTGTGCACTAGGAGAGGCCTCACCTCATACTAACTTAGCTTGAGCTTCATCTTATTTACTTGTGTAAGATCATGCTCCTTAATGGCAAATACAATCTCTGCAGGAGAGACGGAGAGAGATCATGCACTACGTGCACATGTTATCTGCCCTGATTTGATGTAGGAGTCCTGCTTGCATTGTAGGGCTTGCCCGTTTCTTGTATAGTTTTTTTCAATACACCTACCCATTTACCCAAAAACAAGACGTGTTTGCTGTCCCTAATTTTCCACAACTGCTATAGGTATCACAAATAGGTAAAAGCTGCCTGAAATCTACAAATCAGCAAATTAGGGAAGAGGGCAGAGGTCAATCAACTATAACCTTTACAATGTCAAACATCAATTGTGAACCAAGATCATATGTGAAGCAATTGCCTCGGACAACTCAGGACACGAGGAAGAACTCTATATGTAGTCAAATTAGAAGTTTGCGTCAGGGAATGATAAGAGTAAATAATAAATGAATGAATAATGGCTATGGACGGAATCAAGACAGATTCCCAATGGATGGATGATGTGAGGACCGTACATGGTAGATCCAGTCCATATAATCTCCCAAAAGACATAAAACCACTGATATCTTTCCAATTTAAGCACTGAATTTAATGGGAAGCTCTTTCCATCCTCTTTGACGAGCCCTGAGCTCCCACACTGCAGTAAGTTTCCTCTGTGCTTCCAGTGTTGCTTCAGCCTTCTCCCTCGCCTCCTCACACGTCTCCATCCCTGAACTGCACTTGTCTGCCTCCTTTTGATATTGGGAAGCCATTTTCTTGGCCTCCAAGAGAGCCATGTCAGCACGCCGTTGGTTTTCTGAAGCTTCAGCTTCCTTCAGCTTCACTTCCTCTGACAACAGATCTGCGAAACTCCTCTCCATTTCTTCACTCACCTCAGGGTCGCGCTTCATGCAAGCTGAAGGAAACATCAATCAAGATCGAGAGAATGTTAAGTCCCCTGATATCAAAGTAAGAGATTAAGCAACACTATTGTAGCCATTTTTTTTTTTTTTTCACATCCTCATTTGTGTACAAGATTGTAACCACGCCCATGAGTACCATTGCATTATTGAATCTATCACTTGTGCTGTAGGCATTATTGAATCTTCTAATACATATATAACTCTTAATAAATAACAGAAAACTCTCCCATAACATCAACGAAACTGATTTCCAATCGTCAGCTGCTTTCATTACCATCCCTACAGGATGTTTCATGGCTTGGGATTACCAAATCATGCCGTAAGTCTCAGAGCAACAGAATTCACGATCATGTCATTTGGACAAGAAAATCTAACCTGTAGAGGAATTGTTGCTCAGTCCTGCAGAGAAAGCCGGAAACAGAGACACCACCGTCAGTTAACCATGCGCTTTAACTAGCAAGTCCAGCTTATGAAGAGAACATAAAAGTTCGCAATTAATGTCTCAGTTCAATACCCAACACTAAAGACGGACTGCAAACAAACAAACACAGAGAAGACTAGGGCCATATAGGCGAAAATATCTTGTAATGGCACTAGATTCTTCGCAGTATCTAAATATGCTCCATTTACGCAACCTCAACACAAAAGCGTAAACCACATTAGACCCAGTTATGTTATACCCACACGACTTACACGTATCCTTTCGCATTAAATATACATCATCCATCCATGAATTATGGACAGATATTCATATGTGCATTATTGGAACTTGCAGCAAATTTCGATTTTGGCGACATTTTCTCGTAAGAATTATAATGCTGATACTGCAAGCGGCATATGAAGGGAACATTGAAAATAATAGAAAAGAGGTAAAGAAAATCAAAGAATTAGAAGCGTAGAAGAAGTTACCATCGTGGAGGGAGAGAAGGGGCTGAGAAGAGCAATCGCAGAGGCAAGGAGGGCAGGAGGAGGAGGAGGAGGAAGCCGAGGGTCGAACAGCGGCGGTGAAGACCTCGCTCAGGTGGTAGTACAAGGCTGGGCCGACAATGTAGCCCGCTAAGCATAGGCCCATCAGGCCCATCCCCACCTTAAACGCTCTTTGCTGCTGCTGCACCCTATTCATCTCTCTCCAAAACGTTCCCGTGAACTGAGCTGAAGAAGAAGAGGCAGACGGCGATGAAAAGGATCTTGATCGTTGAGCTTGAAAGCGAAATGTTTCTAGTTTCTGCGACGGCGTTTTATCATCGTAATCAATTCGTGGGTACAGCGGAGAAAACCGCGCATCTTTTTAGTCCTTGGAGACATTTCCAGTCCACCCCCGAAAATATGGGCGATGATTGATGTACGGCTCAATGCTGCCCCTCCATTATAAGAGGGTGGCGTTTCGCTTCCTGGACGACCGCGTTTGGGTTCAATTTTTTATTTACGAGAAGTTTCAAATGTAACTTGGTTATATCCTGAGAAGAATTGGTCCTCATTTGGTCAATCCCTCAAATGAGGCAAGCATGCTGATCTTGAAATCGGAAAGCATTAACAACATTATGTCGGGGCCTATCCGATTGCAATTCTGTAAACCTGTTTCACGAAAAATCCGAGTCGAAATTCCGTGTCCCTGGAAACAAAGGCACCCCAAAACACATTGGCAGAGGAGATTTTCTTTAGGAAGCTTCACCCTCTCTTAGCAACATTTTTCAGGAAAGATCATTTATTTGGCTGGTCTTATTCTTCATGCCCAATTTTGCTCATTTCCCAACTCAGAGTTTTCAATATCGACATCATATTTTCAGATTGAGGGTGCGAATTGTGATCTGAAAAAAATGTTGTAATGGCACCATGCAGTTCGACAAAACTCCAGCCAGGGAGTTTCTTCAAGCCGAGAGACCTCATTTGGCTCCATACCTCACCCACACCATCCCATCTATTCATCGAAGCATAGCCGTGCGCCAGTTGCACATAGTTTCCAGCATTTGCAGGCCTGAACTTAAGAATATCTTGGGCAATTATGTCAGCAAGTTCATCATTGCCGTTGGCCCGACAAGCATCGAGGAGTATGCCCAAAACATCTACTGAGGATTCTGGAAACATCCTCTCGTAGAAGTTATATGCCTCCTCCACCCTTCCAGCACGACTGAGGAGATCAACAATGCAAGCACGGTGCTCAACGTTTGGTGCAATACCAAAATCCTCTGCCATAGACTGGAATATGCTCAAGCCTTGGTGGACAAGCCCATTATGACTACAAGCGGAGAGAACTGCGAGGAAAATGACATGGTTTGGCTCAATTCCAGCATTTACAAACTCCGAATATAGCCTCAAGGCAGTCTCCCCTTTGCCATGACTACCATATCCTGCAATTATTGTGCTCCATGAGATCAGATCTTTATGTGAGATCCCATCAAAGCACTTCTGGGCAATATCTAAGTTACCACATTTAGAGTACATGTCAACCAAAGCTGTGTCAACCAAGATGCATGGTCTAAGGCAACTTCTAATTACAAAACTATGTATCCACTTCCCCTGATGAAGTGCCCCAATAGAAGCACAACCTTGGAGAAGGGAGACAACAGTTACTGAATCAGGTCTTTGAAGGGTTGTCCTCATTCTATTGAAGAGGGCCAATGCTTTACATAAATGGCCATTTTGAGCATAACCAGAGATTATCGCATTCCAAGAAACCGAATCTCTTCTGTCCGTCCTGTCAAAAACAGCACAACTTTGATCCAAATGACAACACTTAGCATACATAGTAACAAGAGAATTTTGAGCAGGGACATCTAATGTCAATCCTTGCCTTAAAATGTAGCCATGGATTGAGGCCCCAAGATCATAGGAATTGAGTTGTGCACAAGCTGCAACAGCACTAGCTATTGTAGCAGTAGATGGCTCCACTCTTGATTTTAACATTTGACAAAAAATCGTAAGTGCCTCGTCTGCACAATCATTTTGCACAAACCCTGAGATCATTGCTGTCCACAACACTACATCTTTATCTAGGGTCTCTTCAAATATCTTAAATGCCATGTCAGTGTTCCTACATTTCATATACATGACAACAAGTGATGTTTCAACATGTGAATCCAGGTAAAATCCAGCTCTCAAAATCTTCCCATGCACCATCTTTCCCAATTTAAGGTTGCTCTGTGTTGCAGTCACAGAAAGCAGAGATCCAAATGTCAGCTGGTCAAGCTCCATACCTTCAATTCGCATTCTATCTAAAATCTGCATAACTTCTCTAATATCTCCAATCTGGGCATATCCCGCTATCAAAGAATTCCAAGAGACTATGTCCCTGTGATCCATGAATTCAAAAAAGTTCTTAGCATCCTCAATGCTTCCACACTTACCATACACGTTCAATAAACAATTCGCCAAAGCTATATCAGATTCAAAACCACACAAAACTGAACAACCATGCAAACATTGCACAAAGCCCTGGAGCTTGCTTAACAATGTAACAGAATGAATTCCACGCATCTCTATTCACCCGCAATCCAATTAAGGTGTGCTCTTGTGTTGCTGTCACAGAAAGTCAGAGATCCAAATGTCAGCTGGTCAAGACTCCATACCTTCAATTCGCATTCTATCTAAAATCTGCATAACTTCTCTAATATCTCCAATCTGGGCATATCCCGCTATCAAAGAATTCCAAGAGACTATGTCCCTGTAGATCCATGACATTTCAAAAAAATTCATTTTTGAGCATCACTCAATGCTTCCACACAGTGCCATGACAACGTTTCAATAAACAATTCCCGAAGCAGTATATCAAAGCTCATAAACGCACTATCTAAAATCTGATATCTCCAATCTGGGCATCCCGCTATCAAAGAATTCCAAGAGACTATGTCCCTGTGATCCATGGTTCTTAGTCAATGCGATTCGCCAAAGCTATATCAGACTCAAAACCACACAAAACTGAACAACCATGCAAACATTGCACATGGGTAAGCCCTGGAGCTCCAGAAAGCATGCTTAACAATGTAACAGAATTGGGCTGAATTCCTTGGCGCCGCATCTCATTGTACATAGAAAATGAAGTATAAGCATCACCTGTGCGCGAATAACATCCAATGACCACAGTCCAAGGAACAACATTTCTCTCAGTCATCACGTCAAAAACTTTGTGAGCATTGCTTGTGCAACCGAATTTGGCGTAGAAATTGATCAAAGAAGATGCAGTATAAGCGTCAGAAGAAAACCCATGAACAATGACAAGTTGATGGAACGAGAGGCCATGCGAGAACAGCTCCAGAGAGGTGCAGGCTTTGACCAGACTAGGGAAGGTAAAGGCGTCTGGAGGGGTGTTGGTACTGAGCATGGAGGAGTACGCGAGAAGAACCCCATCGTTGTCACCTTGAGCTGAGAGACGGTTGATGATAGCGTTGAATGACTTGGTAGTGGTAGGGTGAGGTGGTTTGAAGGGGTTCAAGAAAGAGGATTTCAGCTTGTTCATTACTCATGTTACAAGGCAAGGCATAAAAGAAAGATCACTTGAAAAAACCGAAGTCGTGGGGGAACGGAAACACTCCAGAATAGAAAACAGGATCTCGATGTACTTTTTTTTTATTCCCGTTCAGCTCGGGGTGGGGGCGTTGCACCGTCACCCGATACCTTTATCCTAATAGCGGACACTTCCAAATCCTGCTAGCTTGACAGTCTCTAGACCTTTTTTTTTTCTTCTACGCAGCTTGACAGTCTCTAGACAACTGCAAGTAATTTATTTTGCGAGCGGTTTCGATGTTGTTATGCTTGCGTTAGAATCTCGTATCTGCTCTCTCTCTCTCTCTCTCTCTCCTCCTACGTTATTACTCTCGCGTAAATTCCGACTCATTGAAAAGAAATCCGTGCCCCTTCACAGGTAGCATTTGGGGGTTTTCCCCAACGAAACTTTGTGACGACAGTCACTTGAGTCCCGACCTTGATTGTCTTTGTGGACATGAGGTGAAAAACTAGTGAAACATCATTCGAAACCTATGGAACTTTGCCACTCTTCTATACTCTGACGCGAAGACTTTTGTCGGAAAATAATCCGCAAACACAGAGATACAAAATTCTGTGCTAGCTATCTTTTTCAATACAGAATAAAGATTGAAGATGTTAACTCATCTTCGTGTTACAGTTGCGGCCCCATATTGTCAAACAACGCATATAATGTTTCAAACATCACTGTAAATATAACAGCGCTATCACAGCTGAATAGATCCATCCAGGTTACAAAGAGAACCGGTCGAATCACAATTCCAAACAGTATAACCTTACAACGATAAGCCCATAATTCCATTGCTTAACCTAATTCTTCAAGTTTGACCTTGCTTTTTCGGATATTCCCTTGCTCCAAATATTGTCGATCCTATTCTCACATTTGTACTGCCCATTTCAATCTGCAAAACAATTGGATTCTAAGTGAAATTTCTCAAATAAAGACAATAAGCTGGAATTACAGAGTACAAAAATGAAATTTGAAATACAAGGCAACTCCCCGTAATGGTGCAACGTTCAAGTTAAATGTCTAATTTCTACTACTGCTATAGTTCTAAAACTATTTCTTTCAGGAAAATGATAAATAATGCAGCAGGTTAAAATGGTAGCAAAAATGTAGTTTTGCGTTTATGCTTTCTTAGACCTAGCTCAGTCCCATGACATTTCAAACTCCAGCCCTAAAAGAAGAGAAGGAAGGAGCATTTAAAAAAAAAAAAAAGAATTTATCATTGGGATGAACAATAATTGTCCGAACAAGGGCAGCAGAGGAATAGTCTTTACAGCTTGCTCAAAGTCTGCGGACATGCCCATTGACAGCTCGCATTGTTCTTCTGGAATTCCAAGTGCTTTGCAAACCTCAGTTCTGTAGTTTGATAATGTCTGACGACAGAAGACATTCAAAAAATTAGAGGAGCACACGGAAAAAGATTTGATTGCAGAACCATGTATAACATGTAGGTAGGATCACCTTAAAGTTTTCTGGGGTTGATGTGTAATCAAGCATACCAATTGTCATTAGGCCACAGAACTCGAGGTTTGGGCAGCCCGAACTAACATGTTTTGCAAGCTCCACACACCCAGAGGGCTCAACACCAAATTTGGCTGTGAAAAATAGAAAGATAAACTTATAAACCAAATGAAGAGGATTCTTTAAGAAATCCTAGAACAATAGCAAAGACTTGTTAGGAAAAAAACCTTTCAGGTGGAGCTCTGAATGTAAGACAGATGGTAAACCAACATGCCCCTAAAATATATCCCACCAAAACTAGCCCACTTGGCAAGATAATAATTTGACATAGTTCTTAAGGTGCGTCCACCGCTTTTAGATGGTTTCTGATTTAATGTTACAAAGAGGTTGTATAAACTGAACATCTCAAAGGATAACATTGTACACTTCAGTTCTAAAGTTTTGTAGACAAGCAAAATGGAACATTTCCTAGCTGAGAATTACTAGCCTGTGCAGGACAAAATACATTAATTCATATAGAAGAAAACATACCAAAAAAGTAGATTAAATGAGTACTAAAACTTCACACAAAAACCAAAGCTAATTATAAATAATTCTTGGACGGACAACATTTATAAAAATAAAAAATAACAGCCATACATCGGGCATGATGCTGGGGAATGGAAGTCGGAATTGGTGAACTTAAAATGACCACTACAAGGTGATAACGTCTAAGCATGTGAATAAGCAATTCAAAACCTAACATAATCAATATGCCGAATGATACTACGACTTTCCAAATCAAAATGTCGTATGGCACAGCCAAATGTTCTACCATATTGTTCTCAAGCAGCCATAAAGACAATAGGTTTTGGAACTTAGGTCAGAAAAATCAAACCCCTTAAAAAATATGCTGAATGATACTGTGATTTTCCAATAAAAATGCCGTAGAGCATAGTAAGTTCCACGGTTCAAGAAGACATAGAGTAAACAGGCTTGGAACTTAAGTTAGACACGTCAAATGCATTAAAAAATAAAAAGGAAGGTGAACTTATAATATGTCGCAGGTCATGAACATGAAAAGGGAGATAAAAAAACCTAAGTAATGTCATGAAACCAGTGAACATATCAACTTACATGTTTCTCCACTGGTATTTACTTGGACCAGGACCTTTAAAGGCTTTCTCCCCATGCTTGCAACTGCGCGATCAAGGTGATTGGCAATCTGCAGAACTCAAGAACTGCGAAGACTAAGCATAGAAACCTTTTGGCACCAACTTCTAATTAGATACTGAAAGCAGTATTTACCTTCTCGTCATCTACGCTCTCTACCATCTCAAGGTTTGGTACACCAGCTGCACAGTATCAGATGACGATTGGTGAATAATTGCGCATCACAGCAGAAATGTCTTAGCTACATTGAAGAATATCAAACTTCAAATTCGGCGGGGAAAGAAAAGACCCATCGCCCAGTGCATCACTTGAAGTTATCACCATATAGAGAGCGGGAGAATTCACAAATGAGAGCTTATAGAGAGAAAACCAGTTCTGTGACGGATTTACTTGCTAGACGAAAAGGCTTCACTTCCTCCCCACCCAAAAACCACGTAGTTATTCATAAGAACATACCCAAAAGAGGCTTAACCTTATTGCTCTGCAAATTCCCAATGAAATGCCACTCGATATCGTCTGGAAGCTACAAACACCCAGAACTTACCAAAGTCAATTACTTAAAATGCAACTCGATAAGACGACCCTGATGAAAATGTATATTGCCTACCACAATTTCATCTGTTGGGATCCTTAAACAACCAAAAAAGAACAATTTGATCAAACCAATTTACATTGATCCTGCTACTCCGTTTGGTTGCTGAGCAATAGTATATAAGAAATAAAAGAGCGAAAAATCGATAACCTGGACAAGAAAAGGAAGAAGAAAAAAACAAAACCTGAGGAGCTTTCTCGATGAGCTCTTGAACATAATTTTCGCCGAAACAGCGATGGCCGGCATCGTAGACTTGGCGGATGAGAGAGACCGGTTTGGTCTTGCTAACGGCCACCACTCGGACCTGTTGGGGCCCGCGCCCGGACCGCTCGGCTGCTTGTTGGACTCGTTGGAAAACGGAACGGAAAGCAGCTGCTGCGGCGCCGTCCATGGCGGCAGCGGAGGTAGCCATGTCAGAGCCGCACTGCTCCAGCCCGTACTCTTCCACTTCTTTCCGCTCCAGATTGTTCCACAATAACGTGAAAGTCGGGGTTCCAACTTTTCGGTTATGGGCTATCTTTTTGTTATACTTTAATTGTCGTAAAGCCCACTATGAATCATATTATCATGGTCCTCCAATCTGTAAAATGAGATCAGCATTTTATTATATTTTATTATTTATTTTTACAAGTGCCATGTATCAAAATAACCAGACAGTAATTGCCAGAAATCAAAGAGGCTGCTTATTTATCTAATAAAATAATTATCAAATAATCTATTTTTTCTCATCCAGTCATCTTTTTTCTTTAAAATAAGGAATAAATACAAAATCAATCCTCGTTATATATATAAAAATCGAATTAGTCTTTATGATAACAAAAGCATAAAATTAGTCTTTCTAATTTCACAAAAATATAAAATCAGTCCCTATAGAGTGACCAACGACAACAAAAGTGAGATTAGAATAATTAATTTTATGTTTTTATTATCACGAGAACTAATTAAATTTCGCGTATACTAAAGACTGATTTTGTATTATCCCTTAAAATAAACATAAAAAGAATTACTTAAATTATCTCTCTTCATTTTTTCACAATTCTTATATACCAAAATTTTTAAACTCCAATAATTTTGGCAACCAACCCCCACCTTAATTGCCTCTAAGTATATGTAAAAATTACTTAAAAATAAAATGATCCTTAAATTTCTTAAAATATATATTTTTTATAATACAAATGCTTGATAATTGTTTTGGATAATCCGGGTTTGGGTTCTTTTGGATCGTGAATTGGAGGCCTTTTTACCTCAAATGAGCACGTTCTGGCGGAATATAATGAGCAGAAGGTTCTATTCTTTTTAGTCTGCCCATCAGCCCAATTAGGTCTGATCACTGGGGCTGGGCCTGGACTGCGGTTCAAGCATGACAGCTTCAATTCAATTTCAGTTCGGGAATCATCGTACAGAATCCTTTCATGTGCACATGACCTTAGAGAATCCCTTAGGATTTAGGAGTTGGGATCTTCCAATCAGAGGGCAGTCAATGTTGAAAGCTACCGACTTTGAGTAAGAATGTATTAAAATCACGGTTCAATCCACTTTGAGTGAGAATTTGGAAACTTTTGCTCGGGGGATGCCAGCAAGCATGCCCAATGCGGACTTTTCTAGGGTTTTTCATTATTGTTCTCATTACCATTTTAGATGCGGTCCGCTTTGAGTGAAAATTGGGAATGACAACTGCGTGGAATCTAAGCTGAGAGAAGTTCCCTAATCTCTGCCAACTTTAATTCATTATTGGAGAATAAAGAAAAAACAATGCCTCGAACTCAGGCGAAAGTGTACACATTGCTGTGCTGCTGAAGTCTAATGGATTTATTCCACCTAAAAGTTTCCAACCCAAGAGCTGTTAATGCTAAAACTCCGAGAATTACCACATAAATCCACTTCAACTTTTCAGCTTGACCTTGATTAGTGATCCCCACTAATGTGTTTGCGATTATCAGTGCAATTACTGCATACCCAAGAGAATGGTGGTATATCTCCCAGCACCTGCGACGCTTGTGTTCTTTCTTTGGTAGCCAAAAGATGGCAAGCATCTGATGAATGAGTCATGACAATATTACCATGTTAGCTGTTTGATAAATTACCAATTCGATCGACTAGTTTGAAGGATAAATTTAGACTCACTTGTATAGTTGTGAAGGTAAATACTATGATGCTTAGGATGCGTAGTGCTTTAGTATTTCCACGCCTTATCCCAAACCCCCATCCGATTGTGCCCACGACATATCCAATGCTTTGAAAAGTTATATGTAATGAGGGCCATTCCTTGCACGTTGTGGGGAATGTTTTGGAGTACCTTGCAATCATCACCCCTACGGGTAAGATAGTTCCCCATCCTATAAGGATTAACGCCCCACGCACCTGTCAAAAGCTGAAGAAAATCAATCTTTTTTGTACAGAGCATTCTAAAAATTCTCAATACAAAATAAAATGAAGACCCGTGAGATGACTCTTCAGGATGGAAGAAACCCAGAGAAGAGATTTCTGATCTTACATTTTTGAGGTGACGATGGTGCCAGGTGCGACGACTATGACCCTTCCATGATTTGAAGTCTGTTGTCCCTCCACTATTGGAGCCTTGAACAGAAGTGGCATGCATTGGGGTCACCATGTCTTCAACATTGGAGCCAACTTGCCCTGCATCAATTCCTCTCCCCGTTTGTCCGAGAGTGAGGCCCCCATTGCAGGAAGTGGCTTCGGCAGAGACAGAATACTTGAGAGGAAACAACACACTAAGAAGTAGAAGGCAACTGGAAGTCATTGTCTGTCTTCAACAACTTCACTGAAATAAGATTCACAAAATCAAACAAAAATCTCGTTATGGTGGATGCAGATGCTAACAAAGTGCAACACTATCAATCAAATATCTCGGCGGATCCAACCAGTTCTGTTCCCTTCTACTTAGACAGGAATTTAGCGATATTGTTTGAAGCTCTCTGTAGTTTTGGTCCGATAAAAAAACTTGTTGGACATGATGTCATGGCCTACATTTTTGGTTAAGTAGATCTTGGGTGTCAAGAATATGTGCTTTACTTATTGAAATAGGTAATGTTGTCTGAATTGCTTCAACGGCAATAAAACAATCTGATATTATTCTGATATGCAGAATAATCTTTTTCGATCTTTTGAAAGTGAGAGTGTCGAATATAAATTTGTAGAGCAGGTCTTAAGGTCAATTAATTTAGGCCTAAAGAGCTCGGGAATGATGAATTGTTGTCATTGGTGGATTCAGTAACGAAGGAAATCGTGCTAAAAGACTCATACTTTAGAGACAAGATGACCTCCGCTCTGCCCACCGACCCAGTCTTAGCAAAGAGCCTGCAAGCCAAGCCCAACCTCTAGTGAAGCTTAGATCATGCATCTCTATTGATCAAACGGAAACATCATCTTCTAAGGAGCGGCGGAACTAAGACTCAAGTTGACAGGATAAATTTTTAAAGAAAATTATCAAAAAAAAAAAAATCATATGTAATGTAAAAAATATTTTAAGAGTTAAATTTTTTTTTTTTCTATTTTAAGAGTATTTAGACGACTTCACGCTGGCTGAGTTTTTTTATCAAAAACTTATCCATTATCTAAACAAAACAAAAATTCATCAACCAATTTACTAATCAAAATTAAGAACAATAACTTTCAACAAATCACAATTGACTATATGTGAATAAACAATCCCAAAATCGAATTCAACATAAACTTGATAGAGCCAAAATTTGAAGCTTAAGTTTACAAAGTGTCTTCATGGCTTTGACATAGCAGTCAATTGATGAACATAACATTTAAGATAAAATCTACTTAATATACACAACATCAGTACCTATAAGTAAATATATTTAGGAATAAATAATTAATTCAATTTTTAAGAAAATTTAGAAGTCAAATACTCAACTTCCTTGTAAGTCATAATACATTTCTTTGCTAAAGATCTAAGAATTGTATTTGTAAAAAAATATCCCTTTTTTGCCGAAAAAGAAATCCACTTAGCACCTTATTTTAAGTACAATTATTTGGTTAGTCTAGAAATTTCTCATTTTTCATAATCAAAAATATGATAAATCCAAAACATCCCAATACATATCTTCTCCCTCACTTTCTTGGTTAAAAATGCAAAAAATGCATTGAAAATTCTTGAAAAAACACGGTCATTAACTTATCTTAACCCACAACGAAAATACATACATCAAACAAAAGCATTCAAATAAGACAAAAATAATTGATTCTATTTCATTCAAAATAAGAACAAAACACAAGTAAAAAAATAAAAAATAAATTGACAGAATGGAGAGGGTGGCCCCGGCTTTCCCCTTCGGTCTGCCGCTGCTTCCCAGAATTCTTCTTTGACTTGAGACGGGAAAAAGGTAATAGTAGCGTTGCAAAGTATCCAAAGTTTCCGGGTTGAGTTGGTTGTCTCTGGACATTTTCAATGGGTCTACAGACAGGCTAACTTTCTTTACATGCAATCAAATGAATTCTGATTAAGCCAAAGTTCGTTAATTTAAAAGCACGCAGGCGTGACTTTCTTTACATGAATCAACCATGAATTCTAATTAAGCCAATAGTTCATTAAAAGCACGCTCGTGAGCTGTCCACCAGAAAAAAGTAAGCAATATTCATTTTCAAGTCAGCCTCTGTCCCAATATATCTAAAACACAAGTGCTTACTCGGCCTCACCTTCGTGATTCAGAGCCATACTCGGTGCTCAAACTTCTCTTGCCATGAAGAAGTTGCTCAAATGCTCTTGTTTCTGCCGCTGCAGGATTGTTGATCGCTGATGGATGTAGATGATATGCAAAATGAAGACATCACGTTCAAAGTGAAGCGTTGCCTGAAAGCCAAGAAGCGACTTCTTTACGAGGTGTTAGCCGCTTTCTTGAACATCAGAAGCTGGTAGTGAATCTGACTTGCGACAAGTTCCCGCGGGTTTGTCGTAGCAAGGGCAGCCTGGGCCCGGACTGCTGCAAGAAGAAATGTGTTAATGTGAAGACTGATGCGCTGAACTGTAATCAGTGTGGACGCAAATGCAAGAAAGGAGAAGTCTGTTGCAAAGGAAAATGTGTTAATGTGAAGACTGATGCCCGGAACTGTAATCAGTGCGGACGCAAGTGCGGGAACGGGGGACACTGCTGCAACGGAAAATGTGTTGATGTGAAGTCTGATGCCCTGAACTGTAATCAGTGTGGACACAAATGCAGGTACAGGGAAATCTGTTGCAAGGGAAAATGTGTGGACGCTATGTATGACAAAAAGAACTGCGGTGCTTGCAAAAACAAGTGCAAGAAGGGGGATTTATGTGTTAATGGATTATGCAATTATGCATGACTTCATCACTCAATAAACTGTGTTGTGTTGGTGCATCTTAAACCCAACTTGAATAAATAAATGCTTGAATGAACTAATAATAATCATAATAGCTTGTTGAATTACATTTTAAAAAGGGAAAATTTCTTTTTCTAAGAGTGTTTTAATTGAAAAAACTGGTGGCGCGGGGGGGATTCTCATATCAATAAGAGAAGAATCGCTGTGTTAATGTATAATTCGATTTTGTTATTAGACTCAAAATGTGAAATCTAGGGATCATGTCCTTACATGGTACGCCGTTGGAGAGATAGATTTGCCAAGCTTTCTGGGGTTCAGGTTTTCTATTTCTATTTCATTTCTGTAATTCCAACATCGAAATTTGAAATTAGTGTCAACAACACTCTGCAACTGCGATCTGGCTCTGCAGACGTGCCCTTGAAGTGATCTTCCTCTGTAATATAGCAATTGAAAGTCGCTCTTCCTATCATTAAGGAACCTTTTTCTGGGTCAAAGTTAGCGTGTGATTGAGGAGGGTACGTGGCCACTTTCCCACCATGAATTCCAATGCAAGCTTTTCCTTACCAAAACGTAGAAGCAAACATACTTTACCAAAAAAAAAAAAACTAGAGCTCTCCTGCTCTGGCCTCCTCTGCCATTTTATTTATTTTTGTTTTTTTTAGTCGTTAGATCCGATCTTTCCGGTTGTCTTTGGTGTCCACAGCCTCTTTGGTGGCTCTCCTCTCCTTCCAGCAATCAGATATGGTCCTAAGTAGTGCATTTGGCCGGTGCGTGCATGTTCGCACGCGCGTGTGGATCTCATGCGCCTGACCTTTTTTACTTCTCTCCCAATGGTTTTAAGCATTTTTTCGGAGGACTTGACCTGCCTCGCCATGCTTAGCTCCTCCTGGCGGTCTTTGTCTTCTCTGCTCTGCCTCTCCTTGCCGGCACATGTGCCGCTTGTATGCGCGGCGTTTTTACTTTCTGCAACTTCTGGATCCCACCCTTTTATGCCGTTTGGAGCTATCTCTCTTCTTCCTTCTAGTGCAGCCAGTCTTTGCATGAAGATTTTTTTGAAGGAGTCGGATTGTCGCCCTGTTCATCCTTCCTCTAATGGGAGCCGCCTCGCTTTAAGCGATGGTTGCGTTGTGTTTCAGTCCCTGTGACCGGTTTGTGTGTGTCCTGTGTGTTGGCCCTTGTGGCCAGTTTTGTATTGGTTCTTTGCATTGGCCCTTGTGGCTCGTTTGTTATTCTGGTATTTATTTCCTAGCCCTTATGGCTGTTGGTTGTACCGGCAGTTTAGTCTGGTTTGGTTGTCGGCTCTTTAAGTCTAGTTTATTGTAGTGCCTTTTGGTCGTTTAGGTCTTTCGTTAGCTTTCAAATTGTTTTTCTGTTTTGTACTGGCCGTAACTTTCTCGATATTAATATAGTATTTATCTTGTCTAGAAAAAAAAAAAAAAAACAGAAAAAAAATAAAAATAAAAAGCTTTTTTTTTTTTCCCCCCTCTTTCTAAGCCTTTGGCTTTCTCACTTTCGAATAGTTTTGCTTTTCTTTCAAGAGTGTGAATATGTATGTATAACTGGCATAATTTCTATAGATAAAACAGTCATTTTATTATTATATTTTTTTGTCTAAAATGTATAAAACAACTTGGTTTCATCTATGGAGGTTATGAAGGCTTGTAGACAATGAAAGAGGCTTCTAGAAGGTTTCTAAACGAACTGGAAGATTTGGAACGTTTTGCAGTATGTTATGGAAATTTTTTGGTGGTAGGGTTAGCTTATGTTCAAATTAAGGTTAGCCTAACGGAATTTGTAACAAATTATGTTTTAAGTCTAGAAACTTTGCCCAAACCTTTTCTTTAATCTATTATATTTTTGGAGTAATTTCATAATTCGCCTTTTAACTATGAGCAAAAATCAATGTCTCCTCCCTAACTATTAAAATTGATTTTTACGTTCTCTAAATTTCAAAATCATCAAAGTACGCTTTCGTCCTAAATCAGTGTTAATTCAGACAAAAAAACGTGAAAAATGATCAAAATGTCCTCCAAGCAAAATTTTAAAATATAAGTAAAACGTGAAAATCATGCTAACATGTCAAGATTTAATAAGGAGACTTCTACATTAAGTATGGCTTAGTTTAGTTGCCCCAACTAAGTTTTGAGAAGTTTTGGACTACACAATCCTATCAAGGTTTTCTGTTAATTTTTTTTTTTTTGACTTCTTAAACGTGGCTTCTCAAGTGCACTCTACTCACTCATCAAGTGAGTGGATAGCATAAAGAAGTTTAGAATTTCAGTTAAGAATGTTTAGTTTTGATGTTTTCTGTTTTTAAAGAAGTTTAAAGAAATTGTTGTTATTCAATTATTTTTTTAAGTTTTAAACTTGAATTATGTTATAGTTTATTTATCTTGTGGTAACTGATTTTTCCCCTGAATTTCACTTTTCAGAATAGGGAAACGAAATAACTGCTCCGCGGTTAATAGCTAGCCCTACCTAAGAAAAGTTTTGAAGAAGTTGGGCTTGGGCTATCAGAATGAAATCAAATCAACTGTATAGTACGCGCTAGCCCAAGCTAAGAAACGTTTGTTGAACTCGGGCTTGGACTATCTAAATTGGCGGCGACGGATTGGACTCTCTGATGTCAGCGCTGATTGGTCAGAAAAAATATAGCCGAACTTCGCCCGAGGATATGGACTTCAGGAAAAAACGTGTTGACATTGCGAAAGTTGAGTGCTTTTGTAACCGATTCAAATGATTCAATTCAAAGTTCGCATTTCAATTAGCAACGTGGGTTATGGGCTTTGAGTTCGTCGTCATGTGTATGGAAACGCAGCGCCGCAGCCTGCATGTACATATCGTTCATTAATTTGTTTTTCCTCCTCATTTTGCACTTCTCCATTTGGCTGAAGAGAGAAAGAAAAAGGGCCATTTCACCTCCCTTTTTTTAAGGACTCGTTTTTTTTTTTATATGTCTAAATTTATATATTAAGAATTGAAAATTTTAAATTCTTTTAGATGATTAGGAAATTCATTTAATACACTGTTAATAGACATAAAACGTTACCTAAAATGCGCATTAATTGGTCAATCCTAAATACGTACCAATATTGTGGTTCTTCGCCTTTTTCCAACTTTCCATCTTACATTGAAATATTGAATCCAATTGGAAGCCTAACTTCCATCAACTTGAATCTCATATAGCCGTTGATGGAGACAACTCCAAGTCTCCAACTCAGAATATAACCTATAAATTTCCCTGTATGTATACTCTTTCTCCGCAGGTAACTCAACAATATCCTTTCTTCTTGGCCCTGTCTGCAATTATTTGTAAATCGTCCAAAACCCCTCACTCAATTCGTCTCGTGCGCAGATTACACACGTAAACACTCACAGGCACCGAGCACGCACAATCTATGGCAATGAACTCATCTATAACCAGGTTCACTTTGCTGGTTCTAATGTGTCTAGCCATTTCTATTTCAGCAGCACAACCGATGATGATTCGAATGCAAACACAGAAAAAGAAAATGCAAGTTACCATTCGTCGACCTTTCTTCCACGAATTCATGGTCGCTTCCTCGCCCAACAGGTCAAGGCGGTGAGGACTTGCGATGTCTTCCCCGGACTCTGTCGTGCTCCGGGCAGCACAGGGCCTCATTGCTGCAAGAAACAGTGCGTTAACATGAGGACAGACGAACTTAACTGCGGGAAGTGCGGGAAGAAGTGCAACTACTCCGAAATGTGTTGCCAAGGGGAGTGTGTGAACCCTTCCAGCGATGAGAGACACTGTGGCCGGTGCAACAAGAGGTGCAGCAAGGGAAGCTCGTGTGAGTACGGGTTATGCAGCTACGCCACTTAGACTCGCGCCTTAATTTCCACTTTTAGCAACTAGCTAGCAAACGCACGATATATGTATTAATAGCTGGATGAAAAGTGATTTGTAGTAATATTTATAGGAAGCAGTAAGCAAGGTACGTAATTTCCTACGAGTAATAAGCCAAGCATGAGTACTCGATCGCCCTATAACGGGTTAGCTTTTGCCAACATATATATATATATATATAAGGTATGAAATCTCCTTTTACCAATGAATTCATGTACTGTTGTAGATGATATATATGAAAATAATTGGAGTTATTCTAATGTCTTTCGATAAATTTTCCTTTATTCTTTGAAATTAGATTCTTGCCCTGGTTAAGAAAAATAATGGCGAGATCGCTTATAGACCAATCTTTTTTTCCTCTTCTCATCTTATAACTTGCAATATGGGAGTAAATTAAGAAATGGATATTGCTGAAGCAGAAAAAGAAGAATCGGCAGAAATCCAGACAAATGGGTATGCAAGTTTTGAAAATTTTAGTGCTTAACAAATATTTAAAGCTTCATGAGTACTGAAATAAGAGTTAGATCTCTTATCTTACTTCTCTTCATAAGTCAAAGACCTAATCATTTTAAAATATAGGAGAGGTGAGATTCTCAATATATCTTTCAATAATAATTGAAAAATCTTGTAAAGCTTTATCTTTTTAATGGATTGTCGAGATATTTATGAAGGTTATTGAGTTAATTAGAATCTTTATATTATTGGGTCAACTATATATTATCCTATCAAGTAAAAAAGCTCGGTAAACTTCAATGTTCCGCAACAACTGACTTCAAAATATGCTTAGAAAAGAAAAAAAAAAACTGCCTCCAAAATATGGATGGGAAGCCTATTATATAATTACGTCGAGGTGACGTAGGCATTCACGTTGTCTCAATAAACGCCAACGTAACAAAAGGTTCCGCATCCAGCGAGCCAGCCATCAAAACAACGACACCCCGTCTTTCTACAAATAACTATCTTTAGATATCTCGATATTTTCCTCGCGACCCACCGGTAAACTGATTTTTGTCGCATAAAACTAGGATGGTCAGAAAGTCAACCTTGCACATTTCAAATAGTTTTATAATAAAAAGGCCAAAAACACAGGCAGGCCGTAACATGTGGAAGTGCTTCTGTACCGGCCGTACTTATTCTCAGTTTGGAAAACGTTACTTAAAACTTGTGGATAATTGTAAACCCAGTCTTGCAATTCTACATGCAATATTTGGTTCAGTATGCCAGCTGACAATTACTTCAAACCAACCAATCATTTTGTTTATTTTCTCAAATTAATTGGCCGGCCCGTAGACCACGATTTCTTGTTTATAAGAAAAACCTATCCCGAGTATCATCTGCAAATTAACAATTAGACCAAGATTGAATGCTATTTGGTTATAGCTTGGCTGGGTAGAATTGATGAGGGACATGCTGATCAAGGGTTATTTCTCTAATAGGAGATTCGGGCATATCAAGACTCAGTTGATGCCGTTTTAAGTTCCAAAAATTTGTATTTGAATATATTGTTGGTTTCAATCAATAAGATAGTTAGCTTTTTAGCTCATGTTTCAATTTAAAAAATTCTTTATAAGTTCTCAAAGATATTAATTTCACTTTTAGCAACTAGCTAGCAAACGCACGATATATGTACTAATAGCTGGATGAAAAGTGATTTATAGTAATATTTATAGGAAGCAGTAAGCAATTAGGTACGTACTTTTCTACGAGCAATAAGCCAAGCATGAGTACTCGCCCTTTAACGGGCTAGCTTTTGCCAACATATATATATGTACAACATTATGTGAGGTAATAAGGTATGAAATCTCCTTTTACCAATGAATTCATGTACTGTTGTAAGTGATATATATATATATGAGAATAATTGGAGGTATTCTAATGTCTTTCGATAAATTTACCTTTATTCTTTGAAATTAGATTCTTGCCCTTTAAGAAAAATAATGGCGAGATCGCTTATAGCCCAAGTTTTTTTTTCCCCCCTCTTCTCATCTTATAACTTGCAATATGGACGTAAATTAAGAAATGGATATTGCTGAAGCAGAAAAAGAAGAATCGGCAGAAATCCAGACAAATGGGCATGCAAGTTTTGAAAATTTTAGTACTTAACAAATATTTAAAGCTTCATGAGTACTGAAATAAGAGTTCTCTTATCTTACGTCTCTTGATAAGTGAAAGACCTGGTCTTCTTAAGATGTAGGAGAGGTGAGACGCGCAAGGCTTTATTTTTTTAATGGATTGTTGAGATCATGTTTATGAAGATTATTGAGTTTATACTCTTTATATTATTGAGCCGACCATATATTATCCTATATATTAAGCATAAAAGCTGGTAAAAGTCAACATTGCCGCAACAACTGCCTCCAAAATATGCTTAGAAAAGGAGAAAAAAAAAACTGCCTCCGAAATATGGATGGGAAGCCTTATATATAATTACCTGACGTAGGCATTCATGTTTTCTCAATAAACGCCAATGTAACAAAAGGTTCCGCATCCAGCTAGCCAGCCATCAAAACAGACGACACACCGTCTTTCTACAAATAACTATCTTTAGATATATCGATATTTTCCTCGCGATCCACTGGTAAACTGATTTTTCTCGGATCAAACTAGGATCGTCAGAAAGTTAACCTTGCACAATTCAAATAGTTTTATAATAAAAAGGTCAAAAACGCAGGTAGGCCGTAACATGTGGAAGTGCTTCTGTACCGGCCGTACTTATTCTCAATTTGGAAAACGTTACTTAAAACTTGTGGACAATTGTAAACCCGGTCTTGCAATTCTACACGCAATATTTGGTTCAGTATGCCTGACAATTACTTCAAACCAACCAATCATTTTGTTTATTTTCTCAAATTAATTGGCCGGCCTGTAGACCACGATTTCTTGTTTATAAGAAAAACCTTCCCGAGTATCATCTGCAAATTAACAATTAGACCAAGATTGAATGCTATTTGCTTATAGCTTGGGTGGGTAGAATTGATGATGGACATGCTGATCAAGGGTTATTTCTCAAATAGGAGATTCGGGCATATGAAGACTCAGTTGATGCCGTTTTAAGTTCCAAAAATTTGTATTTGAATATATTGTTGGTTTCAATCAATAAGATAGTTAGCTTTTTAGCTCATGTTTCAATTTTAAAAATTCTTTATAAGTTCTCAAAGATATTAAATAATAAACGACAAAGAAAGATTATTGAATTGAGCTAATTTAAATTTGAAGTGAGACTCTCAGAGATATCTCACCCTTCATTTTATTTATTTCTTGATTTTCTTGATGCTAGCTCCTGCATCAATGTGTCTCAATCTCAATCTCGCATACCAGGGAAACTTTAGAAGAAGTCCAATACATCCGGTTATATCCTGGCCATGCTCTTGTTTGTGGGAAAATATAGTCCAACTCTGAAATTCATATACGGTACTATAGGTCTCTGTAAGAGAGATCAAGAAGTCTCTTATTAGGAAGTGCTTGTGTAACGGTTTTCAGTCAGTCAGCCGGCCGGAATAAGAGGAGCAACCCGATTTTTCTCGTTGCTTTGAACGAGCGAAAAATGTTGAAAGATTCAACTGGACAGGTAAGACTAGAGTCGCAAATTGCGCGCAGTGCGGTATGTCTGACCAATTTCGGGCAATCGATCCAACCGCAAACTGTCTAACCATTTTGGTATATGGTGGAAAAACAACTGGTGGCTGGGGTTTTGTAGTTTATCACTCTAAAAGTTTACAAATCGGGCAAAATTATATATATTAATTAATGGACATAAATTATTTTGTTTACAATGCAGACTATGTCTGATCAGTTGTTCAAGGCCTCATGGATTTAAGACACGTGGGCTTATTATGATTATTATCCATGCACGTTTCTCGTCGTATTTCTTAGACCTTCGTTTTTGTTAGTGTCAGTTGGATTGTTCGAGTCCTTCCAAAGACTGTTAACGCGTATAAACGACAGAAGTCAGGAGCCTCTCTCAATCCAACCACGTATGCTATACCTAACTATTACCTCTATCTGATTTCTTCTTGTTCGCCTCCTTTTTAGCCTAATATATTTGGAGTTTAATATCTGTTTGGAAGCCTAACTCTTCGCTTACTTGAATCTGGCCTACGTGGCCGTTGAATTAGACCATCCCACTGCCAATAACGGCGTAATATTATATTCTAATTAATTATTCTTTTTCTACCGAACACGTTAACCTCTTTCAGTCTCCAATCTTCTCTATAAATACCTCTTTCTCCCTCCATTCTTTCCATCTCAAGCATTCAAATCCTCACTTTCATATTCAAACTTTACTTCTCTGCATACCGTAGAAACCATCTCCGTTCCATTCAAATGATCTATCGTTCGCAAACGCAAACAACCCCACAGAACATGAAGTACCTGAAAACATACCTTGTGCTGGCCATTCTCATGGCAGCCTGCTTTATTGCTCTTTCAGCCGCCACACCATCTGACGAAGAATTGTTCCTTGATGAGGACGATATTGAGACAACTACTGCTGAAGTCACTTCTGATCTTCCTATGGATGAAACCCAAGAACCAATTTCTCTTCGAGGGTCTAGCCGCTTTCTGGCTCAGACAGCCCGGCACACTATGAAATGCAACAAGTACCCCCAGGTTTGTCGAGCCGATGGTAGCCCGGGGCCGGATTGCTGCAAGAAGAAATGTGTTAATATGAAGACAGACAGGCTCAACTGTGGGATGTGTGGGAAGAAATGCAAGTATTCAGAGATTTGCTGCAAAGGTAACTGTGTCAATCCTATGTCCAACAAAAAGCATTGTGGAAGCTGCGACAACATGTGCAAGAACGGGAGTACATGTGTGTATGGAATGTGCAGCTATGCCTAGAAGACGCCATGCAACGTCCACTGAACAATAATCAGAGATATCAACTACTTGTGCAGCTTGCGATCGATATTGCTACGAAGTTAATTTTCATTATCAAATTCATTAATTACCACGTGCAATTAGCGATTGGTTTATTAAGAATCTTTTCATTAATTAGTATGTGCAATTAGCGATTGGTTCATTCCATATCCTTGGTCTCTTGTAAGGACGTATAAGACGTCGCTGTAATCTGTGAGGTCTCTTTCTGAAATATTTTATACAAGTTTAGTCATTAATACTGTTATGTCAATTTTTGGACCTTACTTTCAGAATTTTCTTCTTGTAAATTTGAGGCGTACGTACTGTCAGCAATTATAATTAGATGTCAACGGCCTCTAGACCATGTCTATGGTTACTGTACGTCTTGCTAACTTCTGACCAGCGAACAATGGCAAAGCCAGGATCAAAATCCAAGGGAATCCAACTTTAGAGGCAAAATGACAAGAAATTTTTTTTTTCCTTCATAATGAAAAAAATTATCTTAGAGTTACAATATCGAAAATTAAAGACTAAGATTAAAAGTATTAAAAATATTAGAATACATGTATCGTACTATATATTGCGACTGATAGGTGACAATTGCATCCTACGTTTTTGTATTTTCTGAAATATTGCAAAATGGCTTCGTTCTCTACCAATATCCCAGAAGTAGATGTTTCAGCTGAGACATAAGAGACCATGTAAGGACAACTGCTAAATGTTCCAATACATCTATTTCGGTAAGCACACAGGCTATTGTTGCAAGTGATCTCTTTGCTTGATGATGACCCTCTAGGGTGTATATATTAAGCTCAAAATCCTATAGAACAATTTGGTTTCCTTGAAAAATCAAACAGAAGGGAAGCAAAAAGCATTAATGAAAGAAGGCCAAAAAGATGAATCCATTCAGTAAACTAGAATACAAACTTATGCACAAATTTTCTCGTGTTAGTCTCAACTCTCAAGGTCAATGTGGTATGATACTTATTAGATGTTGAATTTAATTAAAAGTGCCTTCAACAGGTTTTGGAAAATATAAGGTCGATATGCCTAATCTAGTAATCCTCAACCCAAACACACACAGTCATGCGTATTGTTTAGTCAGGAATCAAATTGTTACTTTGGTAGAATTACAACCACAAATACTAAATCCCACTTCAAGAATGGAAACTAGGAAAAAGGCATGACTTTAAATAACCATAATCAAGGAATGCATCCCCCTCTCTAAATCAATAGCATGAAGAAAAAAAAATTGCCCGATTTAGTTAGCAAAATAAAATTAATTAAGCGAACAGCTTACCGCTTTGAAAAATTGAAAGAAAGGAGGTATAATAACCAAGAAGAAACCCCATATATTATATCTCTCTTGATCCTCATCACTTATGTTTTCAGCCACCAATGCCCCCTTTCAGTTTAACACAACTATTGGACGTGTGCATGAGTTACTACTTGTCCCAAAGTGTAAACCGCTAGTAAATGATAGATATTAGTCTATAACTACTAGTTACTCGTCAACCCCCTCCCCCGCGCAACAAGAGGCTAACATATGAAATTTTAATGGCCATAACAAATTAGCAATTCTCCCAATATGAACCTAATCGTTTTACCATTATCACAAAAATATGCATGAATTTTAAAAAAACAAAGTTGCACTTTTTACTGAAAAAAGGAAAAAGAAAAATCCATTCGAATATTCGCAGGGCTTAAAAAAGAGAGAAACAGAGCATACGGAAGCATAAACTGTGCCTTTAGAAGGAGGACATCTGCTGCAATCATAGGGTACCCAAAACAAGTCATTCCCAGTGTCCAGCGCTACCATAAACTTTACTCCCGGCGTCCCTAACTGCACCGCCGTGTAATGCAAACTGTACAAAACCTCAACAAGACCCAAGACAAAAGGCTGAGAATTTTAGAAGAGAGCCAAAAAAAAATTCAAAGAAATTCAAGATTGTATCACAGAAGGCATTGAACGGAGTGAGACTGTGAGTGGTGGCTGCCTGCTGGTGCAGGCGTGCGGCAGGGGACCGTGGAAGTGTGGAGCTGCAATCTACAGAACTAGGGTTGGTCTGGGCCTATAGGGATCGGGCCCAGGCCAACTTATGAAAAAAAGAAAAAAAGAAATACATGTAGTTTTTTTTTTTTGGACAGTGCAGGCGGCTGCCACCCCTTGAATCCGCCACTGCCAGCAGACCTGATCACATGAAGAGCCTCCCATGATCACTGGCATACTTCCAAACTTTATAATACGAGATCCAGGTTTGAGTTTGAAGTCAAGATCCTCTAGAACTAATAAATTTTCTATCTAATATATAATTGTCTGAATTAGGCCGTCAATTACGATATATCTGATATAAAATCCAAGCAGGCCCGCAGCACAAATAATTCTATGAGGCGAATTGGAGCTCATAATTGCGAGTTTATCGATCGTACGTACGTGAAGTACAGATCAATCTCAAAGAATTTTAGTTTTATCATGATTCAGTTATTAATCCTGCAGTTCGTATTGGTGTAATTTGGAAGTAAAAGATTCTTATTATATATCCGAGTGTTTGCTGATCTTTTATTTGTCCTTTTGGTGCTTGTTCTATAATTAATATTTAGAAATGGGAAATATAAATATGTCAACGTCTGATCAAGCAGATGCTCCATTGTTTTATGCTTAATTCCCGCAATTATTGGCACTGGACCGAATATATATACGTATGCACTTGATACTATTTTTTTTTTGTTTGTCTTGAAAATCATGGCCGATTGAGTGTTGGATTCGATTAATCAGGAATTCGACAGAAACAAGCCGGCCCATGTAGCGAAGAAAAAAAAAACGTTGACATTTTGACAAATCGATCATCCAACAGCGTACCGTAGTTATAGGCTTGTAGTTAGCGAGAGATTTGACCTGTAATATTAATATACTGATTATAATTAATGTTATATCCATTGAAATTAACTCCAGTATTCGTAGATCATAATAATAATAATAAAATATATTTTTCAGTCACGTACCTAAAATATTTCTATATCTACTCAAAAAGGTCTTCCTACATTTCCCAGGGGATCAGTATACGTACCCAATTACGAACAAGTAATAAAATAATTGAGACATTAGAACATCTATATATGAAATCTATCTCTGCATAGGGCAAGTCCACCAAACAAAGCTCGAGCACCCACGTCTTCGTGTAGTTCCAAATCCCCCCCCCCCCCCCCCAAATTAATAAGCAAAAAAACAAATTTAATCAGCCCCTAGATCGTGTGAACCACTTTCTCGACCGACACGGCCTATATAGTTCTCTCTTTCCCTCATGCTGTTCCTCGTCTCAGACCCAAAAGCTAGCCATGGCCTACCTTGCCCTTCTTCTTGTGCTACTTTCATGTTTTCTAACATTCTTTTCTTCGTCGTCCTCGGAAGCCGATTACGGTACCCCACAACCTTGGAGTCCTCAGGGCGGTAAGAAAGTGTTTAACGTGATAGACGCATGCTGGCGCACCAAACCAAATTGGCGGCGGACCTACCGCCGTGCTTTGGCTGATTGTGCTGTGGGTTATGGTAAAGATGCAATAGGAGGAAAATTCGGGGCAATATACACAGTCACGACCCCTGAAGATGATCCCGTAAATCCTAAACCGGGGACACTTCGATACGGTGTCGTCCAAGCACAGCCACTTTGGATCGTTTTCGCCCGCGACATGCTGATCGTACTCAAAAACGAGCTTATTATGAATAGTTTCAAGACCATAGATGGTAGAGGGGCTAAAGTGGAGATTGCATATGGACCATGCATCACGATTCAATACGTTAGCCACGTTATTATACATGGGATCAGTATTCATGACTGTAAGCCGGGGAAAAGTGGCCTTGTTAGGAGCAGTCCAACTCATGTTGGACATCGTCGAGGCGCAGATGGAGATGCCATTTCCATCTTTGGATCTTCTAACGTCTGGATCGACCACTGTTTTCTTTCCCGTTCCGCGGACGGCCTCATTGATATAATCCATGCTTCAACTGCGATCACCGTCTCTAACAACTACTTCTCCCAGCATGATAAAGTACGCTGAAAACCTTTTGGTTCATCATTTTTTTTCTTTGTGCTTCCTTGAGTCCCTAATGCAGCATGCGGCACATAATTGGGCTGCTTTGTTCCTTTTCCATTCTTTTTGTCTATATGGAACTAATACTATTGACCACGTTGGGCGTACAGGTGATGTTACTTGGACACAATGATGATTTCACCGCAGATAGAGTTATGAGAGTCACAATAGTGTTTAACCGTTTTGGTGCAGGTCTTATTGAAAGGATGCCCAGGTGAAGGAGACTATCAGTTTCTAATTAATTTCCAGAACTTAAGGGGAAATTTTCTCATGTGGATTAGCTGAATTGCAGGGTCAGGTTTGGATATGCCCATGTCGCCAACAATAAATATGAAGAGTGGCTTATGTATGCGGTCGGCGGCAGTGCTGACCCGACCATCTTCAGTGAAGGAAACTACTTTTTAGCTTCTAACATTCGCTTTGCCAAGCAGGTACCGACTGAGCTTGACGTTCACTTGATCATAGGGAGTGAATTATTAGAAACCATACTCGTATTGGATAGGGAAACTGACAATCGTGTGTACATTTGTGCTTCTTGGATGACTGCAGGTTACCAAGAGAGAGACAGGTGCCTGGAAAAATTGGAAATGGAGGTCATCGAAGGATGTATTTGTCAATGGTGCTTATTTTGTTCAATCAGGGTGGGGAAGTTGCAATCCGCATTACTCTCGAGCCCAATCATTTGCTGTTGCTCATGGGTCAATGGTCCCTGCTCTGACATCCGATGCTGGTCCTCTTCATAACTTGTAATTTGCACTGAGGTTCCTAATTTGGT
Source organism: Morella rubra (assembly GCA_003952965.2). Classification (NCBI taxonomy): domain Eukaryota; kingdom Viridiplantae; phylum Streptophyta; class Magnoliopsida; order Fagales; family Myricaceae; genus Morella; species Morella rubra. Next base: position 6,000,269 of record CM025850.1, on the reverse strand, counting down.
TAAGAACTTTCTTTTCTTTATGGATCCTTTTCCTTCCTAATTTTCCTCCCTGAAGTGATCATATACAAACTAGCTTCTTTAGAAGCATGTATCACATTTAGCACTCGAGAGTAGTTGGAAAGGAACTTGTATGTATCCGAAGGCTTCTAATCAATCTTAAATATCGCTTTGATACTGTATACTCGAAAGCAGAAAGTTAATGAATATTTGATAGAGATGTATAGTATGAGAAAACCAAATGGATATATATACGCCACATGCTTGCCACCAGTATACATTTGTAATGGTGATTAAACGTAGTAGTAAAACACCATCTGAGAGAGAGATGGACGTCGCAGCCTATCTCCCTCTCCTTGTACGGAGTACCCTATCTGCCTCTCCTTTTGTGAAAGAACGGTAAGAGAAAAGACGAGTAGACGGCACTGTAAAGCAATACATATAATGGGCTCTCTATATATTCTTAGATAGACATCGAAACAGAAGCTGTCATCAAAGTAGCATGCATGTTAAAGTATCTAAGGAATCGAAAAATTAATAAAAGAAAAGGCAAGGTATTGATTTGTTGAATGTCTTCCTAGAAAAGCCTGTTCTCATTGCTTTGAACCCCACATGTCACTGGTGCCTTAACTCTCACTTTCCTCAAGTACCATATACCGGCTCCAATTCCGAAAGCCCCAGCAGCTGAAACTGCAGTTACTGTCCCTGCACATTAATAAAGAACCATAATATAGGTCAAGAATGAAGAAATTCCCTGCACAAAATTCTTGCTCTTAAGATTCTGAAGTTTCATATGGCAAACTTCAATTTATTACCTGCAATAACTCTAACTCTTCCGTGATGCCCAGAAAGTCTATGATCTAGACAGTAATTAAGAGAAAGAGAAATTTCAATTCGGGGTTGACTCAATATCTAATCCAATAAACATTTCGGCTTCAAAAAAGCCTTGAACATACCTTTACAATACGTAGTGATATTTCCTTCCTCGCATAGACACAAGAAGCTCTGTGACTGAATGTCAAATCCACAAGTACCACCACCCTTCAATATATCCTGACACTGAAGGCAACGAGTAGTCACCGGAATATCATAGTCAATCCTAATTCCATATTCAGGGACTTGATCATATGGTTGAGGTTCACCAATATTTCTCCAGTACACGCTAGTATAACTAGCACAATACTTGAGCATCAGCCTCAGTGACTCGGTGGCTTTGGGATAGTAGGAACAGCAAGAAGTGACACTCAATACAGAGGGACACTGTGGTAGGTGCCTGCAAAGATAACTAGCACTATCACAAGACGAGTCACACCGCTCAGGGAAGTGTTCACAAAACATTGGCTTTGGCTGAATGATCACGTCATCTTCACTACAATTGAAGAAGAGGTAGTCATTCTGAGGGGAAAGTGCGAAATGCGTGCTTGTATCAAGGCTAAACGGCCTGGTTGGACGGAAGTTGTCGCCATCCTGGCAATTCCACATGAAAGGATCAGTAACTAAAATGTGAGGATCGGAATAGCTCAGGTTACTGACTGGGTATCTCCCTGAAGGTGTCCGGAGCTCAAGTTTTCCCGAGTCGGAGCAGACGAGCATGTGCCGGTAATAAGGGCTTCCACAACCATCATCAATGCCAAAAGGGTAGTTTATAGGAATGTTGCCGCAAGATGTCCTGCAACGGCTGGCTTGAGCGGCTGTGAGGCTGAGAAATGGGAGGATAAGTTGAATGATTAAGAAAAAGAAAGAACATGTAGAACTCCTAGTTCCTGATAGGGTTCTGTTGGTGCAAAGAGAAGCCATAAGAGACTTTGAAAGAGGTTTAGATGGTTTCCCATCTAAGAATATTTGTGCCGTTTAAGGGAAGCAGTCGGATGAGTAAAGTGATGTCTTAACGCCAGAGAAAGAATCTCTAGGTCGTTCTTTAATCTTTCACTTTTCTCCTTTTTCTTTTGCATTCGTTGAGGCATGGTGCTTTCTGGCTTTAGAAGGCAAGAGAGTTCCGGGTAATGATGGATGAGCATGTGGTCTTCTTTATAAATTAATTAAACAGCAGATTTTTAAAGATCTAATTCTTCATCTCATCCCCTCTTCTTGATTTTTATTTTTATTTTCTTTATCGAAAACAAAAAGAAATGACAAGACTTGGTTAATCTCATTTGCTCTTCACCGACATATTAATGTTACCAAATTTTGAATACTTAAGTAGACTTAGATATAAACCCACAAGAACATATAATTAAGGGAATAATTAATCATTCTTGTTCAAATCTGTTGGGTTACTTCCGTCCATGCGAAGGAAAGCCCAAATGGGAGTCTTTTACTAAGGCCCAAAGCTCAATATTGTTTTAATTTTTAATCATAAAGAGGAATTTTAAGTCGTACAGATTGAAGAGAAAAATAGAAGAGAAAGAGACAATTCTTATCATTCACGCTCACGTTTCATCAAAATCTTGATCACATTTCACCTGTGGTCCGATCGAGCTGAAATTTGGAGGAGACGTTCATGACACAAGGAGTTATAATATGAATAGTGGAAATTAGATTGCAAGCTCGGGAACTAGGATTTGTGCTCGTGAACTAGGGTTTGTGCTCGTGAACAGTAATCGCGATTTTTGGTATTTTCTCTCTGTTTTTCGTTGTATATGCCAAGATTGATATCATCTTGAAGAGATATGAGTTGTAGTCTCTAGTTGTGACTAGAGAAGATTTGTGTACCATTATTCAGTTATAGTGGAGATTTGACTGGACTAGATCCCGTGATTTTTCTTCCTCACATCAGAAAAGTTTTCCACGTAAAAATTGCTTGTGTTGTTCTGGCTTGGTGTGATTGATTATCTTGAGATTATTTTCATTACATATAATTGTTGAGATTGCGCTCTATTTGCTTGCATATAGAGAGAAAATTTATTCCGCTGTTTGTTTGTTATTATCTCTTTCAACAAAATATAAAATAAATCACCAATTTCTCACCACGTAATTTTACTACAACACCTGCCAAGTCATATCCCGCAATACAATTGGTTAATTAATTGGGAATTAAAGGATCAATTGTCTTCGCTGATGAATATTCCATATTGGATCAATCAAGCGGGGCGAGTTAACAACCACTGTCATTATGGTCTTTTATCCTGTTCTCAGAGGCCCCTACCCCAACAAAGGCCCCAAGTTTCAATTATTATGACCCCCGCGGGCGCAAAATATATTTTTTTTTTATATATATAAAATTTATTTTTTGCGAAAGAATATTCTAGAATTATACTACGTGTTTGTTTTCTTAATTTCTGAATGAGTTATTTAAGAGATATTTTTTTTAAAAAAAAAATGACTCATTTTAAATTATTGCCTGCATCCAACAAAATCTAACCTTCGAGTTTTTTACTTTCTACAAAGGATCATAATTCTTTACAATTTATTACTTAAATTGTAAAATTGAAATCATATAGAGATAAATATATTACGTGAATGACTCATATTATTCAAAATTTTATATGAGTAATATTAAAAAGTATAAAATCTATATATTAAACCTATCTCTCTTCAAATTACACTAAATAATAAATTGTAGAAGATCTACGTGATGATATATTTTAATTTAATTGAGACAATTTTCTTCCTCTCCTTGGGAGTACCGACGAGTGACGAGAAAATGGGTCCAAGAAGATTAGGAAGAGAGCAAGAGGCCTCATCTAGCCCACTCTGGTCTACTGTCGTTAACGGGCTCGGCCGTGCAATATGGGTCCACCAAACAAAAATGTACTTCATGGATGGGCCTAGGCTTACATTTTTGTCACTATCGGAAGCTAACATCTAACGTTATATCCAAATCCATTCCTTTGTTGCTTGGATCAAGGTCTGGGGGCCCAATCGTGTGAAGAAGGCTAACTTCCTCTTTGCTTGCCCTCTGTTAAGCAGAATTGGACCCTTAGAAAGACGCTTTTTTTATTATTATTATTTTTTTTCATACTTACATAAAGAAACAGCCCAAGCCCCCTAAAGTGGGACAAATGTAAGGTCGCAACTGGCAGCGATCACATCTCTGTAAAACTTCATAGAGCCACTTCAAGAATGTGGAGTTACTCCGTGGAGGTAAGAAGCTAATAATACCTTAATTCCTAAGTTTCAGGTTACTTGTAATACTGGTTAATGTTAGTTGTGCTGCAGCACTAATATTTTATGTTGAATCATGCAAGCTACTGCTTATTCTTTATTCAACTTTATACGATTCTGCGAAAAATTATGGTCTTTTCCAGAAGACGAATCTCTCGTTGTTTGAGCACTCTGGTAGCACTAGATAAACACGTAACTCTTTTGGGAAATTTGCTCTTTTCCTCATTTGCGTCATGTTTATGACTCATTTTTCCAACTTGCATGTGAAGCAAGCCTTATCTGTCGCAGCAAGTGGGTAACAAATCAGCTACTCATGGAGTGAGAAACAAGAGAATCAACCCATACCAAATTCCATTATTCTCAGCAACCTTATTTTAAACATATTTAGCCTCAAAATAATATTGTTACATCGTTGTCAAATATGCTTTTCTGAGCATGCAAGCATTGAGCTGCGGTATATATTGTTAGTGAAATTCAATGCGACTCATTATTATATCTAAATTATAATGGTCTCTATCTGTGCCTTAACACGAACACATTATTGGTTTCTTTCCTTTAATTTGTATCATGTTTTTGCAAAACAGAAAGCAGGGAACAGGCTCGTTTGATGTTGGCCAGATGCAATGAATTCCAATATATTTCTAGTTGACACGTTTGGATGCAATAGTACTTCTTCAATTTTTTCCAGTGGACCCAATTAGTCTTTTGTTTTTTCATATGCTTAAATTAATTAATACAATATTGATCGCTGCATGCAGACTATAAGTTGCAGATGAACAAACAGTTAGGCCAATCGAGAATGACTTGGGAATGGATGATGATCCGAGACCTGCATATACCATAGGCTGTGTGCGGATAAGTTTTCCAATGTTATTCTCCCGCAGGCTTCGTGTATATATAGCTAGCTACTTAGTCTAAACAGATCATGTCATTCGTTGAGAATTCTGTCGAAATGTGTGCGAAAGACTCGACAGATTTTGAAAATAAAACACGAGTACAATCTCTTAATTAATCAGCATCGTCCAACCAAAAAAGTCCTGCCATTTCAGACCAATTCCATGAAATTAATGGTGTGAAAGGTATCTCCACAAGCACTTCCTTGCCGATAAGGGAAACTTTCTCATAAAGTCCACCGTCAATGGCCTAATTCCCAATGAAAACTCATGAGGGCTAGCTCTTCTTTAATTTTGACGGTCCAACACAAACCCACCATACCTCCAAAGTCCAAATTTCAACTTTTCGGTTGATCCATTGGGCGAGGACGATGACTCTAAGCCCCACTGCAGAGACTGAGTTAGCACCTAAATTAAGTACGCAATTAATCGCTGACCTTAAAGTCTAACAGAGTAAGAGAAGAGCCCAGCCCTATGTACCAGACGGTAGAATAACCTAATTAGGTTTTCGTTTAATTGAAGGCATTAACTATGGGCGCGCGCGGAGCTAACAATTGAGCAAGCTCTATAGCTAGCTAGCTAGCTATAGAGCTTGTTCAATTGTTTTGCAAGATTCAACATTTTTATTTCTTCTCTCATGCCAGAACTAAACGACTCTACGTACGTACATCTGGTTAGCTTTAAGAGAACTCTATTGAACTCGCTTGTAGTTTAACAAAAACTTTATTATTTTCGCAAAGAAAGTAATTGTGTATGTGTGTACGTACGTAGTCAACAATCGTATAAACAGAAGAGGGCTAATGTCAAGCGGGGTTTGCTGTTTAGGTGACAATGAATGATGGGCTCCCTTTTGTTTTTGCTCTACCCCAGGTTTTATTGATGTTTATAAAAACTTATCGCTAAGATACTTATTGATTGGGTCGGTCTCTAAGGAGCTTGAAACTTAAGAGAGAGAGAGAGACCCGTTTGAACCGCCTAAAAAGACAAACCAAAGAAATATAATGATCATCAGAAGAATCCAAAGCTGTTGAAGATCAAAAAGATTAATAAGAGATAACTTGTCCAAATAAAGAACTAATCAAAGTTGTTACCTAAACAACTCACAAGAAAAATCAGGTTATTTGGCACGAACACAGAATATTGTGAAATTAATTAATGTATCTCTAAATTACTTGAAGGCGTACGCAAGCCCTCTGAACGCCGTTCACCGCATGGAGGTTCTTGATGGTGGGCTTACTTCCTTTAATTATTTAAATGTCCAACCTAACCCTTCACCAAATTTCTACATGCAAAAGTAAGCCACGTGGGGAGTATTATTGCATGGTCAATGCTAATCTCAGTCTGCTGTGTCTTTTTCTTCTACGCAGGTCTTGTTTTTCTGTTTGGTTTGAAAACCTTTTAGTAGTTTAATGGAGTGGGGTATTGACATTTTGAATCACTCTTTTGGATGCATGCTTTTGTTGCTACATAACCAATCCCCCTTATCCCCCACCATGCAAAGATTAGGGAGAATAAGACGAATTCTCTTTTCTCTATACAAGTATGCAGCTAGCAAGAGTTAATTTAATTAATTTGTAGCTAGGATTTGGGCTGAAACAGAAGCCAATGATTAAGAGTCTTGCTACCAATTTTTTAATTAGGGTTTTCAAAAATGGTGTAAAGAGTTTATAGAGATTATCCCAGCATTTTGCTGAAATTGAGCGACAGATAGCGCTGGACGAGGAGCGTAATTAGAGGAGTAGTAACTGGACGGGGACGACGAAATTGAGGTGTCTTAAACCCATTGAAAAGAAATTTTTAGACCTAATGCCTCCATCTGCTGACTACAAATACTGATTAAACATTACAACCTGGCCCACATTTTGGACTTGGACTTTGTTGCATTAAATAAGACGAGTTGCGTGGCTCACATTATTTATTAAATGTCTTTGATATTGTTCAATATTAATGTAATGCGGACGACGTCATATTATACCTACCATACCTTGAAGCTGTTTCTACGTCTCTCCCCCCCCCCCCCCCCGGGGCCTCCTCCAACCACAAATTAAGCTGCTGCTGGTTCTAGCTAGTCACTGGTTTGTTCATATCAGTTATACGATCGATGGTTTCGAACGTAAAACAAAGGATAGTGAATATTGAAAAACAATTAAATATTTTTTTCTTTAATACAAAAAATTTCTAACGAAAAGTTATTTTGAGCCCTCAAACTACCAAATCTTAATGTGTCAGATTAGTAGTGTAGATCCCTACTTAAAATTAGGCAAGATTGCACATACAACCCTTGAGATATTTTGAAAAGCTACAATTGGGTCCCAAAGGTAACAAATTAGTCATTTAACTCCATGAGGTAATGATTTCGAGAAAAAGATGCCCCTTCGTCAACATTAGTGCCCCTTCGTTAATTGTAAATACTGACATATCAAATTAATATTACGTCAATCCAATAAATTAATTGTGCCATGTGCCTAATCTAAACGTGTCAGCCCACAAATGTCACGTCATTGTCAATTAGCAAAACTTATAAAACACAAAATATATATATTTATATAAATTTTTCTCCTTACCCATCCTTGCGAACCACCTCCTACATTCTCCCTCAAAATTCCAAACTCAGTAGAATCCCTGCATGTTAACATTTACCGTTAACGGAGGGGCACGAAGGTAGAAAAATGGTCTTTTTTTTTCGAAATCATTACTTTGGGAACCCAACTGCAACTTTCAAATACTTCAGAGGCCATGGGTGTAATTTTGCTTTAAAATTATTACATGAGTAGTTAGAGAGCTCAAATGACTTTTTTCCAAAATTTCACAAGCTGCTTAAATATATAAGTATGTATTTAAAATTTAGTAAGTATTTGGCTTTTGCTTAGAAAAAAAATAGTAAGTATTTGGCTTGAAAACTAAACACTAGCATTAATTAAGGTCTTAGGGTCAGAGGTTAACTTTCAGGGATCTTGAAGAATCTATGCCCGGCCTTATGCATGCAAGAAGCTAGTCATGAATATGCTGTTCACATAGATCTCAAGAGAGAGAATCTTTTAATTTAGTGGTTAGATAAAGGCAAAAAGTTAAGTGATCAATTCAAACATGTTCGATCGTCTTAACATGGTTATACACTTATATTAATGGCAACCCGGGTCAATACCTATATATTCTTTTCCAAGGCATCAATTTAATTTACCTCCTCAATCACATTCAAATATTACGAATACTTCGTGCATTATGAACGGTAACAATTTTTGCCCTTGATAATTACGTACCTGTTTGATATTAGTTTCTAAAATTTTAGTTAAATTTTTAAGGATCATGAGAACTTTTTCTTTTTTTTTTTTTTTTTTTTTTTCTTGTGTGTGTGGAGTGTGTATGTGGGGGTGGGGGTGAGAGAAAAGTAATTGGAATTTAGCAATTTTCCGGAAAGCGCAAGTTGGCAGGTCATGGAGGCACTTTTCTTTGCGTATACATAAGGTAGATGCCGTTGCTTTGATTCAGACCCAACCACCATAAAAGCTTTTGGGGCCGGGGGGAGAAAATGCGTAGACAAAGGAGTTAACTCCCTTTTGACAATATAATATCCCAAGGAGGAATAAACCATGGGTCCGTGAGGCGATGTAGAGAAAGCCAGCAAACAGTCATAGATTATATACCCCACGTTCTAAACCTGCTAGGTCTAAAGCAAAATGAAACAAAGCACAACTTTTCTCCTACCCTGTTGAATGGGATATTCCCCGCACGTACAAGACTATTATGCCCACAATTACATTGGGCGCCTAATATGTTTGAACAGAAACCTTGGAACTGTCTCCTGTTTCTGCCTCCTACGTACTGGCCAGAAAATTTCATATATAACAAAGACAACCCATGCAAGTGGAAATATTTCTACAAACAACTGGGACAAGTACTTAATCATCGTAGCTGTTGAAATATCACCCTGTCTTCCGATTGATTAATCGGTCGGTCAATTTTCGGCCGACACTTTCCTTTTGCCAGGCCAAGAGAAATTCAAAGTATTGATGTTGAAGTTTCCTTATGTACAGCTTATAAAGATCATGTTGATCGGTTGGTCAGTCAAGGTAAAGAAAGGAAGCTAGCTGGGGCTTTGTAATTTTCTCCGAGTTGGGATCCAATGGCAACTCCATTAACCTTTTTCTCCGAATCCCATTGAATAATCAAAGAAAATAGAGCAAAAGTACGTCACAAGAAGTTGAAACTCGGTGCAATGTACTTAAGGATGATGACAAGGTTCTAGATTATGGGTACAGTATATATATATATATGGCTCACATGTATTCTACCCAAAGATTTTCACTAGAGCTAGTCTAATTATCATGAAACAGGTATTATTTTATTTTATTAAAAAATATATATGGGTCTTTGGGTTCAATTACGCTTACTTGAATATTTAACAAATTACGCACACTGAGAAACTTATTTGATTATGTTTTTTCGAGGATGGACCGTTTAGAGGATTGATCAGGAGTAAAATTTTAATGGGCAAACTGCAACATAAAATGTAACTTAAAAATTTATTGATATTTTTGTGTGTAATGTGTGAAATTTAATAACTTGAAGTTTGAATTGTAAAATGAATTGTGAGAAATTAAAATTTCACCTTTATTAAAATTTTATTCTCTTTGCCATTTTGTTGGGAGGGCAGCTGGTGCATATGAAAAGTGAGTCCAAAAGTCAATTAATGCGAGTAACATTGTCCACTTATGACACGTCAAATACTCGATTAATTTCAAAGAGAAAACTTGTGGTGTGGATTATGTCAATATACGCAATAACACTGCGGTAATATGTCTTGGATAACGATAGCGACCACCAGTGGCGTCAACATCGATCCTCATCAGAAACGAACCCATTACCAAGCCTTTTGATTCGGCGGGCAATAGTTATCTTCGAACAAAAAAGGAAAATATATTGGCCACGGGAATTTAAGGGTACGTAGGTGATAAGTTCAAGGGAGGTATTTTTTTATTTGTTTCCATTAGATAGAAAACAAATTCTTCATCAATTTCTCTAGTTTATCGGGTTTTAGCTAGAGACGTTGACTTGATAAATATTTTTTTAAAAAAATATTAAAAAAAAAAAAAAACGCGTAAAAAGAATATTGTGGACTTCAATTTCTTTTTGGTTTTTTTTTTTTATGGGTAAGCAACTTTAAATGAGTGGTTTCCTAGAAATTGCACTAACATGTAATAAAGATGTTGTGCATAATGGACTTGTTCAAGTACAACAATTCAACTTTATCTCTAGACTCCACGACTTACTCTTTTTAAATCAGAAAAAATAAATTACAAAAATAAATAAAGGGAAATTGGAAAAGTATATATTGTTGATGGACTAATATTTCTATTTTTACTAAAAATAGAAATAAAATGAAATATTTAAAACATGGTCTAGCATCCTCCAGGTACCTATTCCACCAGTCAGAACAAAACCAGGAATGAGGAAGACGAGTAAAAGAAGGAGCGTACAATGTGTGATTTGGCAAGAGCTGCAAAAAAGTCTAAGCAAGTGACTCGGTCCCACCGGTAAACAGTCGAGGATGGTTCCCGTGCAGATCTGAAACGTGGTGTCTCATGTCGTGCTACGTGGACCCAGGCAAAGACTAGGCCACTGCCCCAGCCGGTCCTCAGTCTCTCACCCACAGGAAGGCGAGAGAGAGAGCCGGGCCGTCAAATTCGTTGACTTAGCTTGCCAATCGCGAGTTCACATCTCTCCTTCTCTTTGCTTTTTCTCTCTTTTTCTTTTCCCTCACGTGGAACGCGCCGCACCATTCGGGGCGGTGGATTCATTTCTTCCTTTGATTTATGAACGGGTCAAAATCTTTCTTGACGAAATGCAGACGAAACTCCCCCCTCTCTCTCTCTCTCTCTCTCCCTCTTTGGGTCGGGTACCACGAACTACCAAGATTTCTGGTTCTATTTGACCCTGATCCGGATCTCCATAATCGCTTTTTAATTACCAGAATTAAAAAATTATGCAGAACAATTGAGAATTTCTTCGTTAAACAGTGAGATAGTTTTAAATATTATTTGAACTTTTTTTTAAAATTTGAATTTGACGGGTACTTAGGAGTATTTATTTATCGAAATTAAGGAAATATTTTTAATGTTAAATTTATTAAAATTTGTGAAAAGTGTGAAATATATATATATATAATAATGTAAAAATATAAAATTTATAAAATATATTTAATATGATAAAAATTTAAAAACTTAAAAAAAAAATTTCAAACAAACGCCCTGATCATACACAGGATTCAAGCTCGGAGCCGATTCTTGGGTACTAAAGGAGGATGGGCAAAACCCATTGAGACTTCGAAAGTCAGGTCTATCGAGGGGGACCCACTGCCATCTGTAACTCTGACGCACCGTCTGACGTAACTTATCAAGTCCGATCAAACTGTCAAACACACAACACAAAATCCAAATCCATCTGATCTACGTCCCAACCCTTTTTATAGGCGAGCCCATTGCACCGGAAAAAGACTTCACAGACTTCACCCACATCCACCTCTCTCTCTCTCTCTGGGACTTACTTTCTCTCTATCTCTTCTTCTCCTGCAATCTCTCTCTGTTTCTCAAATCTTCTTCTTGCTTTTATGGACAAAGGATGGGGTCTTACCCTTGACTCTGATTCCCTCGGTAGCTTCCTCCTCAACAAGAACAAGCGAACCCACGACAGGATGTTCCCCGGTATTCATTTTCCGGTAGCTCTCGGCCGTGGAGATGAGCAGGCCGCTCCACAACCGTCCGATGAGAACCGGGCTGTTGTCGATGAGGTTGACTTCTTTGCCGACAAGAATAGGTTAGCTCGTCATGAAGATGATGCTCATGATGATTCTAAAACCATGAGAGTACTTAGTGTCAAGAAAGAGAATCCCCACGGTGAAGGTGCTTCCAGGCCCGATTTGGATGTCAATGTAAGAACCCCAATCAGATTTTCTTATGTCTCGCTTTTGGTTTGTGTATTATTGTTAGTTCTCTTTTCTTGGCCAACAAAGTCATGTTTATTCAGTACTAGATTCTAAATAGAAACTTTCTTGTTTTGCTTTTGTTGTTTTGGCCAAAAATAGACTGGGTTGCACCTTCTGACTGCTAATACTGGAAGTGATCAATCAACCGTGGATGATGGGATTTCATCGGACGCTGAAGATAAGCGAGCAAAGACTGAGGTAAGAATATTGTCAAAATACACCTTGAAAAGTTCAAAATGATTGAGAAAAACCCCCTTCTTTTGTTGCATATTACTTTGGAAGATTGTCCATTAAAGGATTTCAATTGTTTCAGCTGGCACAGCTGCAAATGGAGCTCCAACGCGTGCATTCTGAAAACCAAAGATTGAAAGACTTGCTTAGTCAAGTCAGCAACAATTACAGTATCCTGCAGATGAATCTTGTGGGATTAATGCAACAGCAACAGAACCGTGGAGCCGATAGCACACAAGAGCATGAGGTAAATTAACTAATAATCTTCAACTGCTACCTAAACAGCTTTATATTATAACATTTATGTCCTACGAGATTCAAATGGTAGAGCTTATTATATTGGTGTAATATCAGGTTGTTGAAGGTAAATCTGAAGAGAAAAAGCATGAGATTGGAGGAGCAGTTGTGCCAAGACAGTTTATGGATCTGGGCCCTGGTGCCGCAGCTGTATCGGACGACGTATCTCATTCTTCATCGGAAGATAGAACCATTTCGGGATCGCCCAGGAACCTTAACACAGGAAAGAATGAGATTGTTGCATTTGATAAGGAACGGGATGGTAAAAGGGTCGGTAGGGATGAGAGCCCGGAGTCGGAGTCCCAAGGTTGGGTTCCCAATAAGGTCCCTAAATTGAACACCCCCAAGGCTATTGAACAATCCACTGAAGCCACGATGAGGAAAGCCCGTGTCTCAGTTCGTGCCCGGTCTGAAGCTCCTATGGTACGCTATTACATCAATACTGTACAGAATCTGATAGAGGCGTCTTGATTTTGCGTGAAATTAATTTAATACTGAACAAAATACAGATCACCGATGGCTGCCAATGGCGAAAATATGGCCAAAAGATGGCGAAAGGAAACCCATGTCCCCGGGCATATTATCGGTGTACTATGGCAGTTGGTTGCCCAGTTCGCAAACAGGTACGTTTCGTTCTTTTTCTAAAACTGGGTACCATTTTAGAACTTATCTAGTCCTACGTCGTAAATCCAAAATTCCAACGGAGACTAATACGAACAATCGGATTATGCAGGTTCAGCGTTGTGCCGAAGACCGATCGATTCTGATTACTACTTATGAAGGCAACCATAATCACCCTCTTCCGCCAGCTGCGATGGCCATGGCATCAACCACAACAGCGGCCGCTACTATGTTGCTCTCAGGATCCATGTCGAGCGCAGATGGGATAATGAACCCGAATTTGCTAGCCAGAGCTATTCTCCCTTGCTCATCAAGCATGGCAACGATTTCAGCTTCAGCACCGTTTCCTACGGTGACACTGGACCTTACACACTCACCTAACCCGTTGCAGTTTCAAAGGTCCCCTACCCAGTTTCCGGTCCACTTCCAAGGCCAGCAGCAGAGCTTTGGGTCAGTACCTACCCCACCACTACCTCAGGTTCTTGGTCAAGCACTTTACAACCAATCGAAATTCGCCGGCCTTCAGCTATCTCAAGAAATGGGAACTCAGCAAGTACTAGCCCATCAAGCTGCAGCCCAAGCACAATTGCACCAAACCCAGCAGCCCTCATTAGCTGACACCGTGAGTGCTGCCACAGCAGCCATTACCGCCGATCCAAACTTCACGGCAGCTCTTGCAGCGGCCATCTCATCCATCATCGGCGGAGCTCATCCAAACAACAACACCGCCGCCAACAACAACAACAACGGCAGTCCCAGCATGACCACAAGCAACACCAACAGCAACAAAATTAGCAGTTTTCATGGAAATTAGATGTTCATTAATGTTCCGATCTCTTTCTTTTTCCTTTCTTCTTTTTTTTCTTCTCGTCAAGCTTTCGGGTATTTTCTTTTTGCGGGGATGAGAATGTGATTACATGTTCATATTTTTTGTCCTTTGGTGGGGGAGGGTTTATCACAAGTTCATTATTTGTTATTGTTAATTTGAATAATTTGACTTAAACTTCTGATCAGTACATACACAGCAAGAGAAAGAAAAAAAAAAAAAAAGAAAGACGGCTTCTTTGGTTATACATCTTTTGGACTTTCTATATCTTTGTTTACTTCCGTTCATATCTCTGAAGCAATCTCGGCAACAAGAAAGAACAACTCAAACAGATCAAAAGAAAGAAAGAATAATCATCTTTCTGTGGTATATTCGTGATTTTTCTAGTCAAGAAACCCGGCGGTCACTGTTGGACACGTAAACGATGAGCATTGATCAACCTGAAACCTATAGAGACTCCAGGAACTACGCTTCTCGATGGACGATTAGTTGTTCACGGGTCAACTTCATACAATAAAGAAGAAAAAATTGGGTATAAAGTAAGGTCTGGTAGGAAGTTTACGTGGATTGAATATGTGGGGGTGTGGTGCATTTTGGGAGTTTTTTGACTTTCGTGCACCTGTTGATTGACATCTGCGTTATGCCATCAATCAATCATGTGATAATATATTATAATCGAAGAGCGTGGAACTTTGTTGTGTCGCACACTGTACCTCATTCACGTCAAGGATCTTTCGGTGTGGGTTCCCCCCTAGCGCGCCTGAAGAGTGGGGCAGGGGGGACAGTCTTTTTAGGTGATATCAACGTGCTTCGTCATGTGAACAGTAAGATGTTCCCATTTCGTTTCATTCTTCCAGTTCTTTTGGCGTAGAAAGTTCGTGATCGCCGTCGTCTTGTCTATATGATTTTTGGAGATAATTTCGAGGTCCTTGCGTGGGAATTATGCAGGGAGATACCTGTGGTTTTTCCAGAGTTGAAAATCGCTTAATGAAGTAGGAATTATCTCTATTTGAATAACAAATACTTTTTTTTTTTAATTTGATAGAATTCTTTGAAAAAGCTTTATAAGATATGTGTTGTGGGTGTTTGTAAATGTAGAGGGTGGATTATGTAGAAATGAAGTTTGAAAATAAATAATTTGTATATAATATGTTTCGAAATTTTGAGAAATTGCGGGATTTTGGAGCATAATTTTTTTTTTTTTTTTCAAATTTAAATTTTTCGTTATTTCCTTCTAAAAACAATACTAACAATTTGATCATGATAACTATTTTTGAAGCGTGCTTGAATCGAGAAATTTGATTCGAAGCTGAAATCAGTTGTTGAAAGTAAGGCTCAAACAGATACGACAAAAGCAAACCGCCCTATTTGGAGTGAGAAATAAATTAATTTAAACGCAGGTTTTGATCATGGCCGTAGATACAAGGCTGTCCAATGAATTCAACTCTCTCTCTCTCTCTCTCTCTCGCCACAGCAATGAAAATATTCGATCTCTAGGCGCGTGATGACATGGGTAGATTCTAATCAATCCATATATACGTACAAAAGCAGCTTATCATTATTAATTTATGATGGAAATACTATACTTTACAATATAAACTGTTATTTTGGTTACATTGCACTATTTGCATCATTCATTAAAAAAATTTATCAATTAAGATGATATTTTGGCCCGAAATGACAATTTTATCCTCATAATTTTTTTATGTTGATATTTATGTGAGGGGTAAAATTATCGTTCAAAAGCTAAAAAAATCAATTTGCATTTTCATGATAATAAAAACTTAACGGGTGATGCAAAATGTCTGAAATAAAAAACCGATAAATGTGAGGTGACAATAATAATAATTTGGAATGCAATATGTCAAGACTCACACAAATAGATGTTATAGTATTTATGTAAATTCTAGCATAATATTGAATAGTGTAAAGACACCAAATATACGCGCCTAAGTAACTTATAATTACAAGGGAAAAAAATGGACGACGCTAACTAGAGCATAATATACATACTCAATACTAGAACACTTCCATACTGTGCGAGTTGAAATGTTTTGGCTTTGGTTTCTTTTTTCTTTTCTTTTTTCCTGGATTTAGTTTAAAAGAATGGAAGAAGAAGTAAGTGAGGTGGTATTAAGTCTATCTCAAAGTATAGTGCATACTCGAACAAGTTTAGTTTAAGAACTTAATAAACAATGGCATCTAAAGAGTTTCTGTTTTGATGGTGCAATTTGAAGAATCAGAAAATAAGGAAAAAAAAAAAAATTAATGCACAAAGCGTCATTCTTGAATGTAATACATTACTCGGCCGACTAAAGAAAAAGAAACAAACAAACAATATTGGCTAGACATGAAAGCTCGGTCGAATCAGGTCAGGACAAAAAGTCTAACCGCGGAAGGGGATGTCCTAATTTCAATACCAGATCCTGGGTCTAGTTTACTTAGACGCAGTCTGCATTCCGGCCCATTTCTCGGACACATACAAATATTGGGTAAATTAAGGATTTGCACAAGGGGTCTTTTAAATACTCTTGCAACCACAAAACTCGCGGTCAAATAATGACAGGCTAGGACTTTTAACAATCTTGTCTTTAGACTGGTCGCAAAAAAAGTCATCTATACGTTGCATGTCATTGTTTAATTTTTATCTAAGACTTTTAGCAACCTTTTTTTTAGACTGGTTTCAAAAAGGGTCATCATTTGCGACCATTATGTATTGGATGCCCTTGCGTAATTTTTAGCCACAAAACGTTTCGTTTTTATGATTTATATTGTGAGCAAAAAGAGCTACCATTTTAAATTTGCCGCTAAAAATTTTATTAGCAACCAATTTTGAAATTTTGTTCCTAAAAGTCAATTATTATCAACCACATTCAACTCGTTGTCATAAATTTCGTTGTTATAATCCATTTTTCTTGTATAATTGTATATATGCGCGCATGTGTTCGAAAACGTATTTGGTTTCACTGGATCAGCACGGGTAAGTTTTACCAGCCCATACTTGAATTGTCCTTGCCCATAGGCTAATGTTAGTAGTTAGGTCCAGCCCTTGCCAAAAAACAAAAGACACAGGCACAACAAACTTTCCTTAAAATAGTTTGGCCCAATTTAGAGTGGCTGAGATACTTAAGAAATTCAGGCCTAATCCTGGTAGCAGAGAATTTGTCTACAACTACAACCCTCCCATGAGCAGCGTTTTTACCATTCTGTCATGGGCCTGATGGCCAACTTGAACATTTGGGCAAATCCATGGACTATGAAGCAGAGGTTGCGACGCAGGGGGTCGAATTTTGCTTTGGCTGGGTTAATAATACATCAAGATGAAAGACGAGTAAAGCCTTGGAAAGTGTCTCTAATATATATGCATCGAAATGACTTGAGTACAGTAATACAAACAAAAGGAAGAGAAAAAGAAAGCAGGTAAACCCCACCTGTAATGGACACTCGATTTCCACTTGGTCTTCGACACTTTTTACCTGACAAAACAAGGAAAAATCATGCCCATCGAAAGAAGGTGCTTTTGCCGACCTTTGCCTTTTCAAGAGCTATATGTTTCTTGCACTCATGGGAGTAAATATATCAGTTCTCAATTTTATTTTTCTAAAAGGGAAGGAGTCATTCAGCATAGTAGCAATTTCTGAGCATGACTATAGGAGCACCCATTACTGTTTCATATCCAATTTAAACTATAGTTATTACTCATTGAACGAGCCTGTGATCACAATAACAACCTGACCACCAGTTAGTCAAAATTTATCCATTAAACTTAAAATCAAATTTTATTTTCGTAAACGATTTAAACTTACGTTATTCCAACAAAACTAATAAATATGAAACAGTAGCGATTGGACAATACTTCGGATGACATCAGTTCCCATCATCAATCAGCTTGATAGATGCTTTAGGCAACATCTTGTCTTTTAAGAGTGGTCGTATGGACTGCCTTATAGTGGGTTATCATTTTCTTTTTAAAAAACGTGTGATGGATAATCTTTCGATAGACGATAGGAGGAACTTCCAGGGGAAAATTAAAAAAGATATCGTAAATATTCATTAAAAGATTCCTTAGTTCATTTTAATTTTATCGCATTTTAAAAAAGTGTAAAGCACATTAAAAAATAAAGAAAATATTATTTTACACTCACAAAATTATGATGCACCTTTTAACTCGTTGGACCGCCACTGAATTACTCTTAAAAAGTAATCTCTGTATTATTGAGTATTTTCTTGATGTTTCTTGGCTGTATATGCGGGGACTGATTCCTTAACTTTGTGTTGTTCATTTTTTGGTAGAATAAAGTTGTGATGTTTTGATTAGAATAAAATAAAATAAACAACGCGAGAACCTGTATCGAAGCTGAAAGACGATTAGCACCTCATGCCGGTAGCAGGACCAGTGCCCAATTAATTGTAAGGCTGTGACACAGGCAATCGGGGTGAAAAATACGTTATTTTTCATTTAAAAGAAACTGTGTCGTTTTGATTGGGAGATGTTTTTTATTTTTACTTTTAAATTGCATCTTCAAAACTTTGTCATTTTGCAGCTGCCGTTTAAAAAAAAAAAAAAAAACTCCTTCTCGTCTCCCCTAACATTGGTTGTCTCTCTGTCTCGACCTTAATCGGCCCGCTGCATGGTGGGGGAAATGGTGGCGGTACGTTGCCCATTGTTAATGGTAGGTAGGGTACCTACTATTGCCAAAAGTGGGTTCAGGGAGTGGGCGTTGTGGTACTGGGGGACGAGGGTCATATATGTATAATGCTGATGTCACTTAGAGGGTCCAAATTAAATTGTAATTGAATCTTTTAAATACAAAATTTATAAATATAATCTTTATGACATAATTTGATAATCCAAATCTAGCAAACTGATTCACACGTTTCATGTCTTAATAGTAAGATTTAATCAAAATACACGCATTGATCTAATTTAGTAGTTTGAAGAGTCAATATAATATAACGAATTTTGATAGTTTAAATTGTCTTGGAGATATTGACCTCAAATTGTTCAACGTATAAACTAATATTTTCTCAAAAATAAAAAAATTCTCTACCACTAGATACCATTATTATACTCAATTGAAATTCAATGAATAACAACTGATGTATTGCGGTGTTTGCATGTCATACAAAAATTTGATAAAAATAAGTAATTATATAAATATATATCTATTCCAGCTTAAATTATTTATTTCTATTAAATAAATATAAAATTTTACTTAAATTAGTTTCTCTAATTTTTACCTAACTCCCTTATACCAAAAATTTGGCATTGGTACGCAGCACCAATATAGTTTGATCACATGACCACAAGATTAGTGACAAATAGTACATTGTGATTTCTTTGTGAGTCATCGTTAACCGAAGGCTTAGTCATGAACCCACACACGCGTTACTTTGTGCACAAAAAAAAACACCGACAATCTCAACCGACACAGATCCTAAAAAATTCAAAATTCTTCGCCAACGAGACAAAGGTAAGTAGGTGTCGCGTGCTAAGGTACCAAATTGCATGCTTTGTTGCCACGTGAGGTTTCCGTTACGACGTCTGCACTCTATCTCCGGGGTCGTTTTTCCCGCCAATCCCCCGTCCTTGTCATACTAGAAAATACTCGCTGATCTGAGATCTCGATCGTCGTCCATTGCACACGATCAACGCCTTTAACCCGCAAGAGCAGCTAACAGTACAGCGGACACGAAAGCATTGGATTACGAACCACCATGTTTTTCTTGTTTCTTTTTTTTTTTTTTCTAAGTCATGCTTTTCTTGTTTCACTTTGAGAAACGAGGAACATCGAGCTTCCGAATCGACGGTTATAAGATAAGGCCATCTGTGTCAGAATCTCTAACGGTTGGGATCGAGCGTTCACGCTATAGCCTCGTTCTCGAACACGCCGCAGAGTCTCAGACTCCGCTTTGGCGCTTTCTAAAGAAGCGTATAGCTTCGGTGGGCCCCAGTGTATCCAACACAGTGTCAGGTGGTTTTTCTGTCTCTTCCTCGCGGTTAAATTCTGTCTTCGTTTCTCTTTTCCTTCGGCTTTCCTCTCCTTTGCCTCTGCTATTCGGTGACTAAATCTCTCCCATTTTTACAATATCTTTGTTTTCTCTACACTCTTTATGTCAGTACTTTATTACTGCTTTAGGTTTTGATCCTCTGATAGATTATATTGTTTGTGACGAAGAGATGAAAGATTTTTTTGGGAAAGTTCTTTTTTTGTTTTAATTGGTGATCGGTGATTCCGTGTTCTTTAATAAAAGTGACGGTTTAAGTTTCTGACTATGCTTGATGGAAGCTTTCATAATACTGTTCGGAGTATTTGTGCGTAAATTAAGCTTTTTTTTGTTTGGGGTTGAAGAGTCAGGCTTGATTTCTCTCGATTTCCGTATGTTTTGTTGCTCAATAAATCGTTGGAAGAATAGACATGTAGTTGATAAATTAGTTTGTTTTCTCCTTCCTACTCTGGTTCCAAATATCAAAATGTTAGCTTACGAAGCTACAATATGCCACTGATCTCTAACAGTTGTTGAGATGTAGTTTACTTCTGTGTGACTGTGTCTACTGCATTTTCTCGGCAACCAAACTCATTTTATATATTTCCTCTTTCTTTTGCACTTTCTTACGCATTCATAAAATGCTATACTTTTAACCAGTACGTTTAGATATCCTCCCTTTTGCCTCTTAAGGCGTATTCTAAACTCGAATTTTTGTCGATGTGGACAAATAGGTGAACATGGGAACCCACTTGAAAGCAGTCGTGTTGTCACTATTCCTTTCGACCCTGTTGTTCTCTCTGGTCACATCTGCTTCCAACAATGGATTATTTAGGATTGGATTGAAAAAGATGAAATTGGACAAAAACGACCGGCTTGCTGCACAGCTCAAGTCCAAGGAGGCTTTAACAGCTTCTACTAGGAAGTATCATTTCCGCAATGAACTCGGTGACTCTGAGGGGCCCGACATTGTTATCTTAAAGAACTACTTGGATGCTCAGTACTTTGGTGAGATTGGGATCGGTACTCCACCTCAAAAGTTCACTGTAATCTTTGATACTGGCAGTGCTAATCTGTGGGTGCCATCATCTAAGTGCTATTTGTCGGTTAGTCTCTTTTTTTGGGTCTGTGGTGAATGATTGTCAAATGGAAGGTCATGGCTATATAGAACTTTTTCTGATTTGAGGAAAATATTTTTATTTTTGCGTGTGGTCGCAGGTGGGATGTTACTTCCATGCTAAGTACAAGTCCAGCGAGTCGAGTACTTACAAGAAGAATGGTTAGTCCCCCCTGCCTTAGCCTAAGATCATTTATGGTTATTAATTCAAAGGATAAATATAACTTTGCACCGCTAACTATGGGGTCTTGACACTTTGTACCCTATATTATTTTTGTCACATTTTATCTACCAACTATTGATTTCAGACACAAATCAAACACTTGGCACCATCTATTAAATTTTCCGTTAGTTTGGACGGAAATTTATTTTTTGCCTTAAAAATTTACTATTTTATCCTCATAAAATGGTCACCATAAAAACCCCAAGGGGTTGGCTTGGGTGGTGTGCTCCCCCTGAGGTCTCAGGTTTGAATCCTCTCAGGTGCAAACAATTCATTGGGGCCACTCCCACAGTAAAGCTGGACTTGCCTGACATGTGTGGCTTGGGAGGGTACAAAGTGTTAAGATCCTTATAGTTGGAGGGTGCAAAGGTTTCATATATAAGAGAAAATATGCTTGCCACTAAATGAAGCAGATACCATTCTGCTACCATCATACATTGCATAGGTACTTGGGCTTTGGCCCAGGAAAGGGTGGGGAATGGGGCAAAGTCAGATCATCATTAACTTAACCTTAGAACATGCATATCAGCATTTCTGTGATTCTCTGGTACAACGTCTACTTCATTATACTTGTTCGCAAGGGCTGCATCGTGACAATTGCCATCTGAATGGTTCAATCATTTCCTTTTTCGAAAGGCTACATTGTTTGATATACTTTTTAGTACCACTGATTGTGCAGGGACATCAGCTTCTATCCAATATGGTACTGGAGCCATTTCTGGTTTCTTTAGCTTCGACAATGTCAAAGTTGGTGACCGAGTTGTAAAGAATCAGGTACTTGAGTATCTTTTCCTCTATATGAGTTGATGTAGCAGTAGTTTGATCGGGCTGATATAAGTAATGTTGACCCTTCAGGCATTTATTGAGGCTTCTACACTCTCTGGTATCACGTTTTTGGTGTCAAAGTTTGATGGTATTTTAGGACTTGGATTTCAAGAGATTTCAGTTGGAAATGCAGTTCCTGTGTGGTATGTGTCTTCTTCTTTAGATTGATTGGCCATTTCCTAAAAATTGTTCTTAATAAGGTGTGTTCAACGAGGCACTTCCTTGTTTCAAGTCAACATGTTAAGACA
>CM025850.1:5878124-5976917 GCA_003952965.2 Morella rubra | reverse complement strand
AGTGAACAGTAAAAAAAAAAAAAAACAAAAACATTGCCGTAAAATTCGTGTAAAAGGACATGATGACATATTCAACTTGTCATTCAACTTTATTAATGCTAAATACAATAGATATCATTAAGATAGTTAATGATTCGTGCTTTTGGCTCCACTACACATGATATGGCGTGAAGATTAAAGTAGATAATAAAAAAAATAAAAAATTCAAAGAGTCACTCGATCGATGATCCCATTCACATGAGTAGCATGAGCGTCAACCTTTTGCCATAGAGCAAACAAATGAAGAAAGATCAATCTAGCTAGATTCACCGCAGGTTGATCATCTGCAGGGTGAAATTGATCAGTGTGTTAATAATATGGCTAGACAGATCAGTGGATTATTAATGTATGATATATACTTAACCATGCCCATTTGAAACAATTGGAATCTAATTAAAGTACATCTGAATCACTTTGTCTTTAATTTAGAGTGCGTTTGAAACGTAAAATTTTACACTTCTTAAAATTTTAACACAATAAAAAATTACAATATAATATCTCTATTCCCATCACATCATTACTTTTCATTATAATAAATATTAAAAATCATCTTCTCTCTTCACTTTTTCACCAAATCCAATACCCTAAAATTTTAACTTCCCTAAAATTTTAACAATCAAACACACCCTTAGTCCTGCTTTTTTTTTTTTTTTTTTTTTAATAACTGGTACTTAAGCCAATAGAAAGAAATGGAAAAAGAAACAGGACAATGCTAGAATATTGGGATATGCCATAGCATTTTTGTAAGAAATAAAAAATTTAAACTGATAAGTGAAACAAAATATTTAAGTGGTTCGGTCATTAGACCTACATCCACTGTTGGAAGGCCCAACTGGGCATTCTGTTTTCTCACTTATATTCAAAAGGTTACATTAAGGTTTTATTTATAAGCTATTGGTTTCAATTGCCCACATTGCTTTAGCAATTGGTTTTCAAACAACTTTACATTTTCAAACAATTTTTCCATTCTTTCTTTATTTTGGAACTCACGGTTACCTCGCAATTTTGCAATCTTAGATGCAAAATTTAGAGACCAAATGAGTACTTAACCTGTGATGGCAATCTAATAAATAACCAGAAGGAGACACAATGCAAGACCAACCTCGTACTCGCCCAAGAATAACACGTACAAGAGAAATACAAAAGGAGGACGGGGTGGTAGGCGCCATGGATCACAAGAAAGCAGGCTTCAAATCCTCGAGACCATAACCCAACAGTTTAAATTTGTACGATCGAAATAATAAGTTTAATCATATATAATTTAAGTTATGGTTCTGTTCAGTCCAGAAAGAACAGTCAGCAAACAAATAAACATTCCTAAAAGAGGTTACACTCATGAGTCTCTATATCACGTAGAGAAAGAGGAAGAATTAGTCAAGAGTCATTAATGGAAGCCATAGAATGAGGAAATTAGGTCCCTATGTGAAGCTCCATTATTTCTGTATATCTTTTCAAAAAAAAAAAAATACTAATCATCTGGAGTTACCGGCGGTTTAACCCTACACCTCTCTATCGGCTCGCAACCCCTGGAATAAGGGGTGCTTAGCCGAGGCAGACTGCACTTTCCATTCTTGCACTTATGTTGCTTGCCTTTCTTCAGAGCTCCATATCCAATGCATTCGTGCAAACCGTACATTCGCTTCTTGGGCAAACAACGAGCAAACCAAGAGAGACACCATGCAGATAACCAAGCCTTTGTACGCGGCCATGTCTTTTGACTAGCAGACGGCGTTGTGTGGAACCTTACCTACTCTGGTATATCTTGAGAATTATACGGAAAAAGGAGAAGTCGATCGAGCGAGAGCATGAGGCATATATGGCACAGGTGCGAGTGTTACGATCTACTTGCGATAAGATAATATCCAAAAATAGTACTGTTCCTTAATTTTATCGCAAGCTTTTGAGATAATTAAATTCTAAAAATAGTTTTCTGTTATTCCTTTGCAAGCTTCTGTGATGTACGTACTTCATAGTGCTCCCTTTAAGAAGGCGTTTTTTTTTTTCTTTTGTAAAGCAAGAAGTCGGTATTACGTATTTTTTGGGGGAGATACTAGCTAGCATCAAAGTTGCAACGGTCACACACATTATTTTCTCTTTAGACTTTTTTTTTTTTTTTTTAAACCATATTCAAATCTTTCCAATTATGATAAAATTGGATGGTCCAATTCAAAAACAGATCATAGACAAGTATAAATTAACTTAATGTTGTATGGCTCATATTGTCTTATATTGAATCATGGAATGATGTGGTTCATATGCTGTGTCAATACCTCTTCGAAGTGAAATATTTAATCCTAACTCAAAATTAAAGAGAATCATTATCTCCTAAAAACATGCTCATGAAAGGAATGAAACATTTGCTTACCTTAATTTTAGTTTTCTAGAAGATTAGGAAGACAGCTTATGTGGTCTTGTAGGTGCCATAAAGAATCATACTTCCCTTAAACATGCACACAAACAGACCTAGATATAACAAATGAGAGAGAATCAAGAATCACTACGTTTTATGTGTATTTTTCTATCCATTAATTGTCAATTGGCTAAAGCTTTCTAAAAGTTAAAAGCGATTCTAAGATTTTATGTGGGTCCTCATTCAAGCTAAAGATGTGTTATTCGAAGCTTGCCCAATTAGCATTCATGTCCCCATATAATAATCATCATGTCAAATAATGTCTCCATATTATAACTTGACTCTAAACTAAATTACCAAGAAGCACCCATTTAGGCTCAAGCCTAAATAGATTAAGCAAACATATAAGATATAACCCATTTAAGAAATAAATAAATAAAGAGATTAGGTTAATTTTATTTCCGTTTGAAAAGAAATAAAAAATAGAAAATCTGTTTGTGTTCCTTTCATGTGGTGAACCTCGTCAGTCGTCACTTGGCAGAGGATTCCAAAGGCCGTGTCCTAATTCCTATAGTCATGTGTTAGAAAGAATGACCATTTCTTAAGATAAAGAGTTAGAAATTTCCGTATGATAAAGACGACTCTATGCTTCGTTTTTTCTCCTGCCATAAATTCTACTGATCCTGGTCAAACGAACGTTCTAGAAGATGAAGAGTTAAGCCATTTCTAAGGTATACAATAAAAAATAAATTCAACTCCACGGTTTTGCGATTTTATAACTAATTAAGTTCATTATTAAGCCCAAAAATAAAAAAAGAGGAAAAAAAAATAGTTTAAGGGAGTAATTAATGCGTCTCAAATCGGTTTGTACGTAAGACCGCCACCAGAACGCATTTCTGCTGCGATTCTGCGAACCTCTTCTGTAATGACCATTAAACAAGATTGTGTTAGGTCTAAATAAGTCGCCGTTAAATATCCAACTGTCGCGCAACGATTGCTGCTCTTGAAGTATTTTTTATATTTTTTGTATAACTTATGTTATGTTCGAGTACGACTACCGTTTGGGGCCTGGTGGAAACAACAACGACAACACCACTATTTTTTGGTGCAGTTCTGATTCAGGTGAATCAGGACATGAGTAATAAGGACGTTTCCCCAGTTTCCAAACCCGAATAGGAAAAGGGAGCTGCCAACTGCCAAGGAAGACCAGAAATGAAACATGAGCAGCAAAGCCCATTGCTGTAATTGGAATCAACCTGAGTAGCACGGTTTGGTTCATGGTATTCTCGCAGCAGAACCAACCTTCGAAAGCAGACTCAATGGCTCGAAGCTTTGTTCTGTGGCTGCATGGGTTGGGGGACTCGGGCCCTGCCAACGAACCAATCAAGACCGTCTTCACTTCCCCTGAGTTCAGGAACACAGTCTGGTCCTTCCCATCTGCTCCTTTCAACCCGGTTACCTGCAACAGTAAAAGTCTAAACTTTATGCAGATTTAGATTTTTGTTTAGCTGTGTAGCCTGTGTTATAGGTATCTTTGGAGTTATTACTCACAGCGGTATTTTGTCTGTCGTGTAATTGAAGGGCTTAACTGTTGTTTGAGACGGATTTTCACAGAAATTTTTGTTCGTGTAAAATGCTGCTTACAGCGTTTTTTCTTTTTTTCCCTGTATGGATGGGATGACTCAAAAGTCAAAACTATCCGTAAATTGGTAAGAGGTAGAATGTGTAGGGGTTGGATAATCACGTTTCCTTTGTTTCAACTAAAACACTTCTTTGTAGCTGGAAGTTACAATCATTGCGTGCATCTGCGAATTGTAAGATACTTTGAAGTTTACAGTACCCATTTGAAACGATTTGAATCTAATTAGAAGTAGATGTGAATCACATAGATTTTCTATTGTGATTGCTTTGTGTAAGAAATTAATTGACTAGTTGTCCAGTTTTTTGGATTACTGTTCTAAGGATAACACAAGTGAGCATATAGTTAAGCCAATGGGAAGAAATGGAAAGGAACAGGACAGTGCCATAGCATTTGTCCCTTCTTTGTGTTTTTTTTTTTAACCCATGGTGCTTTACCTTGCAATCTGGCAATCATCGATACAAAATTCCACAGCTAAGTGGAATAGGAGATGATAGATCCTCCCTGAGAACCATGGCCTATGAATCAAGCTACATATTTCAATAATTATTGTAACATTTATTCAGAGGATTTTCTAACCAGTACAAAGTTTCCATTAGACTCATTTCAAGTGCTTGGCATCTCCATCCACTTGGGTATTTTATCTTGTCCAACTATTGCCTCTTTGTTGATTTGTTTTCTCCTTCACTTTTTGTCAGGGTGCTGTCTTGTGAAGCACTGCTTTCTTCGTGGAAGGCTTTTGTGAATTTCTGGGATGCTTCTTCTTTTTTGAGAAAATAAAATCAGAATGAGGGGTTGTGTCATAGTCTAGAATAGCAAGTCAAAGATTTAGCTTTCTGATGAAGATGTTATAGAATTCTATTCAATTCTATTGGGTATTTGCTTCTCCTTGTAGATGGTGCTGTGATGCCGTCATGGTTTGACATTCACGAGATGCCTGTTACGGCTGTGAGTTATTCTACCATTTTTTCTTTATTTCTTTTTGATTTACCTCTCGAATCCCATGGTTGAATTCCGTTTCAGGATTCTGCTCGCCAACCTGCCGAAAGGGTGCAGGGCATCATAGGGTGCTATACTATACTGCGGCGATGGCTCCATACGGTATGATAAGTTCTATTACTTGTCTGATGGTGGTGGTATACCAATTTGGATCCCGTTCAGGATGCTGTTGGAAACAAGGCGGCGATAAGGAATTTCATTGTTGATTCTCGTATGAACTAGAATTCTGTTCAATGGGTTGCTATTCATGTTTTGATTTGACCTGTGAAATTGATTAACTTTTAAAGGTGCACACTCTCGTTAATGTTAGCTTTAGTGGTAAGCTCATCTGCGGTCTCTGCTTGATGGTTGCCATAATTCGAGTTTGGCTTGGCATTTGTTTATTCACACTCAAGGCATTGAAGTGCCTTGTTAGTGTTGCGTGGTGTTCACCCTAACAAATAGGAACAGGCTTAGCCCAAAATTATGGTTCACTCAACCTAGTGTGTTACAGATGCCACAAGGTTCTGATACAAGTCCATGTAGAGAGTGACAGAAGCACTGGATGTACAAAACGATTTGGAATCATACAAATAATGTTTGCCTGCTTTTTTTTGTGTTTACCGGGGTTTATCTGGTAACTCCTCCTAGTGTAATTCGTGATCCAAAATCTGTGTTTTTAAAGCTGATGAATCCTAGGATGCATGTGGTGCACAAGTTCATTCTCCGCATCTTAATTGCGTTGACTCTGAGGTCCAGTCAAGGAGGATCACAAGTTGATACCCTGTCCATTAGTAGGAAACTAGTTAGAAGCCTGACCTTTTGTGTTGTTTGGTAGATGGATGTTATTCATGGAAAGCAAGTTTGGCTGGCTCTGCAGTGTCTTGAGACTTATCTCCACTTGAACCTTCAATAGGTTACCATTGGTTATCAAAACTTTTTTGGCATTTTTCGTGTATTCTTCAACGGTTAAAAGCGTGCAAGGAATTTCCAAGAGGATTGCAAATTGGGTGGATACTGTACTAGTTGATTTTACTGATTTTTAGAGAAATCATTGAGACTATTTTGCTAAACATGGTTCAGGATTCTCCAAAAGATGAAAGCAGTGTGCTTAAAGCAGTTCAGAATGTGCATGCAATGATAGACAAGGAAATAGCTGCTGGCACAGCTCCTAATAATGTATTTGTGTGTGGACTCAGTCAAGGAGGTTTCCCTCTTGCTCTTGCTCTTCAACATCTCCCCCCCTCTCCCCTTTCCTTTTCCCCCCCAAACGCCCACACACCCAGTAAACATTTTCCCATTGTTTATTTGCACGACAAACCGCTAGTGCCAGTTCTGCAAAACTTTTTTTAATAATTCTTTTGCAGGTGCCTTGGCCTTGGCCAGTGTTCTACTGTATCCGAAAACTCTAGGAGGAGGGGCTGTCTTCAGCGGCTGGGTCCCTTTCAATTCATCTATAATACAACGAATTCCACCAAATGCAAAGAGGGTATTTCTCTTCTATCTTGTCCATCCTTTGTGCAACTTCTCTGATTCATCCATTTTGGATGAGTGAGATCTCTTCAGTCTCGTAATGAAAATTATTGTTCCTACACAAGATTTTGTGGCGTGTCAACAAGAGCGGTGTAGATTTAAATTTGCTGATAGGTTGCAGTGAAGTAGTGCTTGATGGGTCGAAGTCTCTCACTGAAACAAGTTGCATGCATTCAGTTCTAATGATTGGCACTGACTACTCTGGAGACAAAGGTCAATGCTTTCTGTTTGCTAGAGATTACCCATGCAAGAGGGTCAGTGTTTCATCCTAGCACCTTCTCATCAAATGAGAAGATCTTGCTAGAATCACCTCATGCAGTTTCTAATTTGTCTCTGTTAAAATCCATAGGATAATCACATTTTCAATACTGATATAGTTGCATGTACCAGTATTTCCCGCTGAGTGTTTTAAAATCACCTAATCATATCTGATAATAGGCCTCACTGGCGTTTTCATGCATCATCAGCCAGAGAGTAACACCTTGAGTCGAACAGGTTAAAGTGGCAGATCTGTATTCTTTCTATTTTACATTAATTGTAACTCTTCGATTTACTCATGTTTTGTTCTGTGAATCTGAATGTATATGCAGACACCTGTTTTGTGGTGTCATGGGACGGAGGACAGAACTGTACTTTTTGAAGCTGGACAAGCTGGTCCCCCTTTCCTTGAACAAGCCGGTGTAAGCTGCGAGTTCAAGGTAGTACATTGACATCTTTTAGTACTTCCTCAGATGGCTTCCTGATTTCTACAGGACTTATCCCATAGAAAGTCTTCATTTTACAGGCTTATCCTGGTCTTGGCCATACAATAACCACTGAGGAGCTGAAGTACCTGGAATCATGGATCAAGACTCGTATGCAGAGTTCTTCATAAAGGGCCTGGGTGAAATAGGATGTGCATCTGATTATAATCTTGTCTCAGATTTCTCCGGCTGGCATAAAATCACATTACACAAAGAAATTTTACAGCTGCAAGCTACGTAGAATGGAAGTAAATCCAAATGCTGGTTTTAGTAACTTTGCCCCAAGCAAATTTCAGGTTATGGATGAAACAAGGACATGCTATTTATGCGGACCAAAAACCTTGCGTTGCTATTTTTGTGAGTGGTACTATGGAGGGTGTCTGTGATTGCCTGGCCCTGCATGTTGGGGCCTATGTACATAAGTGCAGAAATATTATTGTATCATTTTTACAAAATTATTTGGCAGTTCTACAATAAATATGATGCCCGGATTTCGTATTATTTGTACACTATGCGACTGATGTATCATGTGGTATTATATTTGGACCACGCGTATATTGTCTCCTAGAGTCGTCTCGTAAACATGTCTCTGTCGTATGTAAGTGGGTCAAAAAAGGTCCAGTAATATCAAGCCCAAACAGAGCTGCCCATTAGGAGTTACAACATCTTTTCATAAAAATAAAAAATTCACAAAATTATGGAGGTGTTTGTTTGCCAAAATTTTGAAGAATATTCTCGAAATTTTAAGAATCTTTACTTTATTGAGATTTATTGGGGTTTGTGAAAAGTAAAGTGTATGTGTAAAAGTTAAAAATTTTGGAGTGTGTTTGTTTTGTTGAAAATTTTGATGCCTCAAAATATTGGGAAAACAAACACCCTCCATATATCTTTCTCAGTATTTTTTCACAAACTCTTAACATTTTTTTATATAAAAAAGCTATCTAATATTTTCCCTCCACACTTTTTTATAAATTTTAATAAAGATTGATCTTCAATTAAATATTATTCAAATTTTCTACCAACTTTTTATAAAACTGCCTAAAAGTCTATAAAATCCAACAGTACCTCCAAATAAATTTTTTGAAGCATCCAAACAATAACTGGCGGTAAAATATCCAACTGCCATATAACTGCTCTTTTAAGTGCACCTCATGTGATGTGATGTACGACTGCCGTTTGGGGCTTAGTGTAAACAAGAACATTCTTTTTGCTGCCGTTCTGAATCAGGAAAGGAGCAATAGGTCTTTTCACCCTTGTTTCCCCAATTTCCACACACGAGAACAAAAAGGACACCATGAACGACTAGAAATGAAGCTTAGGCTACTGGCAAAGCCCGTTGCTGTCATTGGAATCACCCTGACTAGCACCATTTTGTTCATATTATTCTCGGCGCCCAACCAATCTTCGAAAGCAGACTCAATGGCTCGAAGCTTTGTTCTGTGGCTGCATGGGTTGGGAGACTCGGGCCCTGCCAACGAACCCATCAAGACACTCTTCACTTCCCCCGAGTTCAGGAACACAGTCTGGTCCTTCCCTTCTGCTCCTTTCAACCCAGTCACCTGCAACCGTAAAATTCTAAACTTTACGCAGATTAGATCTATGTTTATTTGTGTTATTGGTATCTTTGGAGTAATTACTCACAGCGGTATTTGGTGTGTTGTGTAATTAACTGTTGTTTGACATGGATTTTCACAGAAAATTTTTGTTCGTGTATAATGCTGCTTACTGCGTTTTTTTCTTTTTTCCCTGTATGGATGGGATGACTCAAAATATCCATAAAATGGCTAGAGGGTAGAATGTGGACGGATGGTATAATCGCGTTTATTATGTTTCAATTTATTATTACGTGCATCTGATATGCCTTGCATGCTGGAAAGTTGAAACTGGTTTTAGGAGAGAACCAATTAATCAATTGCCTGCCAATATGTCTAAGCAGATCAGTCGATGGTATGACACATTGTAAGGTACTTAACAATACCCATTTGAAACAATTGGAATCTTGTTAGAAGTAGATCAGAATCACTTAGATTTTCTATTGTGATTGCTTTTGTGAAATAAAAAGTTTGAGTCCAGCTTTTTGGATTACTGTGCAAAAGATAACAAAAGGGAGCATAAAGTTTAGCCAATAGGAAGAAATGGAAAGGAACAGGACAGTGCCAAAATATTCAGATTGATAGCATTTCTCGTTCTTTGGGTTGTTTGGAACTCATGGTGCTTTGCATGGCATGTTACCTCTCAATTTGACAATCTTAGATATAAAATTCCACATCTAATTAGTATAGGAGATGATAGATCCTCCCTGAAAACCATGGCCTATGAATCAAAATTATATATTTCAATAGTACTTGTAACTTTTATTCAGAGGATGTTCTAGCCGCGACAACATTTCAATTAGACTCATTTCAAGTTTTCAGCATCCCCATCCATGTGGGCATTTTATCTTGTCAAACTATAGCTTCTTTGTCAGGGTGCTGTCTTTTGAAGCACTACTTTCTTTGTTTCAGGCTTTCATGAATTTCTGAGGTGCTTCTTCTTTTGAGAAAATAAAATCAGACTAGAGGGCGTGTCTCATAATCTACATTAGCAAGTCAAAGATTTAGCCTTCTAATGAAGATGTTATAGAATTTTTATTCATTCATCTATTTTCTGTATTTGCTTCTCCTTGTAGATGGTGCTGTAATGCCCTCATGGTTTGACATTATTGAGATTCCTGTGACGGCTGTAAGTATGCTTCCATTTTGCCTTTATGTTGTTTTGATTTACTGCTAAATCCCATATTGGATTCTGTTTCATGGTGTTGTCTGATAGTAGTGGTATATCAAATTGAGTTTAACCTAAAAGCAAAATTTCGGGTTTTATTGGAAACAAGAAGGTGTCGTCGATAAGGAATTTCATTCTTGATTCTTGTTTGAAGTAGAATGCTGTTCAATGGGGTCCTATTCATGTTGTAATTTCATGGATGGTAATTGATTGCTTTTAAGGTGCAGACTCGTTAAGGATAGCTTTATTGGTAAGTTCATCTGCCCGCTACACTTGATGATTGCCATAATTCAAGTTTGGCTTGGCATTTGTTTATGCATGCTCAAGTGGTCCAAGGCCTTAATAGGAGAGGCTTAACCCAGAATTGTGGTTCACTCCACTTCCCGTGTTACAGACGCCATAAGCTTCTGTTACAGGATCATGCAGTGAGAGACAGAAGCACTAGATCTAAAGCATTTAAATTGTGTTAGAATCATAAGAACAATGTTTCACTGCTTTTTTTGGCGTTTACTAGTGTGTGTCAGATAACTCCTCGTTCGAGTTCCAAAATCTGTGTTGTAATAGCTGATTACGGTACCATGCATGTGGTGCAAAAGTTCATTCGCCGCATCTAAATTTTGTTGACTCTTAGGTCTACTCAAGGAGGATCACAACGTGATACCATGTCCATTAGTAGGCAACTAATTAGAAGGGTGAGCTTTTTTGTTGTCTGGTAGATGCATTTTATTCTTGGAAGACAAGTTTGGCTGGCTCTGCAGTTTCTGGTGACTCATCTCCACTTCCTTCTGTAGGTTACCATTGGTTATCAAATATTTTTTTGGAATTTTTCAACTACTCTTTGATAGTTCAAAGTGTGGAAGGAATTTCCAAGAGGATTGCACATTGGCTGGATACTGTGTTAGTTGATTTTTCGGATTTGTTGAACAATCATTGAGACTATTTTGCTAAACTTGATTCAGGATTCTCCAAAAGATGAAAGCAGTGTGCTTAAAGCAGTTCAGAATGTGCATGCAATGATAGACAAGGAAATAACTGCTGGCACAGATCCTAATAATGTATTTGTGTGTGGATTCAGTCAAGGAGGTCTCCCTCTTGCTCTCACTCTTCAAACTCATCCCCCTGCCCCCTTCCTTCCCCCCCAGACGACCACACACCCAGCAAACGTCTTCGCATTGTTGGTTTTTTGACAATGTGCTAGTGCCAGGTCTGTGAAAATTTTAACAATTGCAGGTGCCTTGACCTTGGCTAGTGTTCTGCTGTACCCGAAAACTCTAGGAGGAGGTGCTGTCTTCAGCGGATGGCTCCCTTTTAATTCGTCTATAATAGAACAAATTTCACCAAATGCAAAGAGGGTACTTTTCTTCTATTTTTTCCAGTTTTAGTTTACAAGCTTTTGTTTCTAATTTATATTTTACAGGACCTCAGATCCGTGTTTTTTTAAACCCTATATCTTCTTGGCTTGCTATTTCTATGCATAAAAAACAAAGATCTTACAAAACATATGCAGACGGACAATCAACCATATTATTGGTCAATGGTCAACCTTTTTGATGGTGATGAGATATAGTGGTTCATTACTAACTCCATTCTTTAAGCAATTTCTCCGATTCATCCATGTTGGATGAGCAAGATTTGCTCAATCTTGTAATGAGAATTAATGTTCCTACACAAGATTTTGTGGTCTGTCAACAAGAGCGCGTAGATTTGAATTTGCTGATAGGATGCAGTGAAGTTGTGCTTGATGGATCAAAGTCTCTCAGTGAAACAAATTGTATGCATCAGTTCTAATGATTTACACTGACTACTCTGGAGACAAAGTTCAATGCTTTCTGTTTCCTAGAGATTACCCATGCGAGAGGGTTCCTGTGTTTCCACTTGCGTTTTAAAATCACCTAGTCATATTTGTTAATAGGCATCAATGGCATTCTCATACATCATCATCTGGAGAGTAACACCTTGAGTTGAGCAGGTTCTGTGAATCTGAATGTATGTGCAGACACGTATTTTGTGGTGCAATCTGTAGTCTTTCTATTGCACGTTTGCTTGTGACTCTTCAATTTACTAGGGTTTGATCTGTGAATCTGAATGTATGTGCAGACGCCTATTTTGTGGTCTCACGGGATGGACGACAGAACTGTACTGTTTGAAGCTGGACAAGCTGGTCCTCCTTTCCTTGAACAAGTTGGTGTAAGCAGCGAGTTCAAGGTAATACTTTGAAATATTGTATCGCTTTCTCAGATGCCCTCTTGATTTGTATCTGACTTGTGGAAAATTCTTCATTTTGCAGGCTTATCCTGGTCTTGGCCATTCAATAACCAGTGAGGAGCTGAAGTACTTGGAATCATGGATCAAGACTCGTATGCAGAGTTCTTCCTAAATGGCCTGGGTGAAACAGGATTTTCATCTGATTATGATCTTTGGTCTCTGGTTTCTCTGGCTACTTCTCATTGGTAGAATGGAAGTAATTCTAAATACTGGTTTTAGTAACTTTACCCAAAGCGAATTTCAGGTTATGAATGAAAGAATGACATGCTATTTATGCAGACCCAGGATCTTGCGTTGCTTTGCTCATTGGTGCTACTATGAAGGCTGTGTGTCGTGGCCTGCATGTTGTAGCGAAAGTGTTGAAATACGAGTATATCTCGTGACAAAGTTATTTGGCAGATCAACAATAAATATGATGCCGTGATTTCGTATTATTATAGTCTCTGTTTATGCGCACAAATAAACAGCGAAAACACCCACATGGATCATATCAATTCAGCTTACGTACGTGTTCTGGACATTCGGATCCAATACTCTGCCTTGCTTTGTTCGTACGGGGTCCTCTCCGTTTCGCTTTTGGGTTCGCTTTACCGTCGGTGGCGGCTGGCTAGAGGGATTCCCTCTTAAAGGCGATGTTTGCGTCATGGAATTAGTGCAGTCTTAGATCATCGTGACCTTTCAGGGCACGAGGAAACATTCCTGCAATTGGGCATATGCATCTTGGCGTTCATTGATAAATTTGGATTATTTTGGAGCATAGGAAAACCAAAACGTCCGTATGGTTTGCTTGAATTAATGACTACATATAAATTCTAGGATTAGCCTAGTGCTTAATGCTTGGATCTTGGTGATATGGTCCCTCTACAATCTTAAGTTCAAAACTTTATAGTTATTATTAACCCTTTGAAACCACCCTTAAGACATTTGGCTTGATGATTATTTGGTTTGCGTGGGATGAGAGGACGAGAGAGACTTTGAGATTAGTCAAAATATGTGTAAGTTGGTACGAACATCTGGTTAGACAAAAAAAAAAAATTAATGAGTAAATATACATTGTATCAATTGGAGAATGGAGAATTCTTAGATGGAATTGGATAACTAAAACTCAACTTATTTTATAAAAGTATAGTTTCCTTTTATTGCCCTGAAAAAAAAAAACACTGTTTTATATTGTCTGCATTTTCATTTATTCAATGTAAGTGCAACAGAAAGAAGGTAACCATAGACGTCCCTCATTGTCTCTCTTTCTCTGTTTTTTTTTTTTTTTTTTCGAGAGCACTCCGTGAATTAGGGGGAGGAGTCCACGACTTCTTAAGTTCCTTAGCTTGCTTCTCCCTTATGCATGTACGCACCCAAACAATTTTTAAGCCTTTTTTTTTTTTGCAAAGTATACGATCGTATAGCTAATCCATGTATCCAACTGGTAAACACAGTGCATTAATTATAATGGACTGGAGCATATACAACCTCAGATAAATCTACTAGATTTTTTCTCTTGCCTGAAAATTCAAGCAACATGGCATATTATAAAAGGAGAATAGTTATAGAAGTTAGCACGCTCCATTTTTTTTTCTTTTTCTTTTTAAAATACTTCTACGTTTCTGATTTTAAATCTGCACTTATTATTTTTTTTAAAAAAATTAACCCCTCTGTTTAGTTTAATGTCTGAAATCTTAAGCCCCTCAACTTTTCATCGTCCTCAAAAATTTCAAATGCTTTTTTATATATGCGTGGGCGTGTGTGAGAGAGAGAGAGAAGAGAGGTTGATGTGTGTCATAGTTGACTGCAAATCCACGTCCTTATTTGTGCTTCGCCAACTCTTTCTTCTTGTTTCGTCAAATTCCAACTGCCTTTTGGGCCTGCATTCATTTAATTAAATAACATCAGAGGCCAAACAGACGTCAGAGATCTAATTAATATCCTTTTTTTTCTTGAGTTAATAATTCATTTATATGAACTAGGAAACATCAAACAGCAGCCATTTTGTCACCAGAGGTCCACGAGGCCGCCTTTTTGTTAATTTATCTCGAAACCCCAAGAGTTGTCGCATAAAAAAAAATATAAATTATCCGTTTTCTTTTTCAGTAGAATATTGTGTGGTAATCTTGAACAGCATTTTGAGACCAAATTGATTAGCTCACCTAACTTCAAACATTCACGTATGAAAAATTTACATTTGGAAATTAATATAATGTTCTAGATATGAAGGTATAAAATTAATTAATATATATTAAGAGAACCCATCAAGCACAATAAAAGGCTTCTCTCCCTTCTTTTGTGAGTAACTATATTCACTTAACCTCGACCTAGGCCATATATATATATATATATATATATTTCTTGACACATCTGGATATATATATAGTTGGATTTTAAGAATGTTTTTATTTATTTATACTTTACCCTAATATATTCAGATGTATCAAGAAATATATATATATATATATAAAGTCATTGACTTGGCACAACGACATTCCTCCCCCCTCGATAACAAATTTTTAGCTTATAATTGACAACCCATTTTCACCTTTGGTTCCTAGTACTTTTATAGGAATTCAAATTCTTGCTTCTAAAAATGCTATCTAATTTATTTTTGAAACATTTAAGAGAGAATATCTCTTTTCATCCTCCTTAAATAATTCTAAATACATGTAGGGTCTAAACTATCAACCTTCTCGTATAATATAACAGCGAAAATTGAGTCACGTAGATTTTTTTTTCACATTTTGACTATATGATTTAACTAGAAGACGGATATTGATGAATTTTTATAATTCTAGAGTTGGAGATATTTAAAGTTTGAAACTTAAAATGTACATTTGATGAAAAAAATTATTTTTCTAAAATTTAATTATTCAGTTTATCTAACCATCTTACGTATAGTAAGACAATATCATAATTTGGATTTACTTTAGTTAGTTAATTAACTTCTAAACGGCAGCCCAGTTTATAATTAGAAGACCACTTTCATTCTTTGGGAACCTAAGAAGGTCACGTGAGAAATACAAATGCTACACTTATTAATTTTGAGTAAAATAAGTTCTAATCAATGGAATTCCTTGCCTTTTCACCCCAAGATTGATTTTATCAAGTAATTAACTTCGAACATCTGCTTTGCGTAGAAGAGATAAAGACTTGGAAATATAATCAAATTTTTAAATGTACATCGACAAAATTACGCAAGACAAAATTTCCACAAAGATAATAGAAGATCTTTCCCCATGGGTAGGTATTTTACTGTAATTTCATTAGATTCAACATCTTTCAAAGCATATTCGATTACCATACAGGGGCATAAATTAAAACATTAAACAACTATAACAATGGTCCCTAAGAAAAATAAAATGCAAGCTCCTTATTAATTAAAAACTACCGTTAATTGGTAAAACATCCGCACCAAATTTGAATCTTTACTATCTAAACAAAATAGAAAAAAATTACTTTATATTTTCAAACTATGAGATTAATGATACGTTAGAAATCTGACTATTAAATTCATTACATTAAACCTTTAAATTATCATTAATTTATTAATGTGCATCTTCAAATGAAATCAAACTGTCAAAATCATCCAGCATGAATTTTGACGTTCAAATCTTATTTAAAGACACACATAAATAAATTTTAGTAATTCGAGAAGATGAACTTAATAATTCAAATTCTCAAAATAGTTGGGTACAAAAATAAAATTTTATTAAAAAAAGTAAAATAAAAGTTCAAGTGTACGGTTGATTTTTTTTTAATCTTTAATAACTGTATTTAATTGATTATAATAATCTTCCAGCTAAGAGAAATATTGAAAGGGTAGGAATAGGATTTCAACCATTTAACCGAAAATAATAACCGAAGGTTGTCAGAAAAGAAATTCAAAGTGAAAAAATAAAAGAGTCAAGGTGCACCCGTGGCCTATAGCACCTAACAGCAGCCGGTTCTTGACTGTAATGTGTTAGCTTAAGCCCGCCCAATTCCTTCACACACCAACCCTGACGTATAGGAGGGTCAGTGAATTAACTGTACAAACTGGACGTCAGCCAAAAAGAGAGGCTGATCATTGAAGTAGGTCCCATCTCATCACAGCACGAATCTCATCCGTTCACTGCAAGGACGCCTTCACTCTCCAAGTGTAAAAATTTGATTGGTGTTATTGGAATATTTAGTTATAGCTGTAAATAATAAAGAGACAAATATAAATCAGGTATCTTTTTTCCCTGAGGATAATTTTAATTCAGTTAATCAAGTACTAGTTTTTTTTTTTTAAAGCAAATATTATTAACCAATCACAGGGTAGCGCCACGAATCAAAGCGCTTGATCTTGATCCGTACCTGTACATTTCTGTCCGCGTCGTACGTGAACGCCCTCCATTCGCCAACATCGATTACACGTCACCAACTCTGAGGCTCTCTCTCTCTCTCTCTCTCTCTCTCGCTCTCTCGAACCATATAACCTCATCAGCCGTTCAAAGTCCAAACCTAGTCTCTTCTCTCTTCAGACAGCTATCTTTTCTCTCTACCTTCCCCAAAGTCTTTTGCTATGAAGAAGCTCTACCGCCGAGGAACGGTTCATCCGTCGCCGCCGATCATCTCCGACCACCTTGCCTTCCTTCCGGCGACGATCCTGACCCTCGCGGCTGCTTTATCACTCGAAGACCGAGAAGTCCTAGCCTACCTACTCTCCTGCTCCAACAGCTCCGTCAACCTTGACGGTCGCCGAAGGGCCACCCACCAAAAAGGCTGCGCCGATCACCCTCCTCAGTTTAACTGCAACTGTTTCCGTTGCTACACGAGTTACTGGGTGAGGTGGGACTCCTCGCCGAATCGGGAAGAGATACACGAAATCATCGATGCTTTCGAGGCCGAGTTAATGGCGCAGAGCAAGAAGAGTGGGAAGAGTAGAAAGGAGAGGAGGAAGAGAGGGTGCAACAACGGGTCGGCTGAGTTGAAGCGGTTGGAAGGGACTTCGGGGAAGGACGAGTCGAGCGAGTCGGACTCGCTGGGTGGAGAGAGTAGCAATAGTGGTCATGAGAGCCTTGGGGGTGCTGTTGGGGGTGAGGGAGAGGAAGGGTACGATAAAGGGTCCGTGAGAAGGTTTGTGAGTTTTATTGGGGAGAAGATTTGGGGTGTTTGGAACCCATGAATTCGATAGAAAAATGAAAGGAAAAAACAACAAAAAGGTGGGCTTAGTTCCTTCTGTAACTCTGTTTCTTCAAAATCATCTCTTTTTTTTCCCCGCTCTGTTTTTTGTATATTACCCTTTTACAATGTAAAAAATGGGGTAGTGTAATTTTGGATCATCAAGAGTTGATTTGTTTAGAATCGACAAATCGATTTTGATGCTTATATTTATCTCTGTTCTTCGCGTTTTCTGACTATTTCTCTATGTAGTTCTGTATGTGGGTATATACGCAGGTTAAGATTGTAATCAGTTGGATCTAGGGAAGTAGGTTAATTTCTTGTGGTTATAGGTTTTGTTAGCGAAGTTGGTTAATTTTCAGTGATTAGAAAAAAGTTTAGGAGGTTAATCTCTTAATGGATTATATCTGTTCTGCTTTGGACAACAGATAGATATATTGTCTATAGAATCCAACACTATTGAGTTTAGGGTTAGTAATCAAACTCTTTGAACTTTCTATCTTTAGTAAAGTTTTGTTACAAAAGTTAGCTTAAATATAAAGCTTTTGTTGATTAAGGAAGTTAATTAGTTAGTTAACCTAAAAAATGAACAATTTGAATGTGGAAAGTAAAGCAAAATAATAAAAATGAATATGTTAATTAGGCTTTTCCAATAAACGTGGGGAATTTTTATTCCCCCCCCCGGCGCGATTATGTGGGGGGAGCTGGGGGTTCTTTTAACGCAACTCTCCTTTCATGGGATTCCTTTTTTACCTCCTTGGCGGATATGGAAAATGTTGCCATGTTGGCAGGGAAGCCACTTTTGGTGCGAGTTTAGAAAGAAATCGGCGCCTATTCGTTGTCTTTGAGTGGTGAAACTGCGTCGTTTTATGTCCTGGCTGAGCTTTTCAAAGGATGAGGAAGTGAATTTCCATCAATGGTCCTGTAAAGCTCATCCGGTGCCACACACTGTCACTGCCTTTGCACGAGTGGTTCTTTTGGTATTTAGGGGGGTAAAAAGGAGAGGAGCGATAGCGACGAGAGTATCTGATGGTAGGTGTCCCAAGTGACGAGGTCGGCAAAAGCAAGGCTTCGATTAAAGCAAAGGGAGGCAAATGGTCGCACCAACGACTCGAGCCCAAACCTCTTTTCTTTGTTTCCCAAGGGCATATATTTATTTTGCCCATAATTGTGTAAAATCGAGTCCGTTTTGGACCATATTACCCCCTTTAAAGACAAAAAAACTCCACCAATTGACGGACTGACATATATACCACCAATGACTTCATAGAGCAACACCCCCCTTTTGTATGGGTTGCATGAGGAAAAGTTTGAACCCCCATAACCCCCACTCAATGATCCAAAAGCATAGAGAACACTCTCCTTTGTTGCTTATTGATAGTCGTTTAGTGGATTGTTTGCTCAAGTTTTGCTTTATGAAGCTTAGACACCTTTTCCAAAAGCAATATACTATGAGATGGGACAATTGGATTCATTCAATTTGACTCACATTCAGGTGAAACTAGTGGATGGGTTTTTTTTTTTTTTTTAGAGCATAGATCACAGAAAAAGGGTGTTGTATACTTTTGTGTTTAATGGCTTCCACCCTAGCAATAATTTCTACTTTTTCATTTAAAATGTTCAAAATATACTTTTACTAATTGCTTTTAAAACCAAAAGAAAAAATAATGGAAATTGTAGAAGTGTTCCTTTTAGGGTCAAGTGGAATCTACCAAAGAGTGAGAAAAATCTAGTCACTTCTTGATGTAGATTAGGCGACAAAGTTAGTTTAAATATCTTAATTTTTAAAACCACGCATGTGGGTGTCACAAAACCCAATTCCAACTTTCATTATAAAAAATTAATGTGTAAGCTGGTCCTTATGTAAAATGCTACACGTCGCATAGAATCACTCGTAAGGGTACGTACATCTTCTGCATTGTTCTTAACTTCTTATTAGCATGCACTTTTAGTAATGCTCGAATCCCTTAGGGTTGTTATTCATCTCAATGTGATTCAATTATATGAATCTACCACTTATTCCGAAAGTTTAAGTTGGAAGATAAATATTTTATTATTTGAATTATATTCTCTATACTCTCCCTTACGTGTGGGCTGAACTCTCTTTTTAATTGGGAGGCCCAACACGTGCAATATTTAATTGAAATTGAAATAGAGTACAATTCAAGTTTTGAAAATCTTAGCTTTGATACCAACTGAATCTTCCCCTTATCTCAAAAACTTAAACTAATAGGAAAATAAAAATTTTATTATTTGAATTAATTCCTAAAAATTCATAATCCACACCTATTGTCCCCATGGTGTTTGCATAGTAGCAAGATGTCGGTCAAAAATATCACCTTGCGAGTTTGAACTCGTAAGTTCGAATCTTGTCAAGCTCCATTATAACTTGAAAGCCCTAAGCCATGAGGATATGCTCAAGTTTAAGTTAACTATAGCAATGACAACACCAAACAAACCCTTTTTTTGCTAAGAGGAAAATAATAATAATAACAACCTAAATCCATTAAATTTGATCCTGTGCTAAAGAAATTGGGCCAATAGGTAATACCGTACGCGAGGTGCAGTATATGTTGCTCCTGAAATTTTGCACCCTTTGTCTTCATTCCGCACTCCCACTTTATTGATTAGTTCCTCAAATAAAATTGGCAGGGACATCTTCGGAATGCGAATCTGCCTTACTTTGAATTCGGCCAATAAATACAGAAAGAGGGAACTATCGGCTCGGGTCTCGGTAACCATACAATTACCCTACCAGCACATATTCTCCCTTCATTGCTTCACCGCAACTAGCACACACAAGCATCTATTTGAGCATCGCCGTACACATGTCACTTGGAGGACCTCACATGTAGACCCACGATTCCCGTTATTTTTCCATTTCCCCTGATTAATTACATCTCTAGTGATCTCCCTTTTGTCCGTCATTATAGAGACAGGAAGAGGGCTTTAATGAGGGTACTTCGGGTTCGTTAAAGTTTCCAAGGCTTTATCAGTGCATTCCTAACTCAATTAATGTGTTTCTCAATTTGACCAAATTAATTCAAGTCCTTCACATAAAGATAGTGTGTAATATCTTTTCTTGATTAGATTATTATTCTCTGTAATTTGTTGTATGTGAAACTCATTGTATGGCTCATATTTTTGAAAATTTTACATGAACAACAATAAATAGTATAAGGGGTCCACCTCTATAATCCACATATGTCTAAAAAATTACTCATCTTTTAAAAGCAATTATATAATAACAGTTTGCGGACCTCTATAATGGGTCCACATATTGTGTCAAGCTTTTTTCTAATTACACTATATAATTTGAGTAAAAAATTACAGAGGATTTTGGTTCATCTTGTTATCCTTTAAAGCAATTCGCTACATTTTTTTTAAAAAAAAAAGGTACGCTTTAGTTTGCGGATTAGTTGCTTAACTTACATGAGTGGGCTCAGAAAAAGCTTAGGAAGCAGTCAAGCTTACATGACTCCACGACCACACTGGTGTTTAATTTATGTACCCGTACGTGCCAAACTTAGCGCAATAAGCATGAGGGACACTTTTATAGATTGGGTAAGCCTTCAAGAGACTGTGTGCTTATCACTAACTAGGAATAATGGAGGTATTAGCTGTTCTCTACAAAATAGATATCTCCGCTGGAATTCTCAATCAAACAAAAGGGTAATTGAGGTCCTAAAAGCCGAAGAATATGGCTTCAGAAAATGACAAAAACTTCCAAGATTAGACTGTCAAAATTACCCATGGAAAACGTATTGGGATCCTAATTAGACGCTTGTGGTTGGAGGGTGGGAGGGGGCAAGTTGCTCAATTTAACTCTCTTGATTTGACTCTTTAGCTTCTCATGAGGAGGGCAGGACTGTGTCCAAGGATAGTTGCTTAACTTACATGAGTGGGCTCAGAAAAAGCTTAGGAAGCAGTCAAGCTTACATGACTCCACGACCACACTGGTGTTTAATTTATGTACCCGTACGTGCCAAACTTAGCGCAATAAGCATGAGGGACACTTTTATAGATTGGGTAAGCCTTCAAGAGACTGTGTGCTTATCACTAACTAGGAATAATGGAGGTATTAGCTGTTCTCTACAAAATAGATATCTCCGCTGGAATTCTCAATCAAACAAAAGGGTAATTGAGGTCCTAAAAGCCGAAGAATATGGCTTCAGAAAATGACAAAAACTTCCAAGATTAGACTGTCAAAATTACCCATGGAAAACGTATTGGGATCCTAATTAGACGCTTTGGTTGGAGGGTGGGAGGGGGCAAGTTGCTCAATTTTTCTTGATTTGACTCTTTAGCTTCTCATGAAGGGCAGGACTGTGTCAAGGATAGAATGTTCAAGCTAAATCGTCAAACGTATCCAGGCGGAGACGGATCTCATCCACAATGATGAGATAACTTGGAGAGCTTTGGCTGCCAATTTTCAACTTGTTAGCCCAGGTTAAGTACGCGAGAGCCTGAGAGGGACTGAGGACTTTCATCTGATCAACTGGAC
The DNA here is from genome assembly GCA_003952965.2 of Morella rubra. NCBI lineage: Eukaryota > Viridiplantae > Streptophyta > Magnoliopsida > Fagales > Myricaceae > Morella > Morella rubra. The sequence continues at coordinate 5,954,976 of CM025850.1, read as the reverse complement.
GTGTTTTACTCGGTTTTGTGTCCCTTTACATAGTCATAAGGACGAGCTTAATTTAACTCTCAAAATCAGATGTCAAGTAGGAGACTTTCTCGACTCCCCAAGATGGTCAATTTCTTGGACAAATGTGAAGGGAAGTATCTTAGTAAATACATGAAAGAAAACGCGTGAGAGGTTCCTGTCCATTTTCCTACTAGTTTTCAAATTGGTGTAATACTTTGGGCCCGACATTGGCAACCACCTGGAGGCGATGCCTGGAAGTCAATCCCAGTAGGGGAAGACCTCCCTAATGAATTGATTCTAATTTCTTTGGGAGGTCTTCTATTGATTCAGTCACACACACCCAATCTACGGCACGTAAAATAGTAACTCATGGATTTGCTCAGTAATAATAATAAGATTCGAATTTACTCTTTACCTTTAAACATGATTTGAGGTTAAAATGGATTGGATTTATTAAAATAATAACTAAAAAAGAAGGCATAACTACTGATCTAGACATGCCCGGCACCGGCAGGGTATCTTTTCCTGGGATGATGGACATGAGATCAGGCCATAACCTATGTGAACGACAATTCTGGGATTCGCCCAATAACAAGGTAACTCAAATCCACGCTTAACCACTCGAATACCACCGTTGTACTTAGAGTTCCCGCCCTGTGCCCCAAGGTACAAGATTAACTAACAGAAGTGTTCAGTCTACTTTCTAAAAAAAAAAGAAAAGAGAGAGAGAGAGAGAGAGAGAGAGAGAGAGAGAGAGAGAGAGAGAGAGGATAAAGTGCTCCGAGGTGGAGAACCACGGGTCCACAAATGTAGTTTTGTGATTCTGTGACAGATTGATAGTAGTGGCTATGTTTCAGATACGAGATCCATCGTCAGGGTCACGGATTAATGTAATGCTTAAGGTTGACTGATAGGTGCAGAATCGTCTGGGTGAACATTATTTTGCTTTTAACCCCTGATTGAGTTACGGAAATCTCAGACTTTCTTGGGAGACAAAAAGTCTGGATAGAAAAGAGGCTAGAGGGTTGGGCTTACTGTGGGTCCTCACTGCGGTTGGGCTTACAGTGGGTCCTCACTGCAACATCTTCGATGTGGAGGTTTATGTTAGGCCTGGGCGGCCAGATTGTTTCATGTGTTATTGATTGTCTTTCTTTTCTGGGAGAAGTTTAAGCAAGATTCGATACATGGTAGTAATTAAAACCTCATGCATCTTTTTTGGAATTTTGAAACACTATATACGCAGTCTCGTGTAAAGGAAGAACAAAAACAAGCAAGGATCATGCCTCAAATCAAGTATATATTCAGAACCTGCATATCATTTGTACAATAACCCAAATACGCAATTCAAAGCTATTTTTCCTGATAGTAAAGATTAGGGCATTTAAACACAAATTGAACCCACCACTTGGTAGCTCTTAGTTGGGTGATGAGATGGTAATCACTGCAGTGTAACTTTTCTTTTTCTTTTCAAAAGACTCAATGAAAGATGAGCATATTTACTCTTTCTTTGTCTCCATAATTAATTTTAACACAATTATTTTCTACAAAATCAAGCACATAGAATCAGCTTGTGAAAGTGAGGAACTACCAAATGGTGGGTCCAAAGTCCAAAATACTCCATGCGGAGAGTATATTGATGCATGCGCCTACAGCTGAAAACCAACATGAAAGTATCCAAATATATGTGGTCAGAACATGAGCTAGTTCTTGCAAGGGTACAGGTAGGTACTAACATAATTACTTGAGTATTGACTATAATAATACCTTCTGATAGAGTCAGGCATGTACAGGTATGGAGGAGCTGCTCATGGATACGCAGCCTTTCAAGCGTTCAAGAATGACATTTCTGCTGACCTGCAGCCTTGAGTGATGAGTAAGTGGAAGGCCCTCCTTGACACACTCATCGTACTTCTCCAAAGCAGACACAATAGCACTGAAATCCGGTCGCTTTGAGGGGTTTGCTGCCCAGCAGCGCTTGATGAGGTGTGCTAGTGCAGGCTGACAACTAGCGGGCAGTGGAGGGCGTTCATTCTGCCATTCAAGGTATATATTGCATAAGGTATATTAGCATCAAACGCTCTTGTGGTGCCTAAGTCTTTAGAAAAAAATAGAATGCGTAGAGAGATTAAACAAAGCTGAAACAAGAAGAAGGTGGGCATTGTAACTAAGATGCTAACAATTGTATCGATTTTGATACATAACATTATTCTCTCTAGCATACTTGGATTGACCATTTACCTACATGCCTAAATGTTTTCGACAAAAAATAGGACTTACAAGTCTATGCAAATATTTCCAAGGTTCCTTTTAATGGAAATTTTAAATCAGGAGAGCTATAGACATACTGGGCTGGTAGAGGATCCTTAAGCAAGAGAGGGAGCAGGGCACGTTTAAAAACTTGTGCCATGAAAAAACCATCTTGCTTTGTCTTTATTGAAGAACTATACGGTCATGTTTCGTGGGTTAAAATGGGATCACCTGAAATTTGTATTAAGTTTGAGAGCATAAAGATAGATATTCTTGCTAGCTTGCTAAGAGATGGTTTCTACATGAACAGTGGCTTGCTTGACAAAGGCACCTCACTTAGACTTCTAAAATCGATGCAAGGAAAGTTCATCTGTATTGTTATTAATATTAGTTTTCCTTGCTTAATTACAACACAAAATATAAGTCATTCATAAATTTCCATAGAACTTTGGAAGGGGATGGCATCATAGAGCATTTGTAGAAAATTGGACTGACCATGGAGGGATGGATTGCTAACACTATCATGAACACAAAGTGCCAGACTTCATGAAAGTGTGTAACTAGGAAATCATCCAGGTGATTATTGCTAATTTGCGATCCAAACAAACCAGGTCCATTGTAAACAGTCACTTCAATTGTGTCAATTGACTCTTCGTGAGGCCAGTTAACATTCTGGTCTACCAGTACCACTATGCAGTGGCAGAATGTGCTTATGGTCAAACAGAAGGAAGTTTGGAAATCCAAAGTTCCGAGAAACTTAGAACCACGTATGCATTAACTAGAAAACACATCTGAAACTCAAAGGTGGAGAAGTGTGAGCTTGCAAGAAAGCAAGTAGTTTGAAATATTGGATGTAAGACTAGAGGAAAGGATTTGCGTTATGAATGTAGCTATCTGACCTTCTCAGCCACGGCAAATGCTGCCTGCACAGGGGTTATTCCTTGGAAGGGAAGCAAAGCTGTCGTAAGCTCCCATAGAACAATCCCAAAACTGTAAACATCAACTTTCCGACTATAAGGTTTCTCTTTGATCATCTCTGGTGCCATCCAACGGTAAGTTCCCATGTTTCCCTTAGTTTCTCGGCACTGTGTCTCTAGACATGATGTACCGAAATCTGCCACCTTAACTCTCATTTCATCATTAAGAAGCAAGTTATTTGACTTAAGATCTCTATGGATCACCCCCTGTGAATGAAGATACTCCATTCCTCTGGATATATCAAGAGCCAACCTCAGTATTGTCTCTATTGAAAGCGAATATGGCTCTTTCTTGTTAAGATACATCCTCAGAGTTCCTTGGGACATGTACTCGGTGATGATACAGTAAACAGGAGGCTTTTTACAAGCTGCAATAAACTGCAAAGAAGCTGAATCAGCAATTTGGTAATATGGAGATCTTATGTTTCACAAGCCCTGGAAGGACAATTTGTCTTGTGCGTATAATTCTTTGGAAATGCACAAAATAGACCCAACCAGCTTTCATTAGCACCAGGGGAAAAAAAAATCATGGAATTTGAGAGGAAGTTGAAAAAGGATTTGAATCTGAAATAATAACAGAAGGTAGGCGTAATTTTTTTTATTTTTTTATTTTTTTTAAAAAAACAAGTTTGAAGATGCCCATTGACTATTGAGTTTCAACTCTTCATTTAGTCTTGTCCACAGGATCATTTAGTCCCACAGAATTTGATGAGCAATTTCATAAAATTGGGGAAGTCAGTATGGTCAACAACATAACAGCACGGGAAAGTCACCGATATACACTAAATATTTAGCATGTTCTGCATCTGAGAGTAGACAGAAATGTAAGTAATCAAAGGATCACAATCTTTTCCGACTTTCCTATGTTACCAGAATAAAACTAGCAGTGACAACAACTCTGTATGCATCACGCTAAAACAACAACAAAAATATTATCTCAATTCCAATGGAAACTACCTGCACTATGTTTGGATGAAAGAGACGTGAAAGCAACGCAACTTCGGACTTAAATTGCTGCTCCAACAAGGCTCTAGTCTCCTCCTTATGCGTTGGAATCCTAACCATTTTCACGGCCACAGCTCTCTGCTTGTAAATTCCACGGTAAATCCTACTATGTGCTCCTGACGCGAACTTGTTACCTATAAACAGCTGTGAGAGATCGGCGGTCCATTCCTCCTGATCCTCCTTTGATACCTCCCAAGTCTCAACATTCTCAGAGTCCAATATCATAGACCATGATTCCAGGCTATCAAATCTCCTTCTTTCCATGTTCTCCATGTCAGAACTCAACTGCGTATTGGACGAAGAAGGGATTGGCAAATGTTTACTCTTCGACTTTCGAAGGCGAAGCGTGTGGAAACACAAGGTCGCCATAGAAGCTCTTGAATACTTTCTCAAGCCCTATAGAGGAAATGGCAATTTGAAATAGGGGACGGTATTGTGTCAAAACAAACAATCAAAAGGAATTTTCCTTCTGAATGTATGAATTGATTTCAGGTAGTGCATGAACTGATTCAGAAACATGGGTTCTAGAGAGAAGTGAAAAAGAAATCTGGATTTTCATGAATTATCAAGAAAACTACGGTAACAAAGAAGAATCACCAAGTTTTTCTGAGATAAAGCACACGGAGAGGACCAAATGACAGCCTTCTATGCCAACCATTTGTACCGTCTTCATATCAAAGCGGTGATAAATCAGCGAAAACTTCGTGAAAATATATATGGTAACGAGAAAAATAGAGAGGAAGATGTCCGGGTTTCATGGTTTCCAGGATTGGATTAGATTGGAAGGAAGAGAAAATTATTGAAAGTAAGAAGCTTTTTCCAGAACGCAGAGAAGAGGACACAAATTTTCACGGTTGGCTCTAATAGTATCGAATGGATCAGGTCTTTGGGAGTAGAAAGATGAATTCAAAGGCAGAGATTTCAGGGGCGTCCCGTGATTGCTTGGTTTAAAAAGTGGACTTTTTAACAGAGAGACCGAGAGAGAGAGAGCTTTTTCTGGGGACGGAGTTAAGCTCCTTCTGTTTCTTGTTTCTGTTGGCGTTTCTTTTTCTGCACCATCAATGCTAAGTGGCCACAGTGGCAAAGGCATACAGATTCAGCTCGCTTTGCTTACTTAGCAGCCTTCGGAAGCTTGGCATATATCCCCATCCTCTTAACGGTAACACAACTTTGTCAAACTCAAAAAAGTGAAACAAGTGGCGAGCGCACGTGGGCTTGATGGATAGTTGACATCTGGCATCAGATGTAAGTGATGAAGAACATGATTCTGGCTGTCAATCGCTGCCTGCCCTGCCCGATGCTTGATGCATGCCTTTATGTGGGACGATACATGCCATAAAATTAAAAAACAGAGTGTAGTAACGAGATAGACTGCTAGATAGTACAACTGAACTCGACCCTTCAAATTTAAAATTCTCAGATTAAGGTAACATCTTCGTAAATACTTCCCAGAAAGAAAAATTTTCCTTTTACTCTTAAATCTATATCACGAGTTTGGATCAGTGGAAATCGTTGTGCACTCTTTTATGCTATGATTTTGTTGCTTTGTAAATAGTTCTATGCTGCAGAACAACGGATGGAACTGTGTTCGTTTAATCCAAAAATGTCACTCGGAAAACTCCATGGTTTCCGGCGAGGGAAGTTTCCGACAATGGACCTGCAAAGGACATTGCATCTTATAAACATGTTTGTCTGTTGAGAAGTAGATAAAACCAAAGACACCTTATGTGAAGTGGCAGGGGAGAATCCAGAAGGGAAGAAAGACGACCAACATTTGTATCGGTTGCACGACGAGGCGGTGCGTGAATTACTCTCGCCATGAGGAAGGCAGAGCGAAATACGGAAGGGATAGATCGGAGATAAGGTGATAGAGGCGGCTTCTAGACGAAGATAGATCTTGGTTCCAAAATCCAAAAAACAAGGGGAATGCATAAGGAAGAAAAGAGAAAAGAGCAGAGTGGGGAGGGGAGAGGACAGGAGCGAGAGGCAGGGGGACTAGAGGAGGGAGGAGCCGCCGAGCCGGAGTTGCTCCCTCATCCTGAAGCTAACACAGGAAGGTGAATTCTATGGGAGTAAATTTTTTGTCCTGAATGACTAAAGAAGGGCGCTTTGTTGTGACATAAGCAACCAAGAACATGAAATTGCCAAAGATTGATGGACGTAGGAAAGAAAATGTTCCAACCGCATGTTAACGATATCGAAGAATCAAAGGGTGTTGTTTCCTATATGTGGCTTGTAATATTCGCCATTTTGAGTGAACGGCAGGAATTGGGAGTTCGAATCAGATTAGAAAAAAGCATTTTCCAAATACCATTGAAAGAGCATGACCACTCCTTGTGGAGTTTGGTACGTCTCCAATTTTCCACCACCTTGTTGCTCCCTATCTATATCTGTCATGTTTTCACTTTTAGGTCAAAAGCTACTGACTCCTTTAGTATTCCTTTGGTAAGAGATAAGAAAGTGATTAGAAAAAGAAAAAGAGAGACGAAAAAAAAAAAAAAAAGGAGCTAAGGATGCTTTACCGCAAGATCTCTCTGTTTTCGAATAATTGGACACACGTCGACAGAATTGAGTTTATAACTGTCGCTAAATGCCAACCAAAAAATATCTGCGACCCCTATTTACGTAGAAAATTGAGTTTATCTTTTTCAGCCTCTGTGCGGAAGATTATGCTTCAGAGTTTCTCCGTGAAAATGCCAATGCAAGAGACCACTCTCTGCTTTCATGCAAACTGCCTACGTCTTCGAATCCCGCAAGAAAGGATCAGGGTCAGGATCTGGATGTAGTTTTGTCTACTGGTATGAAGCCAAAGTTGACGGCTATGGCTTTGGTATCCTGGGTGCAAGGTTCAAAGTATACCAATTTGTACTAGGCCTGTAGGCTGTAGGGCAGGATTTGTCCTCCAAGTAAGAAACAAAATGAGGGTCGGCTTCCTATCATTCACAGAGAGAGAGAGAGAGAACCCTCCATATTCAATACTGTGTGATATCATACCTAGGTGATCTCGAGATTGACCACCAAATCAAGTAGCACTTCAAGGTCTCATCCATTCAACCATACCAGTTCGGCCATCACGATACTTTTGGGCGACACAATGGCACAAAAAGGCTCAATCTATTTTACCAAGAAAATGGTCTGCAGCTTTAGAAACTCTCTGCCACCAACGGGGAAGAGAAGTACATTTTTCTCTCTTTTTTTGTTTTCTCAAAATCGACAAAAAGTTACCCTTTATCCTTATTTGCTTCAAAAGTAGGTTCACGTACCTAGATGAGGTACACCTATGTTTATTTGACTATTTGTGTACCTCTACTCATTCTTAATTCTTCTATTTATATTACTTTCCAAATATTTCCGTTTACACTCTTCTGGACTTAGGGTTGTGTTTTCTCTAATTTCTCAATATGTAAGTAATTTTTTTGAATTACTCAATAATAAAGTTAGATTTACTTGACATATATAGTTGAAGACTATATAAAATTTATAGTGATATTGAATTCAACTCGTGTGAATACTGGATAAAATCCGTCCAAATTTGATGTAAGTGAATGGGTATTTAAATTTCTCTCGTTACCAAAAATAAAAAAATAAAAAAATTCCAAAACCTTCCGGCCCATATTTGCAATTGTGGACGAACTTTTAATAAGTGATTCATAATAAACGCGTTGGGTGATTGCTTAGAAAAAAACGCGTTGGGTGATTAGTTGAACTTTTCTGAGATGAACCTATTTTGTATTTGGATCTAGTCGATCCCCTAATATGTTAGTTCTTTACACTTTTGGGCCGTTGTAGGTTTTCGTGAGACAACCCAATCCCATAAGCACTAAGTTTTGGGTGGCCCATGTTAAAGATTTTATATTGAGAAGCAGCACATTTATAATTGAGTAGGATGCAGATCGTAATCACATGACAAAAATCTCCGGTATCAGTACCAGCAGGTGGGGTGCCTGAAAGGGAGATGTGTAGTACTGGTACAGTAGTCGGTGGAAAAAGAAAGGCCGAGTCCATCTCTGAAAATCTCACGTTGTAAAATTATATAAAATAAAAACCACCGACTGGTCGCTGCCAACTGCCAACTGCATCTCTTTCAAAGCTTGTCCTCTCGATTAGTTCCAAGCATGTCACACTCCTCCCTCGAATCAACGGGTTATATATGTTTCAGACAACAGGACAGTGGACACAACACTAAGGTCAAGTCGGCCTCTAACGACTCAACAGATCGTCGGCGACAGGTTTATATCTCCCGACATGTTTTCGATATAAAATTTGTAAATGGTGTAAAAATACAAAGTTTATTTTAGTTTGGGTGCTATGTATTAGGTTTTTGTAGTTTTGAGTGTATTTTAAAAATAATGATAGTTTAAGGATGCAATTTATACTTTTTCGATATAAAATTTGTAAATGGTGTAAAAATACAAAGTTTATTTTAGTTTGGGTGCTATGTATTAGGTTTTTGTAGTTTTGAGTGTATTTTAAAAATAATGATAGTTTAAGGATGCAATTTATACTTTTTCGTTTTTTGTGAATATTCTCATTCAATACTAATACTAAATTATCATTATTTGTATAATACCAAATTAAAAATGAAGTTTGGAAATAAAATTTTATCAAAATTTTGAATAGTTAAAATCTTGGGTATAAAATTAGTGAAAAAGTAAAAAAAAAAAAAATTATTTATGACAAAATAAAAATATAAAAATTTTTTATAATGATAATAAAATTTTAAAGAGTTAAAATTTTAGTAAGTGACTGTCATAAAGCTACGACAAATTTCATAAGAGGCAAGAACAACAAAATAGTGGGTATAATATCTGCCCCCATAATACTTCTCTCTATGTGTTCTTGAATAAAAAGGAACAAAAAAACTTGTAAATAATTTCACTTTTGAAAAATCACTTCAATTAAACTTGATCTGAGTGGATCAAACTCGAACAAAAACTAACACAGTTAGAAAACACGCTGACGGAATACCGATCAAGAAATTTATCCAGTATAAATTTATAGTGTGACTAGAGAATATGAAGTTGACAGTGAGACTCTCTTTCATCCTTCATTTTTTTTATTTTTATTTTTATTTTCTAGCTGCTCCTAAATCACAAGGACTTGCTCACATATGTCATACAAGGTATATCACCCATCTATTTTTAAATTCCAAATTGCTCCAAATAATTCGTAAACTAAACGAATCTGCCACGCACCACGTCAAAAGTTTGTTGCGTATTTTTAGCTGAAGAAAACAAAAGAAGATGCACCGACCTGATCCCTTCCTCCATCGGAAATATCCGAAAGCAACAGGAACTACCTTAAAATTTCAAAAGCAATTCAAACTAGAGTCTCTTCCACTCATTAGATGAGGCATAACTAATTATAAATCAAGTCAAACTCGTTTCCTCAATCTCAACCAGTTCTTTGAACCCCCTATATTGACTCATTAAATATAACGTACCACGTCTTTTAATATTCAAATTTGCAGCTTTTGCCTATCTAATCATGGGCTTAATCTATATAATCTGTATTAAAAGTTGACTAAACTTATTATATACTTAATATAATTAACGAATTCCCTAACTGATGTTTGGGATGTGGGACAATTTTAACTGCCCAAAGTTTGGTTACAACTTACAAAGCTTTGTGCATTAAATTACTATCGCCACAGAGGGATATGATCTATTGAAAGAAAATTAGGGTCAATGATAGTTAGTTGCTATATGGTCTTGATTAAGTGATAAATGTGAGCCACATTGGGACCATTTGTGGGGGTGGGGGGGAGTTTATGGCTGTTAAAAACAAGCTTTTAATCTTTGGGAACAAAAAGAAAAGATGCAAAGCTAGCAACCAAATATAATTTTTAATCTTCAAAAGCAAACAAGAATCCTTTGCAAAAGGAGAGGCTTTAGAGCAGCACTAATCATCAGGCACTAAACCTGCCCCCACAAGAAATTTGGTTACAGCTTTACCCTCGTAAAGCTTATAATAAGATTTTTTGAAATTTTAATGACTAAAAAACCCCGTATCTCCAATTCCTCTTCACAAGGTTCATCTAATTATTTTTGTTTCTATAACTGTGAAAAAGATACAATTTGTATTAAGAGATCGGATTCGTTTTATTTTATGAAGATTTTAATGTGATGTAATAATAATACATTGGGTAAATATTACCAAATAGTTATCTCTTGAATTACTCAAAGATTTGTGTGTGTGTGTATATATATATATATATTGTCAAAGAAACACTTAATACTCTTATTATTATTTTTTTAATCAAAACGTCAAATTTTATTCAAATAGAAGAAAAAGTTTTCGGGGCTCAGTCTCAGCATAAAAGCCAACTTAAGTAATAAATATGCTTAAACAACAGGAGACTACCTCCAATTTGGAACTTAGAGGTGGCCTAATGAACTAACTAGTACGTAAGAGAGTTTGCATCTCTAAGAATATGATTAACATTCCATTGCCGACATTGATTAAAAAGCTAGATCATGAATGGCCTTAATGACATTCTTCGAATCTCCTTCCAAGATAACATCTTTAATCCCTCTTTTTGTATGCTTCACGAAGACCAAATATAGCTGCCTGTATTTTCTTACTCTTTATTTTTTGAATATTGACGAAGCCGCACTTTTGTGGAATTTTAGTGACGATTATCCTATTAGTAATTATAACTTAATCCAAACATCTTATAGCATGGGAGAGCCTTTATGGTCCTGCTAAAAACCAAGATCTAAGTTTAGAGCTATGGTAATTTGTAGCTTTTTAGGTAACAAATCCATGAACCGAACCTAACCTAAAGAAACTCATACCAAACTTATATCCATTTGATTGGACTTGAATTTCCCCACATCAAGTACCAGATTTTTCAGAAAGGGTTTGGTTGTTAATATTCAATCCAGTTTTTTTTTTTTTTTTAAAAAAACTATTTCAGTAAATCTGGATCATGCTAATAATCAATATCACATTACAATCTTTGAGACAAAAACAGCTAAATAGTTAACTTTGAAATGAAATTTTAGAGAATAATTTTTTTGATAAAAAAAATGAAATAAAGACTTTAATAATTAATTTAAAAATTAAAAAATGATTTATTAAAAGGGGTAAAAAAATTGAAGATGGAAACAGGTATTTAACCCGAATTTTAATCACGAACAGTCGGATGTATATGCGGGATCCAGATCGGTTGCGCAGAGTAGGGAGTAGGGAGGATGAAAACTGTGTCTACAATGTATAGCGGATAAATACAAAACGAAGAAGATTGTCTGGTAAGCGGATCAACAGCGTGGGCTCCATTAGTCCCACGACAACCTCCGGATGGGACCAATTGGGGGATGCTATTTCAACCGTGACAGATGATGGAAGAGAATAACTGTTTTCTGAATTTGGATCCAATTCCTACTTGTGTTGCTGTCGGTTTGTTATTCACCTACAGCAAAAAGCTTGGGGGTCAGATTTCTTTTTTGTTTTTTCTTTCTTTCCAGTAAAAAGGAGAATAATAAGTACTCGAGCATTTCAGACTACTAATAATAGTTGAGATAAATATATTCCCTTCTGAGGTGTCTTGGGAGACAAATTTGAATTACATTAAATCTATATATTAAAATTAATTAATTATTATTCTCGATTTTATGTAACTCTTTAGGTCTTTAAAAAAATGCCTATAAAAAAAATTGATTGTAATTCATCAAAAACAAAGAAAAATACTTATTTATTGAACCCTATTTAACTGTTTTGAGTCAAAATTCGTAATGCTAGGTGGATTATTAGCATGATCAGGATTTACCGAAATAATTATTTTTTAAAAATCGAATATTGGCAATCAAAATCTTTTGAAACATCTTGTACTCTTTTTAAAAAAATATGGGGAAATTCAAGTCCAATCAAGTGGATATAAAAGTTTGAACGAGTTTCTTTTCATGGATTGTTTTCCTCTTTTCTTTGTTTTTACCAAAAAATCCAAACTCTTTCATATAGGAAAAAGAATGATTAAAAAGAATAAGAGAAATAAAGTTCACAGTAGTATAAGTTTAAATATTCAGCTAAAATAATTAATACAAGATATGTATTATATTATATTATGCGAGTTATTATATTTAGCTGGGTTTTGATAGTTTCCTCATTTATTGCCATTAAAAGAAAATAATAGCTCAGGAGGATTATGGACAAAAAGGTAAACCGCGATGACTTATCAATATCAAAAAAACTGATGAGCCTCGAGAGTGAACTGATTTGGTAAAAACACTGTTCCGCCATTTGAAGACAAGGGATACACACGTCGTTATCAGAAAAGGTAAGTCCCATTTCCGCCATTTCGCCCTCATCCCCCACGGCTTCCCACCATCACCACCATTCACCTCCTCTACCTACACGTACACTCTCACTTCATAGCAACTGAACAAAAACACTCACTGGTCTCTCTCTCTCTGTCTCTCTCTATTACTCCAGGGAAATGAGTGGTCGAGTAATTTCGCACCAGCTCGGCAGTGGACTCTACGTGTCAGGGCCGCCAGAGCAGGCCAAGGAGCGCCAGCCCACAATGGCGTCACGCGCCATGCCGTACACGGGCGGTGACGTTAAGAAGTCCGGGGAGCTCGGCAGAATGTTTGACATCCATGTCCTCGATCCCTCATCCAACGGCCCTCCACCCATCAAGTCATCCCGCAATACCTCCTCCTCCTCTCAACACAACAGCGGATCCCTCCGATCCGGGTCCAACTCCGGCCCGATCCCGAAGAAATCATCTGGCCAGATGCCGCTCCAGCCCACGGGGCTCATCACATCGGGTCCCATAGGCTCCGGCCCGCTCCTAGGATCCTCTACTGGTAGGCGGTCCTCGGGTAACATGGAGTCTACCGGGAAGTTGGTCTACGGGTCGGCGGTGACGAACCTGGCGGGAGAGAAGCTGAGGGGGGTGGGGTCCATAGCAGTACCGAAGGCGGCTGTGTGGGTGCTGATAGTGGCGGTGGCTATGGGGTTGATGGTGGGGGCATTTCTTCTGGTGGCGGTGAAGAAGGCGGTGGTGCTGGTGGCGGTGGGAGGGGTGGTCGTGCCGGCAGTGGTCATGGTTTTCGCGTGGAACCTCCTCTGGAGGAGGAGAGGGTTGCTAGGGTTTGTGAGGAGGTACCCTGATGCTGAGCTCAGGGGCGCTATTGATGGACAGTACGTCAAGGTCACGGGGGTAATTTCTCAATATCTCTCACGGTCTTCACCGGCTATTGATATGTTATTAATGGACTAGAAAAGGATGGAAAATCTACAGCCTTGTCTTTGATAATGAAAGTGGATTAGCCTTAGAAATTTTTTAGTTATTTGGAGTTATAATCTGAAGCCATTAATATATAATAATCAATTATCAATTATCTTAAGATTTTAAAACTTAGACGAATGAGATATCAATTATCTTACTTGTAATGTTTTAATTCCTATTTAGATGAGAGAAAAACTGAATTAAGAGGGATTTTCCGTCCCTTCTTTTAGTAAGGCTCATATGACACATGTGGACTGGAATCTGGAATCCGCACGAGTCACCTTTGACCCAGGCAGGCTCCATTGAGATTGACATTTCAGATATACGTGGCATAATAATCTACTTATCTATTTAATTAATTTTGACTTTCATTCGCAAGAGAATGAATGATATTATGGCTTGTCAGAAAAGCAAATGAGGTTCTATAAATTGCACAGGAAACGGAGTGGCTCCTATACCAATTGAACTGCCAAAGGGGTGCAATTTGTTTTCAAGATATCAATGCTTTTCCTGCGCCTTGCATGGTGCAAACTCACAATAGGTTTTGGATCTATGTGGCCGATAGAGTTCGCCAAGCAAAGCTATCAGGGATACTTTATGGGTTGCATGTGCTAGTTAGAATTTGCAAGGGCCCATATTTTGCTTCTTTGGGGGTTCAAGGATAGAGAATTTTGCAAGGTGACTGTGAACTCCGCATAGGTTGGGTTACGGTTACAGTGCAGGTGGAATAGTTGGATGTCTTTAAGGACCACTTTACCCTCCATTTCTTAGAAAGGCTCCCAAGAGTGATTACAAGATGAACCTTTACATTTCTCTATGCCAACGAACTCATAAGGCAGATGCATTTGAAATTTGGTTCCTTTTGTTTTTAATGTTGACCAGCTAATTCAGTCATTGAATTATGTTGGATGGGGTGGAAGACTTGTTGAATATCAAGCTTCCTTGCACTCTCTGGTCTACCATTAAACTATGCATTTTCTTTCCCCCTTACTTCCCAAGTCATATACCATGGTCAACTCTTGGCTTTTACTCAGGATAATCTCTATTATATTCATGTTGAATATTTGGTTGCCCCACATATTACAGATTGGAGGAAATAATGCATCAAAGACATTAATATTTCAGCTCTACCTGTAAATCTGGTTTTAAGCCCGTAATAAGCAGCTAGGTTGGTTGCTACTAGCAATGATTATAATACGAAGTTAAAGTTTCAAGTTCATGAGGAAGAATTACAGTAAGTTGTATGAAATGCCCAGTTAGGAGCCCTAGTTTGGAGGATCATTCCTGGAGCATAATATTCAATCCAGTTTTTTTTTTTTTTTTAAAAAAAAACTATTTCAGTAAATCTGGATCATGCTAATAATCAATATCACATTGCAATCTTTGAGACAAAACAGCTAAATAGTTAAGTTTGAATGAAATTTTAAGAGAATAATTTTTTTGATAAAAAAAATGAAATTAAAGACTTTAATAATTAATTTAAAAATCAAAAGATGATTTATTAAAAGGGGTAAAAAAATTGAAGATGGAAACAGGTATTTAACCCGAATTTTAATCACGAACAGTCGGATGTATATGCGGGATCCAGATCGGTTGCGCAGAGTAGGGAGTAGGGAGGATGAAAACTGTGTCTACAATGTATAGCGGATAAATACAAAACGAAGAAGATTGTCTGGTAAGCGGATCAACAGCGTGGGCTCCATTAGTCCCACGACAACCTCCGGATGGGACCAATTGGGGGATGCTATTTCAACCGTGACAGATGATGGAAGAGAATAACTGTTTTCTGAATTTGGATCCAATTCCTACTTGTGTTGCTGTCGGTTTGTTATTCACCTACAGCAAAAAGCTTGGGGGTCAGATTTCTTTTTTGTTTTTTCTTTCTTTCCAGTAAAAAGGAGAATAATAAGTACTCGAGCATTTCAGACTACTAATAATAGTTGAGATAAATATATTCCCTTCTGAGGTGTCTTGGGAGACAAATTTGAATTACATTAAATCTATATATTAAAATTAATTAATTATTATTCTCGATTTTATGTAACTCTTTAGGTCTTTAAAAAAATGCCTATAAAAAAAATTGATTGTAATTCATCAAAAACAAAGAAAAATACTTATTTATTGAACCCTATTTAACTGTTTTGAGTCAAAATTCGTAATGCTAGGTGGATTATTAGCATGATCAGGATTTACCGAAATAATTATTTTTTAAAAATCGAATATTGGCAATCAAAATCTTTTGAAACATCTTGTACTCTTTTTAAAAAAATATGGGGAAATTCAAGTCCAATCAAGTGGATATAAAAGTTTGAACGAGTTTCTTTTCATGGATTGTTTTCCTCTTTTCTTTGTTTTTACCAAAAAATCCAAACTCTTTCATATAGGAAAAAGAATGATTAAAAAGAATAAGAGAAATAAAGTTCACAGTAGTATAAGTTTAAATATTCAGCTAAAATAATTAATACAAGATATGTATTATATTATATTATGCGAGTTATTATATTTAGCTGGGTTTTGATAGTTTCCTCATTTATTGCCATTAAAAGAAAATAATAGCTCAGGAGGATTATGGACAAAAAGGTAAACCGCGATGACTTATCAATATCAAAAAAACTGATGAGCCTCGAGAGTGAACTGATTTGGTAAAAACACTGTTCCGCCATTTGAAGACAAGGGATACACACGTCGTTATCAGAAAAGGTAAGTCCCATTTCCGCCATTTCGCCCTCATCCCCCACGGCTTCCCACCATCACCACCATTCACCTCCTCTACCTACACGTACACTCTCACTTCATAGCAACTGAACAAAAACACTCACTGGTCTCTCTCTCTCTGTCTCTCTCTATTACTCCAGGGAAATGAGTGGTCGAGTAATTTCGCACCAGCTCGGCAGTGGACTCTACGTGTCAGGGCCGCCAGAGCAGGCCAAGGAGCGCCAGCCCACAATGGCGTCACGCGCCATGCCGTACACGGGCGGTGACGTTAAGAAGTCCGGGGAGCTCGGCAGAATGTTTGACATCCATGTCCTCGATCCCTCATCCAACGGCCCTCCACCCATCAAGTCATCCCGCAATACCTCCTCCTCCTCTCAACACAACAGCGGATCCCTCCGATCCGGGTCCAACTCCGGCCCGATCCCGAAGAAATCATCTGGCCAGATGCCGCTCCAGCCCACGGGGCTCATCACATCGGGTCCCATAGGCTCCGGCCCGCTCCTAGGATCCTCTACTGGTAGGCGGTCCTCGGGTAACATGGAGTCTACCGGGAAGTTGGTCTACGGGTCGGCGGTGACGAACCTGGCGGGAGAGAAGCTGAGGGGGGTGGGGTCCATAGCAGTACCGAAGGCGGCTGTGTGGGTGCTGATAGTGGCGGTGGCTATGGGGTTGATGGTGGGGGCATTTCTTCTGGTGGCGGTGAAGAAGGCGGTGGTGCTGGTGGCGGTGGGAGGGGTGGTCGTGCCGGCAGTGGTCATGGTTTTCGCGTGGAACCTCCTCTGGAGGAGGAGAGGGTTGCTAGGGTTTGTGAGGAGGTACCCTGATGCTGAGCTCAGGGGCGCTATTGATGGACAGTACGTCAAGGTCACGGGGGTAATTTCTCAATATCTCTCACGGTCTTCACCGGCTATTGATATGTTATTAATGGACTAGAAAAGGATGGAAAATCTACAGCCTTGTCTTTGATAATGAAAGTGGATTAGCCTTAGAAATTTTTTAGTTATTTGGAGTTATAATCTGAAGCCATTAATATATAATAATCAATTATCAATTATCTTAAGATTTTAAAACTTAGACGAATGAGATATCAATTATCTTACTTGTAATGTTTTAATTCCTATTTAGATGAGAGAAAAACTGAATTAAGAGGGATTTTCCGTCCCTTCTTTTAGTAAGGCTCATATGACACATGTGGACTGGAATCTGGAATCCGCACGAGTCACCTTTGACCCAGGCAGGCTCCATTGAGATTGACATTTCAGATATACGTGGCTTAATAATCTACTTATCTATTTAATTAATTTTGACTTTCATTCGCAAGAGAATGAATGATATTATGGCTTGTCAGAAAAGCAAATGAGGTTCTATAAATTGCACAGGAAACGGAGTGGCTCCTATACCAATTGAACTGCCAAAGGGGTGCAATTTGTTTTCAAGATATCAATGCTTTTCCTGCGCCTTGCATGGTGCAAACTCACAATAGGTTTTGGATCTATGTGGCCGATAGAGTTCGCCAAGCAAAGCTATCAGGGATACTTTATGGGTTGCATGTGCTAGTTAGAATTTGCAAGGGCCCATATTTTGCTTCTTTGGGGGTTCAAGGATAGAGAATTTTGCAAGGTGACTGTGAACTCCGCATAGGTTGGGTTACGGTTACAGTGCAGGTGGAATAGTTGGATGTCTTTAAGGACCACTTTACCCTCCATTTCTTAGAAAGGCTCCCAAGAGTGATTACAAGATGAACCTTTACATTTCTCTATGCCAACGAACTCATAAGGCAGATGCATTTGAAATTTGGTTCCTTTTGTTTTTAATGTTGACCAGCTAATTCAGTCATTGAATTATGTTGGATGGGGTGGAAGACTTGTTGAATATCAAGCTTCCTTGCACTCTCTGGTCTACCATTAAACTATGCATTTTCTTTCCCCCTTACTTCCCAAGTCATATACCATGGTCAACTCTTGGCTTTTACTCAGGATAATCTCTATTATATTCATGTTGAATATTTGGTTGCCCCACATATTACAGATTGGAGGAAATAATGCATCAAAGACATTAATATTTCAGCTCTACCTGTAAATCTGGTTTTAAGCCCGTAATAAGCAGCTAGGTTGGTTGCTACTAGCAATGATTATAATACGAAGTTAAAGTTTCAAGTTCATGAGGAAGAATTACAGTAAGTTGTATGAAATGCCCAGTTAGGAGTCCTAGTTTGGAGGATCATTCCTGGAGCATGGAAAAGAAGTAAATGGAACCAAAAAGTCGTGTCCAATGGAGTTTCTGAACTGTAGGATTGGGAAGCTTTATCTCCAGTAGCTTGTTTC
Source organism: Morella rubra (assembly GCA_003952965.2). NCBI lineage: Eukaryota > Viridiplantae > Streptophyta > Magnoliopsida > Fagales > Myricaceae > Morella > Morella rubra. Next base: position 5,936,473 of record CM025850.1, on the reverse strand, counting down.
ATCTGTATCCACTTTCTCAGGATTCCCAGGTATTCCATTGCCTGATATTAGGAATACATTTTGGTAATGGGGTTGGTATTTCAGTGCGTAATGGTGTGATATATCTCTAACTTCATCTGCTACATCATTATATTTGAACTGATTCTGGAATTGCTCTTTTCTTTTCTTTTTTTCAGATTTTTGGAGTTTCAGCTATTATACATTTTTAAATGATATACTTGTGCAAATTTTCTGATTGATTATTCAGCTAGATTCTATGTCTTTCTTAAAGAGAGAAAGAAAAGCCAAATTCAAAACTACAAATGATTGGTTCTCCCGTGTTCAGTTCGGTTTTTTCTTGTTATATTCATGAGAAGTGATGTGTACTTTTTATGTCTTCATGCAGGTTGTAACGTGTGGCAGTATTCCTTTGGAGTCATCATATCAGAGGGTGCCTAGGTGTGTATATGTTTCCACAGAATTGTATGAATATAGAGGAGGGAATGGGAAATCTGCAAATCCTAAACACCGATGTTTCTCGTGGGGATCCAGATATTCAGAGGTCAGTCACGAACTAGTTCTATTGATGTGCTCCATCTACTAGTTTGAGTCTTAAAGTTTAAATGTTAATGTGGTTTCTTCTGATGAACAGAAATATGTGGCTGATTTTTACATATCAGACTTACAATCTGGGTTAAGGGCTCTAGTAAAAGCAGGGTATGGGGCTAAGGTAGTGCCTTTTGTCGAACCAAGCACGGTAGTTGATGTAACAAAGGAAAACAGAGACTTATCGCCAAGCTTTTTACAGTGGCTAGCTGACCGCAGCCTTTCTAGTGATGACCGTTTGATGCGCCTCAAAGAAGGGTATGGATCTAGTTGTTCTATTTGAGTCAATTATGAGTGCTATGTTTCTTAGTGTGGTATTTGCAGGTGCACATACATTGATACATATAATCTTAGAACATGATGACTAGATTTTATGCATTTTTAGACTTAATTGTCTAAATTTCGCTGCATATCAGGTATATTAAAGAAGGGAACACTATAAGTGTGATGGGGATTGTCCGACGCCATGAAAATGTGGTTATGATTGTTCCACCAGCAGAGCCTGTCTCAACAGGCTGTCAGTGGACCCAGTGCCTCCTTCCCACCTATATTGAAGGTCTAATTCTGACGGGAGATGATAATCAAGATGTGGTTCCTGTATAAAAGTTTTGCATTTCAGCTTTCTTTGATGATGTCACGACTGAATCTTGGAAGGGCAGTAATGATGGACATATGCCTCGCCGCCTGATCACTCTGTTTCTTTCCTGTGCAAATGTTAAGTGTATTTAATTACCACAGAAGAAGCGGAGCAAGACGGTGAAGATCACATAATAGTCATCTCTAAGGTTGTGTTGCCGTAAGATGCTAATGGAGATAATGAGAGAAAAGAATATTGCCTATCAAGAAGCTAGAACATGTGTTGCCAGGAAGATGCCGTATTTTGATTTTGCTGGTTTGGTATGTACATAAGTCGTTGAGCGGCCCTAAGTGGTTCAAAATGTTTGCTACTCCCAGTTCTACCGCGGAAAGTAGGATAATCAGTACGATTATTTTACAATTCGATTTCAAATCTGTTTTTCATTTGTTAGTGTGGATTGTTTATGAGGATCCAGTTTATGTCCATATTCTTCTGTTCACGGCATGTGCAATAAAGCTCCTCATTCTGATTTATCACCTTCCCCACGCCCCTTTTCTCCTCCTGAGCTAATTCCGACGGATTTAAACGTTAACAGAGCATGATATCGTATTGAACCTTAAAGATTCTTCACGCTACGAGACAGGCACTTTGAAACTTTTACTTATCTGAAGAATTCAGGGGTCCAAACTTCAATGGATGAAAGATAAGAATGCATGAAATTCACGAGATAGAGCTAGAGTCATCTGTTGACGAGACCCAAGTAGAGTGAACTAGAGTCTAGAAGGAGGTATAAGAAGCATAAATATGTCTTGAGTGGGCTAAGGCAGTAGAAACCCTTTTATCTTATCACGGACAGTTGAATATTTCAAGGAAAAGTATACAGAATGCATGAATAAATTGGAATGAAATAAAGGAAAATCACGAATGAGAGCAAAATGGCGACCAAAGTCATCTGTAAGAGTGATGTTTTAGAGTCAATACATGCTATGTATTAGTGTGGTACCCCAGGTGCAATGCAATGGATTATTATTAGCATATGAGTCCTATGCAGGGCTAGAGTCTAGAAGGCGTTGGCCATGAGTTTCTCCTGTTAGGAAGCAATAAGGAAAAGGCAGCCGCAGCCATGCTTGAGTGGTTGCCTGATTTTGCAGGAGTCCATCGCCCTCCAGGCTGTCAGATCAAACCCCAGTGCCTCAAGCAAGATCTTTGGAAGGCACCTGTGGGAGATGCATCACTTTGTTCGGATATAAAAGTACAGTCATCAATCAGATCATTTTCTATAATTTGGATGCAGCGAAGTGTAGTTGGCCAATGTTAACCATAGCTGAGCAATGCTCAATATCAGTCTGGGCCCTATCTCGAATGTATGGAGTTGTTCCCCGCAGCACATACAGATAATCTTATGATGAGAAGCAAGACAAAAGCATATCAGGTATATTCACTATAAGTGTGATGGGGATTGTCCGACGCCATGAAAATGTGGTTATGATTGTTCCACCAGCAGAGCCTGTCTCAACAGGCTGTCAGTGGACCCAGTGCCTCCTTCCCACCTATATTGAAGGTCTAATTCTGACGGGAGATGATAATCAAGATGTGGTTCCTGTATAAAAGTTTTGCATTTCAGCTTTCTTTGATGATGTCACGACTGAATCTTGGAAGGGCAGTAATGATGGACATATGCCTCGCCGCCTGATCACTCTGTTTCTTTCCTGTGCAAATGTTAAGTGTATTTAATTACCACAGAAGAAGCGGAGCAAGACGGTGAAGATCACATAATAGTCAATGATCTCTACCTCGGGGTCGAGGTTGTGTTGCCGTAAGATGCTAATGGAGATAATGAGAGAAAAGAATATTGCCTATCAAGAAGCTAGAACATGTGTTGCCAGGAAGATGCCGTATTTTGATTTTGCTGGTTTGGTATGTACATAAGTCGTTGAGCGGCCCTAAGTGGTTCAAAATGTTTGCTACTCCCAGTTCTACCGCGGAAAGTAGGATAATCAGTACGATTATTTTACAATTCGATTTCAAATCTGTTTTTCATTTGTTAGTGTGGATTGTTTATGAGGATCCAGTTTATGTCCATATTCTTCTGTTCACGGCATGTGCAATAAAGCTCCTCATTCTGATTTATCACCTTCCCCACGCCCCTTTTCTCCTCCTGAGCTAATTCCGACGGATTTAAACGTTAACAGAGCATGATATCGTATTCCGTCCTCCCGTTTGAACCTTATATTTAAAGATTCTTCACGCTGAAGTGTACGAGACAGGCACTTGAGGAAAGGGGTTATAAATCCACCGGCATTCAGAAGAAACTTTTACTTATCTGAAGAATTCAGGGGTCCAAACTTCAATGGATGAAAGTATAAGAATGCATATAAATTGGAATGAAATAAAGGAAAATCAAGAGGACGAGATAGAGCAAAATAAATTTAGACCAAGTCATCTGTAAGAGATGAGCTTCTTTAGAGATTAATACATAATTTATAATTATTGCCGTCAATTACCCCATTGAAAATTATTAATGAAATCAATGGATTATTATGGAGCAAGTAGAGTGCAGAAGGGAACTAGAGTCTAGAAGGCGTCCCTCCTGCCACCACCAGAGTTTCTCCTGTTATATAAGAAGCATCGTCAGAAGCCAAAAATGCAGCAGCAGCAGCCATGTCTTGAGTGGTACCAAGCCTGTTAAGTAAAGTCTTCTCCTCCATCGCCCTCCTCTGCAATAGATCAAACCCAGATTATTGCAGGGGTCAACGCAAAAGATCTTTGGAAGTGCACAAAGTGGAGACATGCAACTTTGAACGGATATATACTTACAGCAATATCATTTTCTATAAGGGATGCAGCGAAGTGTGTTGGCACAAAACCAGGAGCAATGCAATTCACACGAGTATTTGGGCCCATCTCGACTGCAAGAGCCTAAATGAAGATACAGAAATAATGAGAAGAACAAAAGAACATATTCATGAATGGCGAGCGAAGTTCTTCGGTAAACATGAACATAACATGATTTAGAACCAAGTCACACCTTGGTCAGACCAAGAAGTGCTGTTTTAGTCACCCCATACATAGCCATAGCAGCTGGAGGCTGGTAGGCGGTGATAGAAGAAATGATAATGACTGAAGAGCCCTTGTGCATGTAAGGAGCTGCATCCTGCAAATATTGATGAAGTGAGTTTCAAATGGCCACATATCTATCAACCCACATCAACTAACTGTGACTACAGTCTATGAGTAAGGTTGGCAAGGTCAGTAAGGACTGTGGATTACTGACAGAGGATCCATAAGAAAAAAACATAGGTAAACCTTTTGATGCTAACTATATCATAGGAATCCAGTAGAGATGCGCCATCCTCGCCCCACAATGGCATTCTGATATTCTTATCTCTTAAAAGGAAGACCTTCCCTACAAGAAATTACCTGTAAGATAAGTACGGAGGATTTGACATTTATCTCCCATAGCTTGTCCAGGACAGATTCTTGCATTTCCAAAATGGCATCAACAGATGGATTAGCAGCAGCATTGGATACGACCACATCTATTTTTCCATATTTCTGCACCAGTAAAACAGATATTCTTACATAAAACACGAATCCAGGACCTCCAAAGGTAAGTAAGCGTATAACCGGCAATACAGACTGAAGAAACAAGAAAGTACTGCCTGCTAGGGGATGATTATTTTTGTTCCCCCTCTAGAAAGGATGGTTAATTACTATGCATTAAGATGAGTTTAGCCTACCCATTACCCGCTAATTGTTAAACAAAAGCGATTCAGAAAACTAATCAAGTCCAGCAGTTGAACTTTTCCGATTTCCAAAGCCAAGACCATAAGCAAAACATCAACTTAAGCCTTTTATCTCTGTACCGAAGCTAAATGAACACTTTCCAAGATTCTGATAGTTAAATACATTTTGGTGGTGATTGGTACAAAGATCAGTATTCTTTTTCCATTTCTCACCTGAACAGTCTTGTCTATGAGGTTCTTCCTTTGTTGGGCATTTGACACATGACAAACAACACCCAACACTTCGATTCCTCGAGCTCTGAGTTTTTCCACCGCCTCGTCTACATTTTTCTGCAACAATTTCACCGTGCACAAACATTATATAATACGAAAACAACAGGAACCTTATCTACATACAGAAAACCTCCTATGAGTTCCTCAAAGATGACAATACCAAAAACTCGAACATACCCAAACTGCACTGATTTCACCGCATCCGTCAACACATCAATCAAAATTTATCAAACTGTGATACCTATCCTTATCGATCACCCAATTTTTAAAAAATACTCAATAGCTAAGCTAAGCATTTTGACTAAATGGAATAAAAAACAAGTGCAGTATGTGGGCCGCACAACGCAATCAAACAAAAGGTAGAAAACGAAATAAAATTTGACTGGAATTGAGAAATCCCGGATGTAGTAAAGCGAAAATTATACGAAAACACGAAACCATCAACCAGAAATTCGACGCACCCACGAACCTGTCTGCGAGAGGAGACCACGACAGAGGCACCTTCCAACCCGAGCCGCTCAGCTATGCCGAAGCCGATGCCCTGTGTCGAAGCCGTCACGATCGCCACCTTCCCTTCAAATCTCTTGGGAATTGTCTTGTCCATCTGATCAATCTAATGAGTGAAAATTGGGCACCGAGTTCAATCAGCCTTTAGCTCAGAAAGCAGAAATGAGAGCAACCTCGTTAGCAAGAGGGACAACGCAGTCGGCCCAAGCTTTGCCTCCGTGCAAGTATTTTATACAACTCAATTCGGGCAACTCCCACCCGATATTACTGGCGTGGGGATGATAAATTTGGATTGTTGGAAGTGGGACCCACGATATTCAGTGCAGGTGAGACCCGCGAGGTTTATCTTTTCTCCGCTGTCTAGTTTGCTGCAGTTGGTGACGAAATCGAAGCCGCATTCTTCGCTTGGAACCTGCTATATATGCAAGTTACCTACTCGAATGTTGCAGTAAGTCTGATGGAATACGCTCCTAAATCCGATTTACCCAAGAAACTGGACAATAGGGATTTCCTTTGGATCGATAAGAAGAAAGTGATTCCTATTGAATTATAGACTGCCCATATGAGACAAAACAGGGCTAAATGGTACTACAGTAGGGTCGCGTGTCTCAATCGAGTTCATCAATTTTTTCCACTTACGTGTATTAGTTTTTTTTTTTTAATGACATTTGGTATTGTGTATAATCGACCGTGTCAGGGTTGTTGCTATATTGTATAGCGTAAAAGAAAATAATTTCCAAAGATTCTTCTGATCTTTGTCTTTATTCATTTATTGAAAGAAAAGAAAGCGGTAAAAAGGACTACGGCTGTAGCACTCTCGTATCTGAATACAACCTATCTCCATCCCCCAAGCCAATGCTGACTATTTGTTTAGGAAATTACAACTCGTGGTACGTAAACGGAAGATGATACTGAACTTAAGACGATGAATACGTTCAGGTTATGATTTCGAGCAGAGGCCTGCCACTATAAACCTGTCCCAACTTCAATCCCATGGCCGGTCACTTTCCGTTACTGACCATTCTAGAAGAGAACTGCCCATGTAAACCAAAAACCGAAGATGCATCTAAGCATGCCCGTCTCAAAAGCTTTAAGACACAATACACACGGAAAAGAAAAAAAAAAGGAAGATAGAACTTATGATCCGCCACTAACTTTCTAGATAACTTGTAACAAGTAAATACTATTTCGCCTCCCAAGCTTTAGTAGCGATATACTTATTCGTAAGGATTTCTGAAATTCTTCAGGAGCTCTGGAATTTCGTATCCAAGCATATCATCTACAGCTTGAATCATTTTGGGCTTCAATTTCTCAAATTTGTCGATGTTGTAACCATTCAAGACCTCCTTAAAGTGCTCGACATTGGGGAAGTCACCCGGTGGAAGATGGAACTCCCTCTGGACCTGTTTAACCACAATCATAAGTTTGCATGACTGCACGAGAGAGAGAGAGAGAGAGAGAGAGAGAGAGAGAGACCTTTCCGAATTCGTCTTCCAGGTTATCAATAAGTCGTAGTTGAGTCTTAGCTTTGCCCATCATGGAAGGCATCTCCTTCTTAAGATGGCTAATTATGTAGGCATGAATCTTCGCAGCTCTAGCTCGTTTTACAAATTCATTGATCTGTACAATATCCACAATTACACTAGTTAACTAAAAGCAAGTAATTCTGAAAATAGAGGAACATATAAACACAAGCAATATACATATGAACGTCAAATTGATTAAAGCAAAAAGGGATATGCTAAGCATACTCGGCGATCACAAGCCTTCTTTGGAATATCAATCAAATCTGATAGCAGATCATCCTGTTCTTTCAGAAAAAGATCCCGGCCTATAGGACCCACTACTGTCTCATCAACAGGCTTGTCATTAAATGAGCTGCAGAGAAAAGGAGAAAGATATTAAGTCAGCATATAAGACATGATCTGAAGTGAAAGGTCAAACTGTGACACCGCAATTAGTTGCTTTACTAGGATCAAGACAAACAAAAGCTAGTGAAACATAAATTAGAATTAATCAAACAAGTCAAATTAACAATGGAAACGATGATCCCATTTTAGCACAATTTTTTTTGCAATTATGTGTTCGATCATGAAAGGAAATGTTTTTCCCCCCAATTATCATGGACTGAAGAACAGGAGGGAAAGAAGTCCGTTGGTTGCTAAAACACACCATGCCTAGAACGTTTGATAGCGTCAACATGACACAAATATTTACATCTCATTTCAACAGGGAACACTTAAGTTGCATGGCTATGTGAAAATCACATTCTGAACTATGGAGAGAATGACCAGTCTCTTTATTCAAAAACATAATTATCCAACGACTCCCATAGATGAAATAAATAACCTACCCAATGTAAACACGCACAACCTCTGGAGTATTCAGAACTTTCCCAAGTGACCACATCAACGCTCCATAAACTCTCATCAGCTAATCAAATATATCAAAATATAGGGTTAGGTAATGTTTTATTTTTCAAATGATGCCATCAATAAAAGAAAAGTTATGCACGCAGAAGGAGAAAACAAAACGCTAGTAGCTACAAATCTGACCTGTTGGGTGTCAACTTGGTCTGCTTTATTAAGGACTACACGTATCTTGTCATCGTGACCGCGTAGAGATGCAATGACACGCTTGAACTCATCACTGATATCCAGCTTATGGGGGTCAAACAGAAGAAGAATGAGATCACATTTTGCTGCAAACCATGATATAACACCGGTGAAATCGTAACTCCTTTGAGTCCGTTGCTTTTCTCCAGATAGAACTCCAGGAGTGTCCACAAATGTAATTTGATCTAATAGCTATAAGCACAAGGGAAAAAGATTAGCCTGGTTTTTTGAAGCTAAGTGAATATGGACAACTATTACTTAGAAAGGTTATATAGAGTCAGTTGCAAGTTTATAACTCACAGGATGAGGCATTTGAGAACACTCAAATTTTGATAAGAATGCTCCACCAAACGTCGTCAACCCACTAAATGGCATCTCCGCATTAACAGCCATAGTGTTCCCAGGAATACTTCTCTCATCGGGTCCAGACTGAAGTCATGATCATAATGAGCTATTGGCTACTAACATCAACATATGACAGAACTAAACTTGCATCACGGAAGTAAAACTGAAATTATTTCAAATCACATGACATTTGTATGGCAAGACTCCAGATATATCACCCTAATCTGACGAGTAACAGATTTTATTACTTTTCAATGGGTGCAAAACATAGTTGCACAGCACTGTTTTAAAACTACCGACTAATTTGAAAATCTAGACACAATGCGGAACTTATTGATTAGAAACAATCTGCTGTGAAAAATTTTCTGGGGGAGGGGATTTGACAGAACAAAACAAAGGGAAAGACAGAGAGAAGAACTCTAGGTCCAGGACTTGGAAAAGTTGCAATTCCCAAAACAGATTAAGATATTTGATGAAATGAGAACTGATTGAACTGACATCCCAAATATATACATTAATAGTAACTGTAGAAATTAGACTGCACCAAAAACACAGACATGAAACTAGTGTCAGTTTCTTTCATGCACAGAGCATTCCAAACATTTCTGTCGCCTATATAAACTCAAGTAGCTTTCACAAATAGAGTGGGAAAATGAAAATCACTTGTCATACCATAACAACAACAAATCTGTCGGTGGTAGGCTCTGGTCCAATGTGAGCTCCTATTCAAAGAGAAGGGTACAATAAATCAGGAGATTATCATGCAATCCAATCTTGATAGAAGCACCAAACAGCAATTAATCAACTTAACTAACCTGGGTAGTTGCATCTTAGCAAATGTTTTATAAATGTGGTTTTCCCTGTCGAATACTGACCCAAAAGCATGACCATGGGTTTAGCATCAAAATCACTGTTAGTCTGCAAAAGTACAAATAATAATCAACCCACAAAGTTACGTAAGCTTTGAAACCCAGAGTCAACAGCAAGCTCGAAAGAGCAGAATATCTTCATTTCCCAAACCACAACCTCTTTTATGGAGAGATTTAATTAAGATGCTCAATAAAATAGAAAGAGTGGAGTCCACTCACCATCAGTGGAGACCCAAAGTCATTAAAACGGTAGGTAACTTCCAATGGCTTTAGCTTTTCAATGTACAATCTCTTCAAGCCGTCAACAATTGAAGTGACTGCACTGGGAGAAAGCTGAGCAAAAGAGGAATAGTAGCAAACACATCAGGTAACAACCAAAAATGAAAAATCCACTAAAACAAGTCTACCATGTACATTCAAGAATATATTGCCCGAGAGAAAAGAGAGTTAAGCAGCAGAGGAAAAAAAAATTGAAGAAAAGAATCTCAACCATCAGAAGTATGGATCATTGACTTCCTACCAATAATTTGGCCTAAAGACAATGAAAAATGGAGTAGCCACTACTTGGTAAACACATCAATACTATAGGGTAATGAGTTAGTAATAATCACATTTGCATGGGAAAGCAACCATCCTCACAAGTCCTAAAATATTCAAAGTTCCTTTAGAATCTGTCCGATCGTCATCTGTTCAGATCTTGTCCATGCATGACAAGCAAGACACAAAATAGCTTTGCAAATCTTTTAACAGTTTCTAACTTTAACTGAGCATAGGCTAAAAACAAAACCCCATCATAAAGAACAGAGATAAATCAAATTCATGGTGAACAACTTGTACAGAATGAGGCACCCCTAACAAATGAAAAAGAGCTTGTCCACTGTCAAGTTGTCTAACTTTGAATTCGTCAACCAAAGTATTTTGTGCATCACTTAATGGGAAATTCCACTTTTTACCACAAAAAGTCTTTCAACTGCTCACAGGACCAATCTTCATGAATATAGACAGACAGAAAGAGAGAGAGACAGAGAGTTAAAAGTAAGCCTCAGAGGCCTCTTCAGCAAATGAAGAGGCATGTGGAGAACTCTAGGAAAAGTGAACTAGTTCAATAAAAAAGTTATTGATTGAGAAATTGAGCTGAATACTTTTTAATGGCGGATTTGTACCAAAAGTATACACGAAGAATGCACCTATAATCTGTCTTTTGATAAAACAAAGATGACAACTCGAAAAAGATTCACAAAAGAGCGTGAAGCATGTCAACCAAGATTAGAGAGAGGAACTCTCAGTGGTATATGGAAGGAAGATCCTACTTTCTTTGCTGATTTTGAACCAAACCATTGAGTTGATGGTGGTGGTTGAGGCTGCACGCTTCCTACATCAAACCAATAAAGTAACATAATAAAAGTCCACTTAAACATTGTCTCTCATAACATTGGAAGATTTGGAAATTCAACGAACCATTTAGTTCAGGGTGGCTATTTATTGTCAACGCCTTGGTTTTCTGAGGAAACAGAAACAAGAAAAAAGATCAATGGAATTAATAGTCTCAACTCTACAGTACTAAGGAAGAAACAGAATACTGCTTACAGCAACTAAACCATCCAACCCTTCCATCGATGGGGTCTTAATATCCTCACTGTCAGCTGCATTATAGAAAGAAATTGCATCAACCTGGCTTGAACGATTAGATTTCAAGATAAAACATCCTTCATATAGCATTTGAAGTGTAACATTTAAACAGATGTTTAAAAAGAGCTCATTAGGAACAACCTGAGGATCAACTTTAGAGAATCAAGTGATGCCAATATAGCAACACATGAATGCCATACTGCATGCATATTCTAAGCTACAGATAGCCCGATTTTATAGTTCTTGGCCTCTACTCACACATATACATCATGATACTAAAAAGTGATGTTCCACAAATTCCTTACATCTTTGTTTACTTATCAAAGCTTTTAGTCTATGTAGGGTTATGATGTCAAAAATTGATTTCTAGGGTTTTTAGAGTTATAAGGACAGCCATTTCTCCCATCTCATGCTAGATAGAAGGTTTAACAATGTTGTGAGTAGCAAATCTATAGTCTAATTTTAACCTTGCTCATCCGCTTCCAAGTTAAGGTATATGTTTATGCTGCACGACTTTTAACTCTGAATAACACAAATTCCACACTAACTATCATAAATTCAAGAAATAACCCCACTAACTATGGTTTTTTTTGCACTGATAAGAAAAAATTCCAGTTCAAGTACTCTTTACCATTGTTCTCACTCCTACACATACGAGAAAAAGCAAAGCTAGCATAAAACGTAGAGTTCTACTTGCCTGCATGTTTGATGATATCCGGGGTCAATTCATGTCCTGCTTGTGCCAGGGAAACTAGCTGTACATTACAATAGTTAGATAATAGTAAAGGGTTCATTACATGAATTCACAAAGCGGTGAGTTCAATATACAACCTGCATGGCAGTGATGAATTCCGTCAAACCTAAAAATCCTTGTCGTTTAGAATCTGCCATCGCCCAAACCTTAGGAGACAAATAAGGACTAACTGTGAGTTCTGAACAATCACTTCCACTCGGATTTAATTGGAAATTCATTGCGTACAAAATCGTAAATTCAAGACAAACCACATAAAAATGGCTGGAATTATTCAAAACACTAGAATAGATGTATTAAAATGGAACAAACCATCATCGCTCGAACATCAACAACGGAACATGTGTCATAGAACAACGCGATCATCGCTTACTCACGCCCTACAGGATCTAAACTCCGTTACAGAAAGCGTACGTGAAATCTGTCACTTTCTATAAGTGCGCGTCGACGAGTATTTTCAATGCACAATGATAAATGGTACTACGAATTTCCATGGTACACATCCATAAACATGCCTCAAATCAATCCATAAAACTAGAGACAGATAAACTGCTACAAGAAATGGAAAGCAAAACACAGCACAAAACTGAAGACCTGCTTGAGTTCCGTTCGAGAGAGCTTCGACATGGCGAAGAACTTAGTGGCGTCGTTTCCAGTAATACGGCCATCTCGATCTAGCGGAAAAAGATACAAGCAAAAATGTCCGTAACTCGATTGAACCAATGCGGTTAATGATTAAGAAACGAGCGCGAAGAAACGTACCTGAATCGGCAAGGTTGAACCATTCCTGGTAGATCTTCTGGTGCTCTTTGGAGCACGAACCAAGCGGACCAGATCCTATCTCCATTTTTCGAAAACTTGCTGCAGAGACTGCCTGTTTTGATAAAGGGAGTTGAAGAGTGAAGGGAGAGAATGGTTTTATTCCCTTTCCTATGAACAGTTTTGGCGCTTGGGCGAATTCAATTGCGCATCAATGCGGCGTCGTTTTCAAGGACGTTGTGGGCTCGATACGATATGGTGAACTAATTTACGACGGTGTCAAATCAGACTGATTTGTATGGGTTTAGGCATTGAAATTGACTACTTTATGAAATGCGCTACTTATTTGGTCCCCCCCCCCCCCCCCCCCCCCAAAAAAAAAAAATAGAGCTCTGCAGATTTACCGTTATATTTCAATTGAATTTGAAAAACATAGAAATTTTATCGGTCGACCCAATATTGGGCAAAGAGCTCGACAACAAATAATACAAATAAAAGGAAGCTTGGGGCATGTGATCATGTCCTTCCTGCATAATTGCTGATGAACAGATCAGTCTCTCAAACGTCAACGTTTCCATTTTAATTTATTTTTTCTTCTTCTTGAATTTCCATAAAGGAAACTCAACTTGGCGTGGTCATAAGAGCATGCTTAATAAGATATCTAATCCCTTAGTTGATAGTTAATTTCTTTTTTCACAATCTGCTACTTTTCTGAGTACTAGTGGCCTAATGATGAATAAAAAAATGTGTATAAAAAATACTTAAAATAGCAAGGAGTTTTCGGGTTAATGACTCTTTAGAGTAGGAAGAGTGCAGTTCACTTACTCTTTAAATAACAATTTGTCTTTGTCATCTTCGGGAGATGATTCCTTGAATCTAAATCAAAATTGCTTGTAGAGAAAAACAAAATTTGGGACTCTAGCTAGAACTTGGCAAATGATGATGTGATTCATGGACACTACTTTTTTATTTTTATTTTTTTGGGTCTGCGAATTGACACTGTCAACTATGCAAGAAAGAGACAAATTTTGCCATGCAGCCCAAATGAAAAACAAGACGATCGACAAAAGGTTCTGCATCTTATAGTTAAGCTCCTTGAAGGGATAGGTGCACCTTGAGAATTAACTGCCCAAGGTTCTTTCATGTTCAGAGGAAAGACCAAGAAACAATCAAAAGTATAAAACTTTCCAATAGAAAAATAATAAGTATGGTAGTTTGGAGAAAAATAGCAAATTTAAGCGGCCAATAACACTGCAGGCATGCAGCAGTTGAGTTCTTTTGGGGGAGCAAAAGCAAAGCTAGCCATGTAAGCTGTCACTTGCTTCCACGTGAAAACAGACAGCAACATATCTGCATATATAGTATATCATAAGGATACAGAAACCAAATGCTAGGAGACATGAATTTAGGATTATAAGAACAAAACCTCGATCACTTGTAAAAATATACCTTTGATCTATAGCAATATCCTCCATGTCTTTGAGAATTCGAATGGTAGCCTGCTGGTTGCTGTGGCGCTTTTGGGCACTGGGATGACGCAATCTGTTTTTCCGCAATCTGTTGGTTGAATATCACAGTATATCCTTCTCCTGATCTAGGGTCTGTTTCATCCCATGCCCCAAACTTGGGAATCTCTGGAGCTCTATGATGCTGCTTGTTCTCCCAACCAACAAAATTCACAAAAATCAACCTCCGTACAGCAATCAGTAAAATGGTTTAGCTTGCATTCGTTACTGGTCATGAAGTGGCACTGTGGCAGACAATGTCTTATCAAGCAAAAATTACGTGAGAAGAAATGACAACTTTAGTTACTTTTAGTCTGTATCTTCCATAATGTAGGACCAAAGTTTTTGCAATTCAGCTCTCTACACTAATTTAATTCCCGTAATAATGTAAGATCTTGGAACAGAAGACTTACAGTACTACCAACGGAGGTATGACCTCCGATGCTCTTTTCAACAAGCCCGACTACTGACGATGAGAAGCTATTAATTCCCTCCTCCGAACTGATCTTCTTTTTGTCAGACCTCACACGTCCTTGAGTAGGCTGCATGATCACTGAATAATCAGAGTTGCCTCCATGGCTTCCAGATTCTGATGTGATGCTCCTGTATTGGCTTCCATTTTTCTGTTGATCTGAAGTTTTCCTGCTGCGAGCATGATGCCCTCTATGTCCCTCAATGTGGTGTTTTTGTACAGAGGAAGTTGACTTGCTGGAGTTGACAAAGGGAGGACCCTGAACTTCACGATGATCAGCTTTTACTTGCAAGCTCTCTCTCCTGTGCATCGAGGCCTCTGGGTTGTCCTTTGGGCCATCTGTTTTCATCTTGACTCCGGCAGCTCTCTCTTTTCGTGCATTTTCAAAGTAGGGGGTGTAAGGTGTATTATCGTTGTCCCAGTCACCAAATTCTGGGACATACGACAGTTGCTGCAGCCAAGTAATTTTTTGAGGATGGTTTAAACGAGATTTGTTGTGCATCATATGAAAAATCAGGATTTGTTAACAGAAACAAATATAGCGAACAGTCAAATCCAAATTCCGCAGATATCAACGGCTAAACATAAGAAGAACATGCATAAGACCAATAATTCATACAAAAGCATACTCACAGCCATTAATCAGGTCCGCTAATCTTGTAGTTCCCGAGTTTTGGAACAGAAGTGCTTGAAGAACATGAAGTACAGAGGCTTTGAGTTCTCTGAGGATCATTTAGTCCTTGTTTTGAGCAATGGATACACCAAGTATCGGCCGACTTCTCGACTCAACAAAAGTCGAGGGTTACAATGTTTCCATAGCCAATAAAACCAGCGTACCCTTTGATGTGAACAAACAGGCCGCATTAATTTGTCATCTTCTCCCTGGACTGGACGAACACCGGAATACCGGATCATTTTGCCGTCCTCTCTGTAACATTCTCTTTTTTGTCCGCTTGAAACTTTCTCTTCAGCACTTTGTATCATTCTATGCCATGTGTAAGTTAGTAGAATGTTCGCCTAAGTTTAGGATAATGACACCACCAACAATTTTTTTTTTAAAAAAATAATATATGTATGTAGGTCTAGTAGTATCAAGCGCGGCAAGAGAAGAGGATAGTAATGGAAACAATCCCCTCAACACCTCTCTGTGTCTCACAAGAGTGCACCGTCTTTTCCCATCTACCGTCAGTCCATTGTGCAAAATACTAGTGGAAATATCCCCTCACAAATCCTGACTTGGGATCTGGCCTACTAATTAGCACGGCAAAGAAAAACAAATTGCATTGTCTGCTTTGGCTAAAGAAAATAGGGAAATCAAAAGTGTTATTCCAATGCCATTAGTGAAGGAAAATCCTTTCCTTGTTGAAGGATTGAGTGCTTGTTCCATTACAAAAGTTTTTGATTGGATTAGGAAAATGAAAAGGCAAAGAATGCCCCTTTCGATTTTGAAATTCTTAATGGATGCCTTCCCTTCTTGTGGCCCTACTCTTAGGAGCTCACGAGGGAAAATGTGTTTGGGTACAAGTAAATCATATTGGTCCTCTCTGTTTGAGGGTTGTGTTCCCCATTTTCTTGAGCTTTTTATTAACTACTCTTGGGTGAATTTGTGCTTTGGTCCCTCTTGAACGTTTTTGTGTTTCATCAATTAAATATTGCTTATCAAAAAAAAAAAAAAAAATCATATTGGTTCTCAAGGCCATGGCTTAGTGTCAGAAAGCCTATAGAAAATATCACCCTGTGAGTTCGAGATTGTGGGTTCAAACCCTGGTGGGTCTCACTGTCACTTAAAATCTGGCTCCTCCATGCCATATAAATATACATGGATTTAAGTGGGTCAGGACAATGACACTATCAATGAACTTTTTTTCTTTTTTAGAAAAAGTAAATCTTACCATTCCTTACCCCTTCTAAAGTAAATAGGCATGTATATTGTTGGACACAAATTTTTCTTTTTCTTTTTACGTTTTGTTTAAATACTAAGACTCTAGACACAGCATAAGTTACTTGCTCTCCGATTCTCGAGGTCGGTCATTTATCTAAGTGGATACATCTTTTACTGATTCTATCTTAAGGGTTAAGCCTCTCGGCATTTACTCTCTTACCTGACTATATGTTCTTAATAGCATATAGTTGTTAAATTTGGTAATATCAAATATTCGATGAGGTTATAAATTAATTAATAATAGTTTGCCTAAAATACATAAGTTTAAGTGAGAGAATATATATAAAACAGATAACTTTAAACACACATTATTTATTAATTCAATACTATTTTTGAAAGTTAATATCTATATTTGCATTCATTAAATACATATCATTCATGATTTGCTGTTTCTGTAGTATGACAGATAGGATACAGATAACCTAGTGAAAGTTGTGAGGGTGCATTTATTTCCTTAACATAGTATTATAATAATTAATAACAATTAAAATATATGTAATTCAATGCACCTGCTGGAAATGTCTTGGCAATACAGAAAGTTCCAAAAAATGACTTCTGGTTTGTGAGCCCAATATGGTTTAACATGGTTATAGATGGAAAGCAACACTAATGCTCTTACTTGCTAATTAATTTACACAAAATTGTAATTATCACTTTCTACTTTTTGGAACTTTTCATGAACTATACTTTAATGATAGTCATTAAATGTACTTGTAGAACGCCTCTATAAATAGAGCTCTCAGCAGACACTCCAAAGCAAGTTCAAGAGGGAAGCTAATTAGCAACAATCTTTAGTCCTCCAAATTAAGAGAATGGAGAAGATGATGGGTTGTGCTGTACTGGTCTTTGGGTTAATGGTTTTGGTCCTGAATGCAACTGCAATATCTCCAAATGATATAACTTGCGCTGATGCTGTAAAGGCTTTGCTGCCCTGCCAATCATTCTTGGTGGGGACTGGCCCAGTGACTGCTCCCCCTAGCTCTGACTGCTGCCAAGGCGCACAGTCAGTACTGAAAGAGGCTAATACCCCTGAAACACTTAGGGCTTTGTGTGTGTGCTTCAAAGATGCAGCAAAAAAGTTGGGTGTTAATCCTGACAGAGCTGGGTCAATCCCCAAATTTTGTGACATGAAGGTTCCTGTGCCAATTGATCCCGATGTGGATTGCACCAAGTAATCTCTCTTCTCTCTGTTTGTGTCTAAACAATCTTGAGTCTTGTTGCATGTAAAGTATTTACACTCCTGATTAATCCTATCAACTAATTAACATTTTTTTTTCTTCGGTGATGTACAGGATCTAAAGAGATGCTCTTGAGGAGATGTGGAAATTGGGATAAACTAGGGGAAGAAAGAACATTAATGTAGCCAATTGTTTGGTGTTGAAAAATTATCCGAACTTGACTCTTTTGGCTTTCTTATATTTATGAAAAGAGAAATTATCCCAACAAATAAATAAAATAATTCCCAATTTCTTTGCAATGTTATGAACATGATTTCCTCTACTTTTTCGTATTCTAGGTGAACAATTTCATAACATAACTTCACGTAAGAAAAGAAATTCGAGAAGTATTTTTCCTTGTTTTTGGTTGTTGATTATAATTCCTTAAGAATTTTTGACATTCAAAATTAAACCCGTGGATTTACTGTGACATATTCGAAACACAACTCTGCTATAAGTCACCAAGTTAAGAGATTTTATCATGCTTTGTTTTTTGGAATTTTTCGTCCCAAAAAAAGAAATTTTGTTGTAGCACTCTTTAGTCGCAAAGAGGATGAAGAACAAAATGCGGGCCTTTGGGATGATAATTTTGGTCCTGAACCCAAATGGAAGCCCATCAGATGACATCCCTTCCACCCCCAACCACAAGTCAGTCTTGGTGGGTTCTGGCCCAAGGACTACTCCCAGTGGCAACTTTGCCAAGGGATACAGAATCTGTCGAAACACGCAACAACCATTGAAACACGCACAGCTGATCTTAGGCATTTTCGGCTAGTTTTTTTGGCATTTTGCGAAATGAAATGAGATAAGATTGTGCAAGCCCACCATGGATGAAAGTGTTAGACATATGGTTACAATATTAAATCGTTATCAAAATTCAAACATGATATCATATCAAAATTTGATATGATATTATGATTACGACGATATCAAATCGTTATCAAGATTTAAATATTCAAATATTAAATATAGGAATCTCGTGTGTCATAAAAAATTCAGCATCTCGACTCAAAGGGACGCAAGTTCATAAAAAATGTTGCACGAGATATGAAAATTCAGGATTTGTTAACAGAAACAAGTATCGCGAACAGTCAAATCCAAATTCTGCAGATATCAACGGGTAATTAACATAAGAAGCACATGCATAAGGCCAACTATATTCATACAAAAGCATACTCACAGCCATTAATCAGGCCGGCTGATCTTGTAGTTTCGGAGTTTTGGAACAGCGGTGCTTGAAGAACAGAGGATTTGAGTTCCCTGAGGATCATTTAGTAATTGTTTTGAGCAATGAATATACCAAGGATCCGGCTTCTGGACCCAACAAAAGTCGAGGGTTACAATGTTTAGCCAATAAAACCAGCGTACCCTTTGATGGGAACAAACAGGCCGCATCAATTTGTCATCTTCTCCCAGGATTGGATGAACGCCGGATCATTTTGCCGTCCTCTCTGTAACAATATTCTCTTTTTTGTCCGCTTGAAACTCTCTTCAGCACTTTGTATCATTCTATGCCATGTGTAAGTTACTAGAATGTTCACCTAAGTTTAGGATAATGACACCACCAACAATTTTTTTTTTAAATGATATATATAATATATGTATGTAGGTCTAGTAGTATCAAGCTCGGTAAGAGAAGAGCATAGTAACGGAAACAATCCCCTCAACACCTCTCTTAGTGTCTCACAAGATTGCACCGTCTTTCCCATCTACTATCAGTCCATTCTGCCAACTACTAGTGAAAATATCCCCTCACAAATCCTGCCTTGGAATCTGGCCTGCCAATTTGCACGGGAAAGAAAACAAATTGCATTGCCTGATTTGGTTAAAGAAAATAGGGAAATCAAAATTGTTATTCCAATGCCATTAGTCAAGGAGAATCCTTTCCTTGTTGAAGGATCGAGTGCTTGTTCCATTACAAAAGTCTATGACTGGATTAGGAAAATGAAAAGGCAAAGAATGTCCCTTTCGATTTTGAAATTCTTAATGGATGCCTTCCCTTCTTGTGGCCCTACTCTTAGGAGCTAACGAGGGAAAATGTGTTTGGTACAAGTAAATCTTATTGGTTCTCAAGGTCGTGGCTTAGTGTCAAAAAGCCTATAGAAAATATCACCTTGTGAGTTCGAGAGGTCAAACTTTGGCGGATCTCATTGTCACTTAAAATCAAGCTCCATGACATATAAATAAACCTGAATTAATTAAGTGGGTTAGGAAAATAACACTATCAATGAACCTTTTTTTTTTTTCTTTTTTTGAAAAAGTAAATCTTACCCATTTCTTACCCCTTTTAAAGCAAATAGGCATGTATATTGTTGGACACATTTTTCCCTTTTTTTTTTTGTTACGTATTGTTTATATCCTAAGACTCTAGACACAGCATAAGTTATGCTTTCCGATTCTCGAAGTCAGTTATTTATCTTACGTGGATACATCTTTTACTGATTCTTTCTTAAGGGTTAAGCCAGCTCCTTGGCATTTACTCTCTTACTTGAGACTATATTCTTAATAGCATATAGTTGTTAAATTTGGTTAATATCAAATATTCGATGAGGTTATAAATTAATTAAGAATAGTTTGCCTAAAATACTTAAGTTTAAGTGAGAGATATATAAAACAGATAACTTTAAACACACATTACTTATTAATTCAATACTATTTTTGAAAGTTAATATCTATATTTGCATTCATTAAATACATATCATTTATGATTTGCTGTTTCTCTAGTATGACAGATAGGATACAGATAACCTTGCTTTCTAGGAATTAAACATCTCCCAATAGTAATTGTGAGGGTGCATTTATTTCCTTAACATAGTATTATAATAACTAATAACAATTAAAAAATATATAATTCAATGCACCTGCTGGCAATGTCTTGGCAATACAGAAAGTTCCAAAAAATGGACTTCTGGTTTGTGAGCCCAATATGGTTTAACATGGTCATAGATGGAAAGCAGACACTGATTTTAAAGCTAATGCTCTTAATTACTAATTAATTTACACAAATTGTAATTATCACTTTCTTCCTTTTGGGCCTTTTCATGAACTATACTTTAATGACAGTCATTGAATGTACTTGTAGAACGCCTCTATAAATAGAGCTCTCACCCAGACACTCCAAAGCAAGTTCAAGAGTGAAGCTAATTATTAAGAATCTTTAGTCCTCCAAATTAAGAGAATGGAGAAGATGATGGGTTGTGCTGTACTGGCCTTTGGGTTAATGGTTTTGGTCCTGAATGCAACTGCAAGCCTTCCAAATGACATAACGTGCGCTGATGCTGTAAAGGCTTTGCTGCCTTGCAAGTCATTCTTGGTGGGGACTGGCCCAGTGACTGCTCCCCCTAGCTCTGACTGCTGCCAAGGTGCACAGTCTGTACTGAAAGAGGCTAATACCCCTGAAACACTTAGGGCTTTGTGTGTGTGCTTCAAAGATGCAGCAAAAAAATTGGGTGTTAATCCTGACAGAGCTGGATCAATCCCCAAATTCTGTGACATGAAGGTTCCTGTGCCAATTGATCCCAATGTGGATTGCACCAAGTAATCTCTCTTCTCTCTTCTGTGTCTAAACAATCTTTAGTCTGTTGCAATATGTTAAGTATTTACACTCCTTACGAATCCTATCAACTAATTAGCATTTTTTTCTTCGGTGATGTACAGGATCTAAAGAGATACTCTTGAGGAGATGCGGGTGGAAATTGGGATAAACTAGGGGGAAGAAAGAACATTAATGTAGCCAATTATTTGGTGTTGAAAAATTATCCGAGCTTGACTCTTTTGGCTTTCTTCTATTTATAGAAAAAGATTATCCCAACAAATAAATAAAATGATTCCCAGTTTCTTTCAATGCTTTCAACACGATTCCCTCTCTTTTTCATATTTATAAAAAGGGAAATAATTCTGAATGTTATTGTTATTATCGATCATAATCATCTTTGTTCTGTGTGAGCAATTGATAATATAACTTCACGTAAGCAAAGAAATTTGAGCAGTACTTTTCCTGTTTTTGGTTGTTGATCAAGTCCTTAACAACTTTTGACATTCAAAATTAAACCGTGAGATTCTACTGTGACATATTCAAAACACAACTCTGTTATAAGTCACCAAGTAAAGAGATTTTATCATGCATTTTTTTTTGGGGAAATTTTTCATTCCAAAAAAATAAATTTTGTTGTAGCACTCTTTAGTCGCAAAGAGGATGAAGAACAAAATGATGGCTTGTGCTATGTGGGCCTTTGGGATGATAATTTTGGTCCTTAAACCAAATGGAAGCCCATCAGATGACATCCCTTCCACCCCCAACCACAAGTCAGTCTTGGTGGGTTTTGGCGCAAGGACTACTCCTCCCAGTGGCAACTTTGCCAAGGAACACAGAATTTGTCAAAATAGGTAGGGGTGTTCATTTGCACTGGCAGTGGCGGTTTAATCGTACTGCTACCGATACTGTAATCAGTGGGAGCAGTTATTTTGCCTTAGCGGTGCAGTGAAAGTGTCAAATATGTGATTCCGTCAATTGCGGTGACGGTGACGGTTTTCGCCAAACCATCACCTACACTACCGTTAACCACCCCTATTTTAGACTTGAGATAATTATTGATTATATGACATACTTTTGTTGGGCTTTTGTTGGAATATGTTAGTTGGTTTTGGTCACATTGTTGGACACTTTTATTAGACTTTAGTCTTTATGTTTGAATATGATATTATGTTAAACTTTTGGATAGCTTATTATATTTGTTATGAAAATTAATGATTATGATATTATGTTTGAATAGGTAATGATATTTGTCCATTTGATATGATTATTGATTATGATATTATGTTGAAAATTTAAACAGGTTATAATATTTGAATGATTATATTTTTTGCTTATATATGGACATCAAATGATCTTAATGGTCCAAAAAAATCCAAGTAAAATAGCACAAAACAGTGAAAAAAATATATAAGAAAAACAAAAAAAAAAGTCCATTTTTTTGGCTTAACGGTTACACGGTTTAATTGGTTATTATCTAACCGTTACCGTTAATACCGTCACCGGCAAGGGCGGTTATTGTGCTTAGTGCTGTAGTGGCGTTGTTAAATATGTGATATCGTCAATTGCGATGACGGTAACCATTTTTATCAAACCATCACCTACACTACCGTTAATCACTCCTAGAAACAGGCAACGAACATGGAAACACGTACGGCTGATCTCTGCGTGTTTTTCAAATACGTTAGAAACAAGATGGTGCTAATCTAGATAGTAGTGTCGAATTGATTTCCAAAGTTTGTGAGTAGAGAAGCTTCCTGTACGGATTAGCTCCAAATGAGATTGCAACAACTAGTCTCTCTCCCCCACCTCTTTCCTCTTGCACTCTCCCCCACCCCATTTCCGGTCCCCCTCCCTTGTCTTTCCTCCCTCCAATGTACTTAGTGCACTTTTTCTACCTGTTTCTAGGCAATTTTTTGGCTATTTTTTTTATACATTTTTTCCGAAATCAAAGGAGACTAGATTTCGAGTCTCTAGTTGTCTTTATTGTACAAGGCCACCATGGATGGAAGTCTCGTCACCCGGTGACCATTTCTGGCCAAGACATGTGGTGTATGGCCAGCGAATCCTCGTGTGCACGCGAATCTCACGTGTCTGGTCCGTTTAAACTTCAACTTGGCTGTTTTGGTCATTTTTTGGAGGACTCCATCTGCCGTTGGCAGCATCTTCCCGCGGCCTATCAGTGCTAGTTCGATGCCCATCTGCTGGAGCGTGGAGGCCCTGTGCACGTGTTCTCTTTCTGGACAGATTTGGCCAATTTTCTCTGGTGGCTCCAGTCGTCTTGTGTTGTGCTACCCGAAGCTGTCTTTTTCTCTCCTCCCCTCTATGTAGCCGGCTTTAGCTTAAAGATTTTTCTGAGGGAGTCGGATTGTTACTTTGACCGCTTTTCCTCCAGTGGAAATCGACGTCGCCATGTGTGGCGGGTGTGTTGTGTCTCGATCCTTGTGGTCGGATTCGACTTATTGTAGGGCCTTTAGGTCCATTTAGGCTTTTGGGCACCGGGATGATGCAATCTGTTTTTCCACTTTTATTTAGTTGAATATCACAGTATATCCTTCTCCTGATCTAGGGTCTGTTTCATCCCATGCCCCAAACTTGGGAATCTCTGGAGCTCTATGATGCTGCATGTTCTCCTAACCAACAAAATTCACAAAAATCAACCTCCGTCAACAGTAAAATGGTTTAGCTTGCATTCGTTACTGGTCAAGTGGCACTGTGGCAGACAATGTCTTATCAAGCAAAAATTACGTGAGAAGAAATGACAACTTTAGTTACTTTTAGTCTGTATCTTCCATAATGTAGGACCAAAGTTTTTGCAATTCAGCTCTCTACACATTCATTACAGTACTACCAACGGAGGTATAACCTCCGATGCTCTTTTTAACAAGCCCGACTACTGACGATGAGAAGCTATTAATTCCCTCCTCCGAACTGATCTTCTTTTTGTCAGACCTCACACGTCCTTGAGTAGGCTGCATGATCACTGAATAATCAGAGTTGCCTCCATGGCTTCCAGATTCTGATGTGATGCTTCTGTATTGGCTTCCATTTTTCTGTTGATCTGAAGTTTTCCTGCTGCGAGCATGATGCCCTCTATGTCCCTCAATGTGGTGTTTTTGTACAGAGGAAGTTGACTTGCTGGAGTTGACAAAGGGAGGACCCTGAACTTCACGATGATCAGCTTTTACTTGCAAGCTCTCTCTCCTGTGCATCGAGGCCTCTGGGTTGTCCTTTGGGCCATCTGTTTTCATCTTGACTCCGGCAGCTCTCTCTTTTCGTGCATTTTCAAAGTAGGGGGTGTAAGGTGTATTATCGTTGTCCCAGTCACCAAATTCTGGGACATACGACAGTTGCTGCAGCCAAGTAATTTTTTGAGGATGGTTTAAACGAGATTTGTTGTGCATCATATGAAAAATCAGGATTTGTTAACAGAAACAAATATAGCGAACAGTCAAATCCAAATTCTGCAGATATCAACGGGTAATTAACATAAGAAGAACATGCATAAGACCAACAATATTCATACAAAAGCATACTCACAGCCATTAATCAGGTCCGGCTAATCTTGTAGTTTCGGAGTTTTGGAACAGAAGTGCTTGAAGAACAGAGGATTTGAGTTCTCTGAGGATCATTTAGTCCTTGTTTTGAGCAATGAATATACCAAGGATCCGGCTTCTCGACTCAACAAAAGTCGAGGGTTACAATGTTTCCATAGCCAATAAAACCAGCGTACCCTTTGATGTGAACAAACAGGCCGCATTAACCTGTCATCTTCTCCCTGGATTGGACGAACACCGGAATACCGGATCATTTTGCCGTCCTCTCTGTAACAATATTCTCTTTTTTGTCCGCTTGAAACTTTCTCTTAAGCACTTTGTATCATTCTATGCCATGTGTAAGTAGTAGTAGAATGTTCGCCTAAGTAAGGATAACCGACAATAACCAACAAATTTTTTTTATTTTTTTTTTAAAATATATATATATATAGGTCTAGTAGTATCAAGCCCAGCTCTCTCACAAATCCTACCCTGGTGCACACCATTGTCTGATTTCCCTTTGTTCTCAACTTACTCTGGTGCAATATTGTGCCAAAAATATGTGGAAATATCCCCTCTACAAATCCTGACTTGGGGCGGCCTACTAATTAGCACGCAAAGAAAAACAAATTGAAAAGCATTGTCTGCTTTCGGCTATAAGAAAATAGGTGAAATTAAGTGAAGTGTTATTCTAATTCAATGCCATTAGTGAAGAAAATCCTTTCCTGTTGAAGGATTGAGTGCTTGTTCCATTACAAAAGTTTTTGATTGGATTAGGAAAATCAAAAGGCAAAGAATGCCCCGAACGATTTTGAAATTCTTGTAGGATGGATGTCCCTTCCCCCTTCTTGTGGCCCTACTCTTAGGAGCTAACGAGGGAAAATGTGTTTGGGTGCAAGCAGCTGTGGAGTCAAGATATTTCTCTTGTAACTTATAACAAAAGAAAAGTACGCATAATATTTTATGCAACTTCAATTTGGATACATCAAAAAATTTAGTCTCCTATCATAATTGAGGTTTAAAGAATAAAAGTCATCTATCAACACAATTAAAAGTTGTAGCAATATCATCTGGTGCCTTAAAAGTGATATAAAAGATTGAGAGTAGAAGAAAAGGTCCTTCAAAAGTTCAAAAGTTTTGATTTTGATGAGGATGTAGTCTAAGAAAATGTGACAATATTTGTTTTGAAAAGAAAATTTCAACTTCAAAAATCATTTGGCCTGAGTTTTTGTATTTCCAAAACTCCAAGCAATATATTTGCGTAGAAAAAAGAAGTTCAATTGAAATTTCAAATTATTATTGAGATAATTTTTCAAAATTCCTTAATCAAAGAAAATATCACCTTGCAAGTTTGAGGTTGTAGGTTCCAACCTTAGCAAGTCTCATTGTCACTTGGAATCAGGCTTCATTCCATGCATATAGGTATGCTTGGGTTTATGTGTCAGGTCAAAGGAGGCAATGACACTATCAATCTTTTTTTCTTTTTTTGAAAAAGTAAATCTTACCCATTCCTTACCCCTTCTAAAGCAAATAGGCATGTATATTGTTGGACACATTTTTTCCTTTTTTTTTTTTTACGTTTTGTTTATATACTAAGACTCTAGACACAGCATAAGTTACTTGCTCTCCGATTCTCGAAGTCAGTCATTTATCTAAGTGGATACATCTTTTACTGATTCTTTCTTAAGGGTTAAGCCAGCTCCTTGGCATTTACTCTCTTACTTGACTATATATTCTTAATAGCATATAGTTGTTAAATTTGGTAATATCAAATATTCGATGAGGTTATAAATTAATTAAGAATAGTTTGCCTAAAATACATAAGTTTAAGTGAGAGAATATATATAAAACAGATAACTTTAAACACACATTACTTATTAATTCAATACTATTTTTGAAAGTTAATATCTATATTTGCATTCATTAAATACATATCATTCATGATTTGCTGTTTCTCTAGTATGACAGATAGGATACAGATAACCTAGTGAAAGTTGTGAGGGTGCATTTATTTCCTTAACATAGTATTATAATAACTAATAACAATTAAAAATATATATAATTCAATGCACCTGCTGGAAATGTCTTGGCAATACAGAAAGTTCCAAAAAATGGACTTCTGGTTTGTGAGCCCAATATGGTTTAACATGGTCATAGATGGAAAGCAACACTGATTTTAAAGCTAATGCTCTTAATTACTAATTAATTTACACAAAATTGTAATTATCACTTTCTACTTTTTGGGCCTTTTCATGAACTATACTTTAATGACAGTCATTAAATGTACTTGTAGAACGCCTCTATAAATAGAGCTCTCAACAGACACTCCAAAGCAAGTTCAAGAGTGAAGCTAATTATTAAGAATCTTTAGTCCTCCAAATTAAGAGAATGGAGAAGATGATGGGTTGTGCTGTACTGGCCTTTGGGTTAATGGTTTTGGTCCTGAATGCAACTGCAATCTCTCCAAATGACATAACGTGCGCTGATGCTGTAAAGGCTTTGCTGCCTTGCCAAGTCATTCTTGGTGGGGACTGGCCCAGTGACTGCTCCCCCTAGCTCTGACTGCTGCCAAGGTGCACAGTCTGTACTGAAAGAGGCTAATACCCCTGAAACACTTAGGGCTTTGTGTGTGTGCTTCAAAGATGCAGCAAAAAATTGGGTGTTAATCCTGACAGAGCTGGATCAATCCCCAAATTCTGTGACATGAAGGTTCCTGTGCCAATTGATCCCAATGTGGATTGCACCAAGTAATCTCTCTTCTCTCTTTGTGTCTAAACAATCTTAGTCTTGTTGCATGTAAAGTATTTACACTCCTGACGAATCCTATCCACTAATTAGCATTTTTTTCTTCGGTGATGTACAGGATCTAAAGAGATGCTCTTGAGGAGATGCGGGTGGAAATTGGGATAAACTAGGGGGAAGAAAGAACATTAATGTAGCCAATTATTTGGTGTTGAAAAATTATCCGAGCTTGACTCTTTTGACTTTCTTCTATTTACAGAAAGAGATTATCCCAACAAATAAATAAAATGATTCCCAGTTTCTTTCAATGCTATCAACATGATTCCCTCTTCTTTTTTCATATCGACCATGCTCCTGATCCATATCATGCATAGGAATTGGGATGCAATAAAAATCTGAACGTTGTTGTTATTATCGATCATAATCATCTTTGTTCTGGGTGAGCAATTTGATAATATAACTTCACGTAAGTAAAGAAATTCGAGCAGTATTTTTTTCCTGTTTTTGGTTGTTGATCACAAGTCCTTAAGAACTTTTGACATTCAAAATTAAACCGATGAGATTCTACTGTGACATATTCGAAACACAACTCTGTTATAAGTCACCAAGTTAAGAGATTTTATCATGCATTTTTTTTTGGGGGGGAATTTTCCGTCCTAAAAAATAAATTTTGTTGTAGCACGCCCTAATTGCAAGAGGGGATCAAGAACAAAATGATGGCTTGTGCAATGTGGGCCTTTGGAATGATAATTTTGGTCGTGAACCCAAATGGAAGCCCATCAGATGACATCCCTTCCACCCCCAACCACAAGTCAGTCTTGGTGGGTTCCGGCCCAAGGACTACTCCTCCCAGTGGCAACTTTGCCAAGGAACACAGAATCTGTCGAAACAGGCAACAACCACAGAAACGACAAACGCGCACTGATCTTTTTTTGTGTGTTTTAAATACGTTGGAAAAAAGATATTGGTGCGTTTAACAAAAAAAAAGATATTGGTGCTAATCTTGATAGCGCTGAATTGATTCCCAAAGTTTGCGAGTAAAGAAGCTTCCAGAACGGATTAGCCCCCAAGGAGACAGCAGCAAAGCAATCTCTCCCTCTCCTCTACCCTCTTGCTTATTATACTCAACGTAATGTGAATTATTGCATCCATGTGCATGTATAGTATACTCAAGGATGTGAACGATTGCATCTATATTGAGAAAGGATTCTGTGTGAAGAGAATTTGTGCAAAACTATATATACAAAGCGACTATATGATTCACGTAATTTAATGAGCTAAATTAAGATCGAGTCACATCATTTTATCTCTTTACCTCATTAAAAAAGTGATTAGATATTGATTTATATATTTATATCACAATGTCGATTTACATGACTTTACACAATATATTTTCTGTACGTATATATTTACAAAATTTTGCGTTGAAAATATTATCAGAACTTGTTATTTTGGCCATCTTCAAATAGTATAAACGCTATTGATCATGCTTTAGATGCAATATTACATTTTTGAATTGTTGGAGAATTAATGAAATTTATATCGATAGGCTAGCTGGTGATGCATGCAAAAGTGTGAAATTATTGAAAATGTTGTCGAATCTCAATCTATGATGTTATGCTTAATTTCAAGTTGGATACTTGTCAGATTTTAAAGCTCATTCTATTTTAAATAAAATGTAATTAATTAGCAACTCAAATTATAAATTAAGCTCTATTGTTTTAGCACAAACCATATATATATTTTTAACGCGAAAGTTAAAAAAGAGCCGAACAGGACCACTGGTAGCTCGCTAAATTTACCTTTGAAACCCAGATCAACACAAATAAGCATGATTAGTGCAAATATGCCCCAATAGTGACCAATACCATTAATATTCTGAAACGTCTAGTTCAATACATTGATCACTCGAATGCCATTAAGGCCGTTATGGCAACCATTTTAATTAAATTTAAAAAAGTGCACAAGAAAATTAAAAAGTACCTTGAAAATGGAATGTAAAAAACCCTCTGTTCCAGATCAGCTCCAGTTCAATGGTGCCACGTATACGTATGGCACTCGTGGCACACCATTATTGATAGGGGTTCCTTTTACACCCACAATTAAGCAAGACCGTGCGTGTAGGTGTGTGTGTTTGTTTTTTTTTTTTACTAGATGAATTGGTAGGTGTGCATTTGGCTTCTGTTGCTGACTTTGGCATTAAGTACCCCTACCCTTAGATGCCATTACATACACCGGATCAAGAACCTTTATATAATTATAGCGACTTGGGTGCCTTACCTGCCCTACCCGGCCCTGGGTTACCAGGCCTTTCCTCCTGTGTAGGTTTGCACAGGCCGGTTCAAGGTTAGCTAGCAGGCTGCAGCCTAGCATGCTGCCTAATTAGGCCCCTAACCCCTAACAAATTAAGGTGCTAGAATTGATTGCTTCAGCTCAGAAGAAATAAACGAATTAAGCCCTAATTAACTAGGCAGAATTTAGCTTCAAGTAGAAAAAATAATAATTAAGAAGTACATATGTCCAGGGAGAAAAAAACACGAAGATATGAGCTTCATATTTAGTCTTCTGTTTTGTGAAACAATTTTGAAGTCATATGTGTTGTCTTGGATTTATGTTATTTGTTTTGAGCCTACATTTTTTTTTTTTTTTTTTTCATTTTTTTTGTTAAAATCGAAAACTCTCACTTTAAATTTTCTCCTTCGTCGTCGACCCAAGTGTGCAAAAAATCTTCAAAAGGGTTGGCACCACTGAAACAAGCAGGACAAGAATGGCAAGTTGCCGACCGATTCCCATATGTTACGAAGTCAACTTTCATGGACCCATACACCTTAACTTACCACCCGAACCTTAATTGATTGAAAAATCTAAAGGCAAGAATTCATGCCCCTTTCGACGTTGAAAGTCCTAGCCCTAGCTAGCTTTTAAGATGGAACCCTCCCTCGGCGATCGTGTGGTCCTATATATACTCTTAGGAGCGGCTGTAAAAATGTGTTTGGGTCCAAATGAATTTTTCTAATTCTTCATCCTAGATTCCTAAAGTACCTAAGAGCACAAGTTACTTGTTTCTTTCTTAGGTTCTGGGAGTCAAAAGTCATTAAGTGTAAAGAGAAAGAGACGGGAGAACCTGAGAGCTGGTTAATTTTAAAACTGATCTTAATTACCATTAATTGACATGAAGGGTTATGTAGAGATCAACTAATTTCTTCTTTCTGCGGCATTTCGTGAACTCTGCTTTGATGACAGTCGTTAAATGCACTTGTTGTGCGCTTCTATAAATAGAACTTGCACCAGATCTACACCCCAAAGCAACTACAACAGCGTAACTGAGCAGTACTAGTCTCGAGTCCAAAAGAGAATGCAGAAGATGATGGGTTGTGCTATATTGGCCTTTGGATTGATGATTATTGTCGTGACTGCAACTGCGCCCCCTTCCCAAGGCATAGCTTGCAATGATGCTTTAAAGGATTTGGGCCCCTGCCAGTCATTCTTGGTGGCCTCAGGCCCTGCGACTACACCCCCCACCTCTGATTGCTGCCAAGGTGCAGCGTCTGTGATGAAACAGGCTACCACCACTGACACACGAAAGTCTCTGTGCGTGTGTTTCAAAGACGCTGGGAAAAATATGAAAGTCAATGCTGACAGGGCTAAGTCGCTTCCAAAATTTTGTAACTTGAACGTTCCTGTGCCAATTGACCCCAGTGTGAATTGCGACACGTAAATCTCTCATAATTCTCTGCCTCTGTCTGTGTATCATGTGCATGCGCGTTTGTGTTTCTAGATGGTTCATTTGACGAAGATGACCATGGGCTCTAACCAAACAATATCGAGTCTTGTTGCATGTAAAAGTATATATTTCTATTCGCGATGAATCCTATAAACTAATATTATTTCCTTTTGGTGATGCGCAGGATTTCTGCATGAGATGCTCTTGAAGAGATGACAGTGGAATAAACTGGGGGCCGGGGAGAGACAATAGTATCGCCAATTATTTCGTGCCGAAAAATTTATATTAGAGATTCGCTTTTGGCTTTCTTATATATATATGGAAATAAAATGCTTCCCAGTTTGTTTGCAATGCTAGAAACGATCAAGTATGTATTAGTATTAATTAATTGGCCCGATTCCCTCTACTTTTTCGGATTGACCTCCATACAATTTATGAGACGCAATTATATATGGACGTGCTGTTTCTATTGATCAGAACCTGCAGCTTTGTTATGTGTGAACTGTAAACAATTAAGAGTATCACTTCACACAAGCAATTAAGAAACGTCGAGCCACGTACGATCCCCTTTGTTTTGCTGTTGATCATCTTTTTCGATCGACTCTGTCGTTTTATTCTGGAAATCGCAATTTAAGAACCGTGACCGTGCACTTATTTTACTTAATAAGTCATTAATACAATTATCACCGGCCGAAGTAAGTGACTACACCCTTGTCCGTAAGGGTGGGTTTCGGAACCAATAGAACCAAAATGGCTAATATAATTAAGTCATTTTGACTTTTCTCTTTGTCGCCCAATGAGTAAAGTTTTTTAAATAGCAAGAATCTGATGAATTAGTAACAAAGCCATAGAAATTGTTGAAAAATAGATAACTGACAAGTGATAGGTACGGGAAAATAGAGACAATATGCTTTATAGTAGTAATTGAGATAGATAACAATAGTGACTTCTGTTAGTTGAGCTAAATTTATACCTTAGAATACGTTAGGTGGAAAAATTATATTGGCTAGCTAGCTGTCATGGTGTTACTGTAGCAATAATATTGATTCTAATATATATATACAGGTTGGAAGCTTTTAATTAAGTTGGATACAAGTGCTTAAATACTTATAATTTTCTTTTAATTAAATAAATATAATTAAGTCATTTCGAATACAAATTAATTAATTAAGCTCTATATATGTTCTAGCACAAACCAGTACTTCTGAGACGAGAAAAATGAAAAAAAGAAGCAGACTCGTTGCTCAACTCATGCCCCTTCGGACCCATCTAACGACCACATATAAGCATGAAGCAAGTCCAAAAATTGTCACAAAAATTAACAAAATGGTACGACTTCACCAACTCATGCTGAGGTCGAGTTTCAATTTATTAACGTCCTACAACCAAACTACTGTACTACCCTAAAAGCTTACAACCAAGTTCCACATGGCACAAATGCACCACTCTTAGAACCAAACTACGTACACTTACACTAAAAGCTTACAACCAAACTACACAACACCATTAATACACACCAAATCTTACAACCAAGCTACACAACACCACAACACCAACTGAGCTACCTTTAATTGAGCTGCCAATAGTCCTGGATAGTCCAAGGACTCCACTATGCGACCCCGCAAACAAATACGTACGTACAGAGGACCATTACAAAAAAGACTAAAAAGAAGGACGGAAAGTTCGAAACGGAATTCATTGAAGCTAAGGGTTATGTAGAGAAAGCACAACAGTTAACTCAATATTGCAAATTCAACAACCCTCTGCCCATTTCTCCGAATGCAGACTGCAGCACGTAATCATTTCTCGCTCTCTATTTCTTACCTCAGAATTTAGTGCATGGTGTCATTTTAGTACAATTGCGAAGCAAATAACGTTTTTAGGCAAGCGTTAGGCGAAAAGAATCTACGTGATTCATGCATTCTCTGCACTAAATGATTTTCTTCGGTGATTTGCAGAGTTTCATGATCCTCTAAAAGGTGCAGATGCCAGGAAACTAAACAAACTATTGAAGAAGGAATATTAGCAATAAGGCGTATGTTTGGTGATGAACAGATATGTATCAGATATTGGTTCTGGCCATCTTAAAGGATGCTTGAATAATGAATACGATTTAAACGATTTTTCCAGCTTCTTTCAATTCTATTGCAAGTCCAAGCCTTTTTTTTTCCCCCAATTTTAGCCCCCATCTCTGCATCAAAAACTGCAGGAGACCATGCAATACCTACAGGTTTATTCTTAAAATGCTGTAATCTCTACTTTTAGAAGTCACAGGAGATCCATTTTTACCTGGATAAATTTGTTCAGCGATGTGGTTGTTTTCCAAATCAAGACGATTTCATTGGTAGCAAAAAGCTACGGAAGAGGAAACAAAATTTACCTACATTTAAAGTCCCTAATCCCCCCATACGATCTCTCCAAAATACAACAGCAATATTCAACCAAACCTGCGGGCACCATCTAGAAAAAATGCAGAATATATATATGGCGTTGGCTGATCTGGTCCTCTGGACTAAGCAATTGGTTTAGCACAATCGGCGGCGGACTCACTATAAAGGGATCGGTTAGTATGCCGAGCGCCTAAGGGTTGAGCATCATTGATGTACGGCTCAGATCCATTTTTCAAGATCTAAGGGTTGAGATTAAAACACGTCAATTAATGAAATAACCCACCCGGTGCTTTGAATGACCCATTAACCCACCCGGTTCGACTCGTTTTGTTGATGACCTGCGAAGCAACCCGATTTTTAGTCTTCTTCTTCTCACATCTCCCACTTCCCAGACCCACAGCCGTCGCGCCCAGCCTCCCCCCAGCTCCTCGTGCCGGCCCTCTGTCGCCCACTGTCAAAGACTGTCAAAACAGGTACCAATGCCGTCGTGCCCAGCTTCTTCTTATGAAATATTTACTTCATTTAACGTTTATATTCATTTCGTCTGCAACATGGAGTGTTTTCGTCAAACAATGTCCTGTAGATTGAATTCATCTACTTGTTCCTTATGAAAGTTCTTCAATGTGATTTAGCTTTTGGTCCATTTCCGATATTTAGTTTATCCTCTGTAGTGAAAATTTCGTGATGGAAGACTTGGAGCTTTGTGTTGCTAGTAGGATGTAGATATGGTTCTTTATCTCATGTTAGTGTTCCTGCGATGCCTAGTTTTCGCTTATGTCCATTGCAAGTGGCTTCCATAGCTTGAATGTCTGGTTTTCTTAGGTGGGTGTGGTATTCTTTGGAACAGAGTTGCTGTAAGCTGTGTTTTAGATTGAGACATGGGAATTGGGAGTGGGAGCAGGGGAGGGTATGTGTAGACATTAAGATAAAGTGGCCAAATGATATTTACTTAAATGGCCTTAAAATTAGAACGCCTGGAACACGGCCTGTTTGTAGAGCAGCAAACGAGGAACGTGTGGCGAGGAAGACGCTGGGCTTCTGGGCAGCATGCAAGATTTGAAAAGGGAGAAGATTTTTCTACAACCAGCACGCAAGGTTGGGCAGCACGCAAGGTTGGGCATTCAAAGCACCGGGTGGGACGTTAATGGGTAATTCAAAGCACCAGGTGATTATTTCATTAATTGACATGTTTTAATCTCAGCCCTTAGATCTTGAAAAATGGATCTGAGCCGTACATCAGTATGCTCAGCACCTTAGGTGCTCAGCATGCTAACCGATCCCCACTATAAATGGGGGCCTAAAGCGAAAAATCAAAATAAGGTCTTTCAAAAAAGAATTGATTTATTAGATTGGTCAGTGTTTAGTTGGGAATTCATAATTTTTAGGTACATGCATTTGAGAAAAAAAAATCAGTTTCAGTATCATTTTTCTAGTTAATTTAAACGATGTAATTACATATCATGCATTTAAAAAATGAAAGAAATAAGTTATAAAAACAATCCAAAATAGCCAAATGAGAACTAAAAGAGAGGATATTAAAGAGCACATGCAAAAAATCTATAGGAAAGTGTTTTTCAGCCCTATTTGGGCTTCCCCCCTAAGTTTTCAATATTAATACACTTAGAGTGGCTTTTCTAAACTTTTCTTTTTTATCCAATTTTTTCCAGCATTTGTGTTGAGAGTTTTTTTTTTTCGTTCACGCAGCTTCACCATTTTCAATTCCTTTTTTCTTTTTCTAAGGCTGAAGTTGTTTAATTGTTTTTTGTAGGGGGACAATATCCCATGAACCGCACTGAGCGCAATTTTGTGAGGAATTTTTGGCAGTGGAATCCAATTTAGTTTTTCTACCAGTCTCTCCATACGTTAGAATTTGAGTAGTACATATAACATTGCTAAATGGTAGTAATTATCTTTTGAAATACCATTAAATGCAAATATAACAGATCTTATCACTCTTAATTTCTTCACAGAATCACGTAGACTGAAATACAATTGCGTCTAAACTTGCAAGATCAAGCTTTCAAGTTGAAAGCATGAACTAAATATACTCTGGTCACCCTTTTATATGCTTACTCTTATTGAAAGCAATATTTGCCGATGAATTACACTTGAGGAAAGAATAACGAATAGTTATTCCTGGTCTATATAAGCTATCCCGTAGGAGATAATCACCCAACAAATTCTATCCTATGTTTTTATGTACAAGGCAAAGAAACTTAATTAGCCTGCTGGTTTGAAGTGGTCGTTTTGGCATGCACAATGTTTTTGAAGCTATATTGTCCAAACTTTAAAAATGTAGGGAGCAATTTCCTGCCGAATTGTACCATGCAATTCGGAGAGAGATAGACACAACAGGTGGATCTTATTATTGGACTCATGTTGTCCAAAACTTTACATGAAAAACATTAAATAGCGTAAGTATGCCTGTCTTTGTGTTTATCATTTTCCTAATCCAAAATGGTAGATAACATCTAAAGCTTTCTCTTAAATGAGTAAGTCATCAAAGTCTAGATAAACTTATGTACTAGAATTGGAAAGTACACAAAATCTCATAATTAAGACCTTAAAAATGCCTGGAATCCAACACGAAACTTTAGTACTCCAGTTCAGTGGTGCCATAATGGCACTCGTGGCACACCCTTATAAATAGAGGTTCTTTGTACATTCTAAAGCATGTTCATTCGTGTGGCTAAGGAAAAAAGGACGAAAAGAAGGAGCCCATAGCTAGAAAAGATATGGGGAAGAAACTAATGAGAGGTTGGTCTGTAGTGGCTTTTGGGTTTGTGGTTTTGATCTTCAGTGCATGCCCTTCAGATGCCATCACATGCCCCGAGGCTATAAAAAGCTTGGCTCCCTGCCAGGACTTCTTGGTGGGTGATGCCGCTAAGCCAAGCCCTTTCTGCTGCGCGGGTGTGCAAAGCATTCTCAGCCAGGCTGGCACCCCCGAAACCCGCAGGGATCTTTGCGAGTGTTTCAAAAAGGCTGCTGCAGCAGGTGGTGTTAAAATCGACAAAGCAAAACAGATTCCCAACTCCTGCGGAATCAGCCTTCCCGTACCGATTGATCCTAATGTGGACTGCAGCAAGTAATGATCTCTCTCTATATTTAACACTGTCTCACATCTCAATTTAGTAAGCAGCGTTATTCTTTGTTGAATTGTGAAGCACATAATATCTTCATCAATTTTTTGTGATGAATCTATGTCGCACTACGTCCATTCGGCTCTGTACTGATTTGCTTTTCTTTGGAAATGTGCAGAATTCCGTGATACTCTAGCAGATGCCAATAAAACAAGCTCGAAAGAACGAATAGAAAAACCGAATTTAGATTTCGTGATGCGAAAACTTATGTAGCAGATCTTGATTTCAGCCATCTTCTTTATGCTTGCTTCAATGAATAAGAGTTAAATGGATTTCTAGTTTATTTCCCTTCTATTTCTATAACTTCTACGATTTTACACGATACTAGTCCTTAGCTATAGCTGCACTAAAAGTGCCGGACATACGGACATTACAAGCTTATTCTCTGAGTACTGCAGTAAGCTTCACATGATAACTGAATAGTTATTCTAAAGGAGGATCAGAGCATAAGATCTAATTGGCAAATGTTGAACCTGTAGTAGCATAGGACAAGGACCGTTCTGTTTTCTCTCTCTACCTCTTCTTTTTACCTAACTTCAAAATCTTATATGCCCGGCCATACCAACATGGGAAACCTAGCTTCCATGTTCTTCATCTTTGATTTCTCTTCGCAACGCAATAATAATTGCTGCATCTGAAATCGTTCGATCGGAAACATAGGCCTTCATAATTTATAACTGACCTAGGATAAGTTCGCAAGCAGCATACACTAAACCTTAGTTCTCCCAAAGAAAGGAAATGTCTGAGCTCCAATTCCCTAGACGTTCTTGTACACTTGTTGCAGAGTCGTTGCTATAACTAAGCGAATAAGTCCCCAGGCACCCGCGTCCAAGCCGTAAAGAAGATGGGAAAGAAAACGTGGATTGGTCTTGCGCTCTATTTGTTTTCATCTAGAGAGAAGATTTATTCTGCTGTTTGTTTGTCGATATTTCTCTCAATAGTTGGGCAGGTTGATTGTTGATATCAGTGCTTGACATTCGGACGCACTTTACATGCGCTGAGCTCATAGCGACGTTGTTGCCCTGCCAGCCATTCCAGCCACAGACCCAAAGGAAAATGGAAAAGCAAATGATAGGTTGCTCGGTACTCATGACTTTTGTGTTAGTGATTAATTGTGTCTTCAGTGCATGCCCCTCAGATGCCTTCACATGTTTATAGGCTGCAACAAGTTTGTCACCCTGCCAGCCGTTCTTGGTGGGTTCTGACCTACAGCCAGGCTCTCCCTGCTGTGTGAGTGTGCGAAACGTTCTCAAAGAGGCAGGCTTTTCCTTGCACAGCACGCAGGGCTCTTTGTGAATGTTACAAAACGGCTAGTGCAGAAATTGGTGTGAAGACAGAGAAAGCACAACAGTTAACTCCATATTGCAAATTCAACAACCCTCTGCCCATTTCTCCGGATGCAGACTGCAGCACGCAATCATTTTTGCTACAATTGCGAAGCAAATAACGTTTTTAGGCAAGTGTTAGGTGAAAAGAATCTATGTGCTTCATGCATTCTCTGCACTAAATGATTTTCTTCAGTGATTTGCATAGTTTCGTGATCCTCTAAAAGGTGCAGATGCCAGGAAATTAAACAAACTTGAAGAAGGAATAGCAATAAGGAGTATGTTTTCTGATGAACAGAACCTGTATGAGATATTGGTTCTGGCCATCTTAAGGATGCTTGAATAATGAATACGAGTTAAACGATTTTTCCAGCTTCTTTCAATTCTATTGCAAGTCCACGCCTTTCCTTTTTTCCCAATTTTGGCCCCCATCTCTGCTTCAAAAACTGCAGGAGATCATGCAATACCAACAAGTTTATTCTAAAAATGCAGTAATCTCTACACTTAGACGTCACAGGAGATCGATTTTTACCTGGATAAATTTCTTCAGCGATGTGGTACTTGTTTTCCAAATCAAGACGATTTCACTGGTAGCAAAAAGCTACGGAAGAGGAAACAATTTTTACCTACATTTAAAGTCCCTAATCCCCCCATACGATCTCGCAAAAATACAACAGCATTAATATTCAACCAAACCTGCAGGCACCATCTAGAAAAAGAGAAAAAGATGCAAAATATATATGGCGGCGTTGGCTGAAATGGTCCTCTGGACTAAGCAAATGGTTTAGCGCAATCGGCGGCGACTCACTATAAATCGGGGGCTAAAGCGAAAAATCAAAATAAGGTCCTTTTAAATTTTTTTTACTTAACAATATTATATATATACACATTAAATTTGGATTTACTTTTTGACTTTCTGAATTGAATATTGATGGTATTCAATAATTTATTTATACGAGACAATACAATTCAAATAATAAAATCTATCTTTTCCTATCAATTAGTTTAAGCCTTTTGAGATCGCTAAGTGGTAGATTATAAATTATATAATTAAATTTTAATTTTAAAATAATTCTCTTAAAGCAGCAATAAGTATGACAAATAGTATATATTTAAGAAATGCAAACATTTTTAAAAAGAATTGATTTATTAGATATGTCAGTGTTTAGTTGGGAATTCATAATTTTTAGGTACATGCATTTGAGAAAAAAAAAAATCAGTTTCAGTATCATTTTTCTAGTGAATTTAAACGATGTAATTTCATATCAAGCATTTAAAAAAATGAAAGAAATAAGCTATAAAAGCAATCCAAAATAGCCAAATTAGAACTAAAAGGAGTGCATATTAAAGAGCACATGCAAAAAATCTATAGGAAAGTGTTTTTCAGCCTTATTTGGGCTTCCCCCTAAGTTTTCAATATTAATATATACACTTAGCGTCGCTTTTCTAAACTTTTCTTTTTTATCCAATTTTTTCCAGCATTTGTGTTGAGAGTTTTTTTTTTTCGTTCATGCTGCTTCACCATTTTCAAATATTCCTTTTTTCTTTTTTCTAAGGCTTAAGTTGTTTAATTAATTTTTTTTTTGTAGGGGGACTCTATCCCATGAGCCGCCCTGAGCGCAATTTTGTGAGGAAATTATTGGCAGTGGAATCCAATTTATTTTTGCTACCAGTCTCTCCATACGTGGAAATTGAGTAGTATATATAACATTGCTAAATGGTAGCAAATATCTTTTGAAATACCATTAAATGCAAATATAACAGATCTTATCACTCTTAATTTCTTCACAGAATCACATAGACTGAAACACAATAGCGTCTAAACTTGCAAGCTCAAGCTTTCAAGTTGAAAACATGAACTAAATACTCCGTCACCCTTTAAATGCTTAATCTTGTTGAAAGCAATATTTGCCGATGAATTACACTTGAGGAAAGAATAACGAATAGTTATTCCTGGTTTATATAAGCTATCTCGTAGGAGATAATCACCCAACAAGTTCTATCCTATGTTTTTATGAACAAGGCAAAGAAACTTATAATTAGGCTGCTGGCTTGAAGTGGTCGTTTTAGCATGCACAATGTTTTAGAAGCTATATTGTCCAAACTTTAAAAATTGTAGGGAGCAATTTCCTGCCCTGAATTGTACAATGTAATTCGGAGATCAGAGATAGACACAATAAGTGGATTCTATTATAGGTTTCATGTTGTCAAAATTTTACATAAAAACATTAAATAGTGTAAGGTACACCTGTCTTTGTGTCTATCCTTTTTCCTAATCCAAAATGGTTGATAACAGCTAAGCCTTTTCTCTTAAATGAGTAAGTCTTTTAAGTCCAGATAAACTTATGTATTAGAATTGGAAAGTATACAAATCTCGTAATTAAGACCTTGAAAATGCCTGGAATCCAATACGAATGCATGGATCCTATTGTAGGCTGATGTTGTCCGAAACTTTACATGAAAAATATTAAATAGTGTAAAGTCGACCTGTCTTTGTGTCTATCATTTTCCTAATCCAAAATGGTAGATAACATCTAAGCCTTTCTCTTAAATGAGTAAGTCTTCTAAGTCCAGATAAACTTATGTATTAGAATTGGAAAGTACACAAAATCTCGTAATTAAGACCTTGAAAATGCATGGAATCCAACACGAAACTTTAGTACTCCATTTCAGTGGTGCCATAATGGCACTCGTGGCACACTTATAAATAGAGGTTCTTTGTACATTCTAAAGCATGTTCATTCGTGTGGCTAACGAAAAAAGGACGAAAAGAAGGAGCCCATAGCTAGAAAAGATATGGGAAGAAACTAATGAGAGGTTGGTCTGTAGTGGCTTTTGGGTTTGTGGTTTTGATCTTCAGTGCATGCCCTTCAGATGCCATCACATGCCCCGAGGCTATAAAAAGCTTGGCTCCCTGCCAGGACTTCTTGGTGGGTGATGCCGCTAAGCCAAGCCCTTTCTGCTGCGCGGGTGTGCAAAGCATTCTCAGCCAGGCTGGCACCCCCGAAACCCGCAGGGATCTTTGCGAGTGTTTCAAAAAGGCTGCTGCAGCAGGTGGTGTTAAATCGACAAAGCAAAACAGATTCCCAACTCCTGCGGAATCAGCCTTCCCGTACCGATTGATCCTAATGTGGACTGCAGCAAGTAATGATCTCTCTCTTTATTTGACACTGTCTCACATCTCAATTTAGTAGCCAGCGTTATTCTTTGTTGAATTGTGAAGCACATAATATCTTCATCAATTTTTTGTGATGAATCTATGTCGCACTACGTGCATTCGGCTCTGTACTGATTTGCTTTTCTTTGGAAATGTGCAGAATTCCGTGATACTCTAGCAGATGCCAATAAAACAAGCTCGAAAGAACGAATAGCAAAACCGAATTTAGATTTCGTGATGCGAAAACTTATGTAGCAGATCTTGATTTCAGCCATCTTCTTTATGCTTCAATGAATAAGAGTTAAATGGATTTCTAGTTTCTTTCCCTTCTCTTTCAATAACTTCTACGACTTTACACGATATTAGTCCCTATAGCAGCACTAAAAAGTGCGGAGATACGTACATTACAGGTTTATTCTCTAAGTGCAGTAAGCTTCACACAACTTGAATAGTTATTTTACACGGGGAATATCAGAGCATAAGATATCTAATTGGCAATTGTTGAACCTGTAGTAGCATAGGATAAGGACATATACATTCATAATTTTAAGACCTGGAAAATCTTACGTAACATCAAACCTTAATTTCCCAAAGAAAGGAAATGTCTGAGCTCCAATTCATAGAGGTTACTTGTACACTGTTGCAAGTTGGTACTATAACTAAGCGAAAAAGTCCTCCGGCATCCACAAACAAGCCGAAAAAAGGTGGAAAAGAAAACGATGGATTTGTCTGCATTGGTTGTTGGGCTGGTGATTGTTGATATCGGTGCTTGACCTTCTGACTCCCTTTACATGCGCTGAGCTCATAACGACGTTGTTGCCCTGCCAGCCATTCCTGGTTTGTTGTTGCTGGCCGTTGATTTCCAGGCCTTCCTTGCTGTATAGGCCGTGCGCGCATCATTTTCAAACAGGCTCACAACACCAACAAACGCAGGCGGCAGGGCTCTGTACGAGTGTTTCAAACAGGCTGCTGCCGAACCTGGCGTTAAGACGAGAGAGCTAATTTTAGATTCCCCGTCTCTTCAAAGTCAACTCTCACGTACGCATTGACCCTAATGTGGACTGTAGCACATAATCCCTCTCTAATGGATATTGTTTATGTATTCTCTGTATTAATATGTTTTCCGATTGTGATTCTCGGAGTACCATGATACTCTAAAGGGTGTATATTCCATTAAAAGAAACCTTGAAGAAGCAATAAGAATACGAAAATAGGCAGAACCAGCGAGGAGCGGTGGGGGTCAGCCACCCCTATCGCCTGAAAATCTGTTAAAATTTTATTTTATTCTTAATATGGCCGCCCCCCTTAGACTCTATAGATTCTGTTTATGAATCTCGAATTTCAATGTTGATGGGTGATCACATGTTTCGCTCATTCAAAGTTCTCTTCTTGTTTTCTTTATTCTCCTCATGCATACTGTTTCCGGGTTTGTAATTAAGTACTTCCGGTTAGGTGTGGGTGACTGACAATCTGACCCCTGGAGCTTAATAGAAGAGCTTTGAATATTCTTGGTTAAAGAAGAGCATTGAGGGTTGTACTATTTCTCTCCTTTAATACGTAGGCATTCGAGTAAAACTCTATACTTTAGAGAGAGAGAAAATAAAAGCTTTGTTTAGGTTCTATATGCAATCTTTGTGCTGAAGAAAAGGGTCATCAAATACACACTTCAAAGATATGGGCTCATTTTTTCAATTTCTTTATTTTTGGAGGATTTCGAAACGAATAAGAAATATGGATTAAAAAGAGAAAAAGATCATATATTCCAGTTGCATATTTGGGTGTTCACTCTTTTTCAATAAATCAACTGATTAGTCGTTATTTTCTTAATAA
The DNA here is from genome assembly GCA_003952965.2 of Morella rubra. Taxonomy (NCBI): domain Eukaryota; kingdom Viridiplantae; phylum Streptophyta; class Magnoliopsida; order Fagales; family Myricaceae; genus Morella; species Morella rubra. Next base: position 5,893,305 of record CM025850.1, on the reverse strand, counting down.
GCTTATAATGTACTTAGTTCCTTTTAATTTGCTATTAGGTCTTGAATTGTCATGTATCTAAAATTAAAAATTTACGTGCTTAGTTCCTTTCAATTGGTAATTTTTCCTTAGCTTTTATTCATCATTCTACTATGTAGTGCAGTATGGAGTTTATGGAAATTTTGTTAGTTTTAATTCTAGTTTCTGCTTGTTTGAAAAATAAATTATTGCAAGATCATGTTATTTTCTTCACAAAGTGGTAAATATTTCATCATCGTGTTAGTCTTTCCAGGATTCTTTTTTTTTTTAAAGTGCTTAGAGCATTTGTCTAGGATGCTCAGCTAGCACTTTGTAGGAAAAATTTTAATTCTAAAACACTTTTGTATTATATAGGAAATTTTTTTTTTGTTATTTCGCCTTAAGTATTTCTCCCTTTCCCATTGAGTCCTGGCTCCACCAACGTTAACTAAATATATTATGCATACATTTTGTAGTAGCTCTTGATTCTTGCCTACTAATTATCTAACCCGAATACCAGTTAACAAAAATTTCTGGTTTCTTTGGTTCTTATTTTGAAAGTCTTAACTCAGATTATAGTAAGTGGTAGATCCAAATTGAGGGGCAAAACTCTAAGGCGAAATCGTCCCAATTCATTAACTAAACCAAACGTAGCTGCAGAAGAATGAAAAGCCAAAGCTATTAATTACTTAAAATTCCTCGACTGTGTACTTCATTGTATTTTATTATTATTATTGCTGAAAGAGGTTAGTTAGACAGATATAGGCATCATTTGCACGTGGTATCACGGTTTAGAAAGATTTTCTTTTAATTTTTTCCTTCAATAGTAAATTATGTTTTTGAGACATTTACGTGCGACAGAATAAGAAGTTAAGTGTTTTGTCACAAATCAAATGTTTAAATATATCAGCTTCGAAATCAACGTTTGACGTGCATGGAGTCCAACTAGTTTGTTCAATAATCAATATACGATGGAGGGCATTAAAGATCAATACACGGGGGCTGGTAGAATTCCCGGCTCGACCCCCCGGTGTCGGACTGTAGTCTCTGTTATATTAATTTTTAAGATTTTTAAGGACGTCTCGATTAACTCGAATCACATCCTCTAGTTAAATTATATTTCAATGATTGATTTGATAAAAGTAACATGATTACTAAAAGTTGATAATTTGCATCGTTTATTTGGCTAAAGAAAATAGGGAAATCAAAATTTTATTCCAACACCATTAGTCAAGGAGAATCCTTTCCTTGTTGAAGGATCGAGTGCTTGTTCCATTACAAAAGTTTATGACTGGATTAGGAAAATGAAAAGGCAAAGAATGTCCCTTTCGATTTTGAAATTCTTAATGGATGTCTTCCCTTCTTGTGGCCCTAGTACTCTTAGTTGCTAAAGAGGGAAAATGTGTTTGGTACAAGCAAATCTTATTGGTTCTCAAGGTCGAGGCTCAGTGTCAAAAAGCCTATAGAAAATATCACCTTGTGAGTTGGAGGGGTTCAAATTTTGGCGGGTTTGGATGTCACTTAAAATCAAGCTCCATGACATATGAATATACCTGGATTAAGTGGGTTAGGACAATAACACTATCAATGAACCTTTTGTTTTTCTTTTTTTGAAAAAGTAAATCTTACCCATTCCTTACCCCTTCTAAAGCAAATAGGCATGTATATTGTTGGACACATTTTTCCCTTTTTGTTTGTTTGTTACGTTTTGTTTATATCCCAAGACTCTAGACACAGCATAAGTTATGCTTTCCGATTCTCGAAGTCAGTCATTTATCTAAATGGATACATCTTTTACTGATTCTTTCTTAAGGGTTAAGCCAGCTCCTTGGCATTTACTCTCTTACTTGACTATATATTCTTAATAGCATATAGTTATTAAATTTGGTAATATCAAATATTCGATGAGGTTATAAATTAATTAAGAATAGTTTGCCTAAAATACATAATTTAAGTGAGAGAATATAAAACAGATAACTTTAAACACACATTACTTATTAATTCAATACTATTTTTGAAAGTTAATGTCTATATTTGCATTCATTAAATACATATCATTTATGATTTGCTGTTTCTTGTATGACAGATAGGATACAGATAACCTTGCATTCAAACACACCCATGTAATTAAGGTGCATTTATTTTATTAACTTAGTATTATAATAACTAATAACAATTAAAAAAATATATAATTCAATGCACCTGCTGGCAATGTCTTGGCAATACAGAAAGTTCCAAAAAAATGGACTTCTGGTTTGTGAGCCCAATATGGTTTAACATGGTCATAGATGGAAAGCAGACACTGATTTTAAAGCTAATGCTCTTAATTACTAATTAATTTACACAAATTGAAGTTATCACTTTCTTCCTTTTGGGCCTTTCATGAACTATACTTTAATGATAGTCATTGAATGTACTTGTAGAACGCCTCTATAATAGATCAGCTCTCACCCAGACACTCCAAAGCAAGTTCAAGAGTGAAGCTAATTAAGAATCTTTAGTCCTCCAAATTAAGAGAATGGAGAAGATGATGGGTTGTGCTGTAGTGGCCTTTGGGTTAATGGTTTTGGTCCTGAATGCAACTGCAAGCCTTCCAAATGACATAACGTGCGCTGATGCTGTAAAGGCTTTGCTGCCTTGCAAGTCATTCTTGGTGGGGACTGGCCCAGTGACTGCTCCCCCTAGCTCTGACTGCTGCCAAGGTGCACAGTCTGTACTGAAAGAGGCTAATACCCCTGAAACACTTAGGGCTTTGTGTGTGTGCTTCAAAGATGCAGCAAAAAAATTGGGTGTTAATCCTGACAGAGCTGGATCAATCCCCAAATTCTGTGACATGAAGGTTCCTGTGCCAATTGATCCCAATGTGGATTGCACCAAGTAATCTCTCTTCTCTCTTTTGTGTCTAAACAATCTTTAGTCCTGTTGCATGTAAAGTATTTACACTCCTGACGAATCCTATCCACTAATTAGCATTTTTTTCTTTGGTGACGTATAGGATCTAAAGAGATACTTTTGAGGAGATGCGGGTGGAAATTGGGATGAACTAGGGGGAAGAAAGAACATTAATGTAGCAAATTATTTGGTGTTACAAAAATTATCCGAGCTTGACTCTTTTGGCTTTCTTCTATTTACAGAAAGAGATTATCCCAACAAATAAATAAAATGATTCCCATTTCTTTCAATGTTATCAACATGATTCCCTCTTCTTTTTTCATATTAACCATGCTCCTGATCCATATCATGCATAGGAATTGGGATGCAATAAAAATCTGAATGTTGTTGTTGTTATCGATCATAATCATCTTTGTTTTGGGTGAGCAATTTGATAATATAACTTCACGTAAGTAAAGAAATTCGAGCAAGTATTTTTTTTCTGTTTTTGGTTGTTGATCACAAGTCCTTAAGAACTTTTGACATTCAAAATTAAACCGATGAGATTCTACTGTGATATATTCGAAACACAACTCTGCTATAAGTCACCAAGTTAAGAGATTTTATCATGCATTTTTTTTGGGGGGAATTTTCCGTCCTAAAAAATAAATTTTGTTGTAGCACGCCCTAATCGCAAGAGGGGAAGAACAAAATGATGGCTTGTGCAATGTGGGCCTTTGGAATGATAATTTTGGTCGTGAACCCAAATGGAAGCCCATCAGATGACATCCCTTCCACCCCAACCACAAGTCAGTCTTGGTGGGTTCCTGGCCCAAGGACTACTCCTCCCAGTGGCAGCTTTGCCAAGGAACAGAATCTGTCGAAACAGGCAACAACCACACACGCACGACTGATCTTTTTTTGTGTGTTTTAAATACGTTGGAAAAAAGATATTGGTGCGTTTTAACAAAAAAAAAGATATTGGTGCTAATCTTGATAGCGCCTGAATTGATTCCCAAAGTTTGCGAGTAAAGAAACTTCCAGAACGGATTAGCCCTAAGGAGACGGCAGCAAAGCAATCTCGCCCTCTCCTCTTCCCTCTTGCTTATTATACTCAAAGTAATGTGAATTATTGCATCCATGTGCATGTATAGTATACTCAAGTATGTGAAGATTGCATCTATATTGAGAAAGGATTCTGTGTGAAGAGAATTTGTGCAAAACTATATATACAAAGCGACTATGATTCACGTAATTTAATGAAGCTAAATTAAGATTGAGTCACATCATTTTGTGTCTTTACTTCATTAAAACATTAGATTTGTATATTTATATTACAATTGTCGATTTACATGACTTTGCACATAATCTATTTTATGTACGTATATATTTACAAAATTTTGCGTTGAAAATATTATCGGAACTTGTCATGTTTGGCCATCTTCAAATAGTATAAACGCTATTGATCATGCTGTAAATGCAATATTACATTTTTGAGTTGTTGGAGAATTAATGAAATTTATATCGATAGGCTAGCTGGTGGTGCAAAAGTGTGAAATTATTGAAAATGTTGTCGAATCTCAATCTATGATGTTATGCTTAATTTCAAGTTGGATACTTGTCAGATTTTAAATCCCATTTTATTTTAAATAAAATGTAATTAATTAGCAACTCAAATTATAAATTAAGGCTCTATTGTTTTAGCAAAAACCATATATATATATTTTTAACGCGAAAGTTAAAAAGAGCGAACTGGACCACTGGTAGCTCGCTAAATTTACCTTTGAAACCCAGATCAACACAAATAAGCATGATTAGTGCAAATATGCCGCAATAGTGACCAATACCATTAATTAGGGCTGGACAATCGAAAATCCAATCCGATTTTTAGACTGGATTTTCCGGTTGTAGTTAAATGCAAGGACCGGACCAAAACAATCCGGTCTGGACCACTTAATTGGTCCTTCATTTTTTTTTTCTTAAGCTTTTATTTTATTTTTCTCATTTTCAGCTCACATCACTTATAACACCCCTAATATAGTTAAACTTATAAATCATTTCTAAATTTAATGGCTATAAACCCTAATATAGTTAACATCTATCACTTATTAATTATTTCTAAATTTAATGGCTATAACCCTAATAACTAATTATTTCCTATAATAATATAGTTAAACTAAATTTAATGGCCCTAAATTTAATGGCTATAACTAATATAGTTAAACATTTCTAATCACAAATTATTTCTAAATTTAATGGTTATAACCCCTATCACTTATTACAAGTACATTAATGTCAATTGTAAGGGATTTTCATTTAAATTACACTTAAATATGTCCAATTTTCTTCGTTAACATTACTTCCAATATAGCTATTGAATTGTAAAATTAATGTAAAAAGGGAGTGAATTTAATCGTAAGATAACAAATTAGTTGCAAATGTCTCAAAAAATTAAGCATCATAACTTCATAAGTCAAAATACAAATGTCTCAAACACGCACAAACAAATACATTAACAAACTAAAAAGCTTGCAAATGTCACAAATGAGTCTCCTCCTCAAGTCTTACCGGTGGTTGATGTCCCAAGTTCGCTTACTGTTGTGCTATTGCTTGCCATTTCTGCAAGTTTAAATGTCAATAAATGTTAAAAACAAATAAATATAAGCATAGAGAAAATAAAAAGAGAATTAAAACTACAAACACATTTTTTTTTTACCGGAATCCATGTCATAACTCTCAATACAATCCAAATTTCTTTGATGTTAATTGGTTCCTTTTCATCCGCACGTCTCAATCAATCTTGGGTGCAAACGAGGGCCTCCACAGTCGCTGGAGCTAATGAACTCCGAAATGGATCAAGTACACACCCCCTATACTAAAAGCGGACTCTGAAAGACACAGTAGAGATAGAGATAGCCAATACATCCCGTGCAATCCTAGCAATGACGGGATATCGTAAATCATTATCCTTCCACCATTTCAATATGTCAAAATTCTTGTCTGGAGCAACAAGTGGATCAGCTAAATACCGATCAATTTCTAAGTTTGCACTGAAACTTGATGAATATGTTCCAAACGACACAGCCGTGTTCCAATAATCCTCAAATAAAATTAGCTTGCCGCTAGAGCCCACAACAACTGGAGGAGGAGGAGGCACACTACTAGTAGATGAATGCACCTGAGCCTGAGGTAACCCCAACGCATATTCATCAAACAATCCACGAAACAAGTCACTTATACTGGCCACCAACTTCTCTCCCTCTATTCCACCATACATCAACCTTACCATTTGTCCATTACTTGTAACTTAGACTGTGGATCAATCACATTTGCAATAAATATCAACAAATTTAACCAATCATTCCTCCCCCAATATTTTTGGTACTTAACCATCATAACATCAGCCATGTCTTTCAATCTTTTGTCCGTACTTTGTGAATAACGACACAAATGAGAATGCACCCCATAGAGTCCATGGAAGTAGGAATTCGAAGTAACATACAAAGAACCAAGAAAATTGCACCGTAGCATCATAAAAGAGTTCAAGAAACTTGCAAAATATCCTTATTTTTCCCCAGTCCTCTTTTGTTGGAGGTCCCAAGTTCCTCTTCCCACACTCACCTTCGTAAAATGAGAAGATAATCAACATCATCACTCTCCATTCTATCAAAAGCAAACTCATATTGCTGAGCAACATTCTAACATCAAATAAGTAGAGTTCCAACAAATTGAAACATCAAGGCAAAAATTCTTGGAACATTTGATCCTCTCATTCTCAACACATTGATTAAACTTGATAAGTCTTGCAGGAGAAGACCGCACATACCTAATTGCATTTCACAAAAAAATGTAAGTAATAAAAATAAACGAATTATACATAGTACTAAGAAATGAAAAAAAAAATACATACCTAATTGCATCACGAACCCTTGTAATTGCATCATCATTTATCTTCAACCCATCACCAACCACAAGATTCATAATATGCGCACATCTCATGTGAATGTAAAGACCATTCAACACATTACTTCTAGATGCCTCTTCAAGTAACCAATAACTGTATCATTTAAAGACGCGTTATCAACTGTAATGGTCATAATCTTGTCAATTCCCCAATCATAAAAACACTCCTCCACTTGCGCCCCAATTGTATCTCCTTTGTGATTATCAATCAAACGAAAGCTAATCACCATTTTCTGCAATTTCACTCCTTATCAATCTAATGGGCAGTGACAACCATATAGCTCAAATTTTGAATCGAAGTCCAAGTATTAGGTGAGACAAACTCTACTATCACAAGCCCTCATATACACTTCAACCATGCTTTTTGATCCTTAAAAATGTCCATACAAGTCCTAGCAATGGTCATGAGAGATGAGACTTGAAATCTAGGCTCTAGCATCTGTACAAACTTTCTAAATTAGGGAGACTCAAAATCTAAAAGGGAGCTCATCAACAATAAGAAATTCTGCCAAAGCTTGACGAAGAGCTATTGCATGATTATGGTCAAATTTTTTTGCCAACACCAAATTACTAGGGTTCTCATCACCCTCAACTCCTTTCTCATATGCTAAAGTTTTTTGCCTCTTGTCTTGTTTTAGGGGTAGCTGATTAGGGTTTTTCTTACATTTATAAGATGGTCCAACAAATTTTTCGTTCTATTCCTATTTCCATCTGCAGCATAATCAGCATCACAATAGTTGCAAAATGCCCTGGGGTGGTGGGTCACCAATATACTTCTTTGTAAAGAAAGTCCAAACCATAGATTGATTCTTTCTTTTTGGTTTAGGTGGTTCACTACTTGGTGGAGGAATATCTAAAACATCTTCCTCCTCAACCATCATATCCACATCCTTTAAACTCAATCCTAGCATCAACAGTACGGTCCGAACGATTACGAGAACGAGACATAGTGTCTACAAGCCTACAAGGATAAAAAAAGTTCAATGAATAACCCTTGAGCATACATACTTGATACTACTACCCACTTGATCATGTCATTACAAGTTATACCTCAGCCTCACACACATAATCGCGGCATGTGAAAGATAATGATAACAAAAAATATACAAAATGAGAATTCATATATGCTAATTACAACTAAACGTAAACTAGATGATTGTTTTCTAACTAATTGTCAGTGGCTAGTGAATATACATGACTAATTTGTCTTATTTATTTGCTTTACCAGCCATGGATATCCATTCTTCTTCAGTCACGAATTGGATTTTTTTTTCTTTTTTCTTTTTTTCTAAGCCATGAATTGGATTTCATAAGTGCTTCATGTTCAAGTTTTACACTTGTAGTCCTTTGATATTTGGTAAAATGTTTTTTAAGGTCATGGATATGAAACAAAGAACTAATAACATGTCATGTTTGAAGGTACAACCGAAACCCAATCAAATCCCAACATCAACTTAATCCAATTCGAGAAAACAAACTAGTTCAAGTCTTCAAGAGCAGCCCGAGCACATACACAAATTAGAAGTATACATAATAGGAGTGTATAGGATCAGTACATGCACAAATTTTTATCATATGAGGATTGACTATTGAGGGTCGGGGCAAAGCAAGGTTACAATTTACAAATCGACAATTAGTCAATTACATACACAAATTTTGAGAATCACAGGACGACTGGGGAGAGGAGATCCCTTGCCGTTGAGGCCGCCTTAGGATGCTGCCTGCGCCGCTGTGGTGGCCGAGGGGGACGAACAGCGACGCTGGGGGTCCTACGCTGGAGCTAGGGATTGGAGGTTCTGGGCTTCTTGCGTTCTGCGTTGGGAGTAGGGGTTGGCGGCTTAGGGGTTCTACACTCATTAGTGGGCGGTGGCTGCGCTGGAGCCTAGGGGCTGGGGATTCTGCGCTGGCAGTTGGGCTGGGTGACGGGGGTTCAAGTCTTCAAGAGAGGGAATAGGGATCGGGAAGGGCTTAGGGGGGTGAAAGTGAAATTGTGAGGCGTGAAAGGCTGAAAACAAAAGTGCAAAACTATGCGTTTTGTTGTAAAATTGAATTAAAAAAATATATTTATATTTAATAAATCTAGTTCGGTCCAGTCCAGACCAGATCTAAAAAAAAATAGACCGAACCGAACCAGATATAACTGATTTTTAAATCCGGTCCAGACCGAATTTATATTATTAAAACCACAAAACTGGTCCGGTCTGCTATCTAGTTTTGTACAGCCCTACCATTAATATTTTGAAACGTCTAGTTCAATACATTGATCACTCGAATGCCATTAAGGCCGTTATGGCAACCATTTTAATTAAATTTAAAAAAGTGCACGAGAAAATTAAAAAGTACCTTAAAAATGGAATCTAAAAACCCTCTGTTACAGATCAGCTCCAGTTCAATGGTGCCACGTATGGCACTCGTGGCACACCATTATTGATGTTCCTTTTACACCCACAATTAAGCAAGACCATTCGTGTAGCTAAAGACGCGAAGAATTAAAGTATTGGAGCAGCAAACGAATTGGTAGGTGTGTGTGCGCGCGCGCGCGCGTTTTTTTTTTACTAGATGAATTGGTAGGTGTGCATTTGGCTTCTGTTGCTTTGGCATTAAGTAGTAGAGTCCCTTTACCCCTACCCTTAGATGCCATTACATACACCGGATCGAGAACCTTCATATAATTATAGCGACTTTGATGCCTACCCGGCCCTCGGTTACCAGGCCCTTCCTCCTGTGTAGGTTTGCACAGGCCGGTTCAAGGTTAGCTAGCAGGCTGCAGCCTAGCATGCTGCCTAATTAGGCCCCTAACCCAAGCAAGGCCCTAACAAATAAGGTGCTAGAATTGATTGCTTCAGCTCAGAAGAAATAAACGAATTAAGCCCTAATTAACTAGGCAGAATTTAGCTTCTAGAAGAAAAAAAAAATTAAGAAGTACATATGTCCAGGGAGAAAAAAACACGAAGATATGAGCTTCATATTTAGTCTTCTGTTTTGTGAAAGAATTTTGAAGTCATATGTGTTGTCTTGGATTTATGTTACTCAAAGCTTGTTTTGAGCCTACATATTTAGTTTTCTAATCTTTTTTTTTTTTTTTGTTAAAATCGAAAACCTTCACTTAAAATTTTTCTCCTTCGTCGTCGACCTAAGTGTGCAAAGAATCTTCAAACAGGTTGGTACCACCGAAACAAGCAGGACAAGAATGGCTAGCTACCGACCGATTCCCATATGTTACGAAGTCAACTTTCATGGACCCATACACCTTAACTTACCACCCGAGCCTTAATTGATTGAAAAATCTAAAGGCAAGAATTCATGCCCCTTTCAACCTTGAAAGTCCTAGCCCTAGCCCTAGCTAGCTTTTAAGATGGAACCCTCCCTCGGCGATCGTGTGGTCCTATATATACTCTTAGGAGCGGCTGTAAAAATGTGTTTGGGTCCAAATGAATTTTTCTAATTCTTCATCCTAGATTCCTAAAGTACCTAAGAGTATAAGTTACTTGTTTTTTTCTTAGGTTCTGGGAGTTAAAAGTCATTAAGGATTAAAAGAAAGAGACGAGATAACTCGAGAGCTGGTTAATTTTAAAACTGATCTTAATTACCATTAATTGACATGAAGGGTTATGTAGAGATCAACTAATTTCTTCTTTCTGCGGCATTTCGTGAACTCTGCTTTGATGACAGTCGTTAAATGCACTTGTAGTGCGCTTCTATAAATAGAACTTGCACCAGATCTACACCCCAAAGCAACTACAACAGCGTAACTGAGCAGTACTAGTCTCGAGTCCAAAAGAGAATGCAGAAGATGATGGGTTGTGCTATATTGGCCTTTGGATTGATGATTATTGTCGTGACTGCAACTGCGCCCCCTTCCCAAGGCATAGCATGCAATGATGCTTTAAAGGATTTGGGCCCCTGCCAGTCATTCTTGGTGGCCTCAGGCCCTGCGACTACACCCCCCACCTCTGATTGCTGCCAAGGTGCAGCGTCTGTGATGAAACAGGCTACCACCACTGACACACGAAAGTCTCTGTGCGTGTGTTTCAAAGACGCTGGGAAAAATATGAAAGTCAATGCTGACAGGGCTATGTCGCTTCCAAAAAACTTGAACGTTCCTGTGCCAATTGACCCCTTGAACGTTCCTGTGCCAATTGACCCCAATGTGAATTGCGACACGTAAATCTCTCATAATTCTCTGCCTCTGTCTGTGTATCATGTGCCTGCGCGTTTGTGTTTCTAGACGGTTCATTTGACGAAGATGACCATGGGCTCTAACCAAACAATATCGAGTCTTGTTGCATGTAGAAGTATATATTTCTATTCGCGATGAATCCTATCAACTAATATTAATTCCTTTTGGTGATGCGCAGGATTTCTGCATGAGAATTGAAGAGAGGACAGTGGAATAAACCGGGGCCCGGGAGAGAGAACAATCGTATCGCCAATTTTTTCGTGCCGAAAAATTTATATTAGAGATTCGCTTTTGGCTTTCTTATATATAAATGGAAATAAAATGCTTCCCAGTTTGTTTGCAATAGTAAAATCAAGTATGTATTAGTATTAATTAATTGGCCCGATTCCCTCTACTTTTTCGGATTGACCTCCATACAATGTATGAGATGCAATTATATATTAATTAGCTTTGTTATGTGTGAACCGTAAACAATTAAGATTATCACTTCACATAAGCAATTAAGAAAAGTCGAGCCACGCCAACGATCCCCTATTGTTTTGCTGTTGATCATCTTTTTCGATCGAGTCATTTATTCTGGAAATCGCAATAAGTTAAAAGAACAAGTGACAACGTGCACTTATTTTACTTAACTAAGTCATTAATACAATTATCACCGGCCGAAGTAAGTGACTACAACCTTGTCCGTAAGGGTGGGTTTGGAACCAATAGAACCAAAATAGCTAATTCCGATTCTGTTTTGTCATTTACTGGATTGAAATTTTTTTTGTTTTGGTTCCGATATCAGAAATTATTAAAATGACTTCTGATTTTAGTTTCAATATATGCTGGAATTGGAAGTGGAACAAAAAATTTTGATTTTTACCAGAATTTTTGCCCACCCTATTTGCTCGCCAGAAAATGCAAAGACAAAATCGCACGTACTCTTATTCGACTTTAAAAGTCCTAACTTGTAAGAAGGGATCAGGGATTCTCCTATCGTGTTGGGCTACTTATGGTAGATGACATGGATAAATGTGTAGGGTATTTTCTTTATTGTTACCTTTGCAATTTTCTTGATCCTTACTAATATAATTAATATTACAGAAAAATTTCACTTTATACCTTTAAACTATGATATATCATTGCGAACTCAAACTATTAACATTCATTATTTTTCGCTTTCTAATATGATTCGATGGTCAAGATTACACACGTAACCTATGTTTTAATTCCCTCCTTCTAGTCAAAATGATCTTGATTGAAAAGAGAAATACCGGTGTTTTGGTGCTTCTTTTTTACCCTCGATATCCTAAGAGCCTAAAAGCATATTCTCTCTTAATTACGTACTGGAAGGGGAAATCATTTAGCTAAGTGGTGAAAATAATCTTACTGGTCCTTTCTTATGGGGTTAGGCCGGCTCCAGAATAAATCTCTCTTAATTGATCTCTCTTAATTGACTTTTCTCTTGTCGCCCAATGGGTAAAGTTTTTAAATAGCAAGAATCTGATGAATTAGTAACAAAACCATAGAAATTGTTGTAAAATAGATAACAGCTGACAAGTGATAGGTACGGGAAAATAGAGACAATATGCTTTATAGTAGTAATTGAGATAGATAACAATAGTGACTTCTGTTAGTTGAGCTAAATTTATACCTTAGAATACGTTAGGTGGAAAAATTATATTAGCTAGCTAGCTGTCATGGTGTTACTGTAGCAATAGTATTGATTCTAATATATATATACAGGTTGGAAGTGATCAAAAAAAAAAATATACAGGTTGGAAGCTTTTAATTAAGTTGGATACAAGTGCTTAAATACTTATAATTTTCTTTTAATTAATAAATATAATTAAGTCATTTCGAATACAAATTAATTAATTAAGCTCTATATATGTTCTAGCACAAACCAGTACTTCTGAGACGAGAAAAATGAAAAAAAGAAGCAGACTCGTTTCTCAACTCATGCCCCTTCGGACCCATCTAACAACCACATATAAGCATGAAGCAAGTCCAAAAATTGTCACAAAAATCAACAAAATGGTACGACTTCACCAACTCATGCTGAGGTCGAGTTTCAATTTATTAACGTCCTACAACCAAACTACTGTACTACCCTAAAAGCTTACAACCAAGTTCCACATGGCACAAATGCACCACTCTTAGAACCAAACTACGTACACTTACACTAAAAGCTTACAACCAAACTACACAACACCATTAATACACACCAAATCTTACAACCAAGCTACACAACACCACAACACCAACTGAGCTACCTTTAATTGAGCTGCCAATAGTCCTGGATAGTCCAAGGACTCCACTATGCGACCTCGCAAACAAATACGTACGTACAGAGGACCATTACAAAAAAGACTAAAAAGAAGGACGCAAAGTTCGAAACGGAATTCATTGAAGCTAATGTGATAATGACGAGACATAATTGATTAAGTCTGACGAGACATAAGGAGCTAATTGTTCTCTCTGTCCTAGGGATAAGTCCAAGGACTCCACTATGCGACCTCGCAAACAAATACGTACGTACAGAGGACCATTACAAAAAAGACTACAAAAGAAGGACGCAAAGTTCGAAACGGAATTCATTGAAGCTAATGTGATAATGACGAGACATAAGGAGCAAGATTAAGTGCTTTTTTTTTCTTCCTCTCTCGTTGTCTGGTAGGATGATGTGATAATGACGAGACATAAGGAGCTAATTGTTCTCTCTGCAAACTCAACCTTAGGGATCTAATTGTCCATTTCCTTACCTACGAGGCTTACTTGCGACGTTCCATTACTAGAGTATTGCAAGTACGCCAAAATAATGGGTAGTCTAAATGGGCTTTTTGTTTGATTTGATTTTCCTAACACAGGCCCTTCAGACGTCCTTTCACAGTTCCAGGCCTTAAGTTGGATTGGCCACGAGAGCAAGTTCAAGTTTATCTAACTGAGAACTTGTCTTCAGTCCAAAAGAGAATGTAGATAAAAATAATGGATTGTGTTGTCTTGGTCATGATAGCAAAAAAAATTCGGCCAATCATTAGATCCGTTGGATTTGATGTTCCTACATTGGGCAGGCCCTTCAGGCTGAGTTGGATTTGGGCTCAGCAGGCCTTAAACTTATGGTCTCCTGAGAGCAAGAGAAGAAAAAGATTAACGAGGGCAGCTTTCTTCGTGGAGAGAGAAGTTCGGAGATTTCAATAATTGGGCTTGCTTCATTAGCAAAAAAAATTCGGCCAATCATGAGATCCCTGGATAGATGGCCTAAGAACATTGGGCTAAGAATCAGGCTGAATTGGATTTGGGCTCAGCAGTGAGACTCCGTTCTACAAGAGATGAAAAAGATTACGAGGGAGCTTTCCCGTGGAGGTCAACCTTCGATAATTCAATAATGTTGGCCCTGGATTGGGCCCATTTTTTCTCCTCCCTCAGGGTTGATTTTTTTTTGCGATTAATGCAACTGCAAGCTCGACAAACCATGACATAACATGCGACCATGTTGTAATAGCTTTGTTGCCTTGCCAGCCGGTCTTGGTGAGTTCTGGCCCATGACAACTTCTCCGCCTAGCCATGACTGCTGCCAAGGTGAACACAGAATGCGCTGAAGCAGGCTATTACAGTACCACTACTGCAATACACAAGACTCTGTGTGCGCTTCAAAGAAGCCTGTAAAAAGTTAGGCATTAATAATTAAGGGCGTGCTTCCGACCTGACGGGGCGGGAAAACTGCGTTACGATTTGTGACCCGATGGTTGTCGGAAGTGAAAAAAGCTTTTTCGATTACCGCCTTATGTATGTGTGATTCCAGACCGAATCAACTACCGAGCCGCTTCAGTTCGGAAGTTGGACATTATGGGCAACACAAATCAACTCATAGGATTCAACTGTCCAAGGGATCGGACAATTGTTGGCTGAATTTTATGACTCAATAAATTCCTTTAGGCTAGTTAAAGAACGAGATCTTTTGTAATTCTTCATTTCTTTAATCTTCCCTTTTCAATATCGTAAGTAGTAATTGATATACAGTTAATAATGCAATTTAATATCAATTTTAAATTTTACGTGAGTATATCTTAATTATAATAATTATAAATGTTAACTTTAATTTAGAAATCAAAATATAATTGTGATTTGCTTTTATTTCTGACTTATAATACAGCAGTAAATCAAGAAATTAATTAATTAATGTTA
>CM025850.1:5846895-5864491 GCA_003952965.2 Morella rubra | reverse complement strand
ACTATATATATAAACATTTTATTGTATACTTGCTATGCCTCTTTCTATTTAAATTGGACCATTAAATTCGCATAGGATATATATGGGAGGGAATCCTTATCCAGTGTCCAATATATAAGTTCTAAATTACTTTTTTTTAGCCTATAAAGTAGCAAACATGTTCAATATACCACCCTAATCAACGGTAATATATATATATGGAAGGAAAAAAAAAGCTTTCTTGGTTGCATGTAATTTAGAATGTAACTTTCCATAGAAGACGATAAAGTAGAATTAAATGTGTGCAAAATTTAACAGTTTACATCTAAAAAAACTATTTTTCGTGTATTTTTGCCAGCTCAGAAGTGAAAATGTTGCTTTTGTTATGAATGTAATGATGATGCTCCCTTCTAAAGGAAAAGTATTAAAATTTATCTGCTTTTGCACCAAAAGAAAAGATATGTTTCTTTTTCTTTTTGGCCGGGGGTGGCTGTGGTTCAACTAGGCCATTTAATGGGCTTTCAAACAAAAGGCTTTAATGTAATTAGCTGCCGCACGGTAAACTTGGAAAGAGAAATTTTTAAAATTTATTATCTCGAAGAATGTAGAGTAAAAAATTATGTTCGAAAAAAATATTTTTATGAGAAGAATAATAGGTTTTTGTATAATTATTTTTATTTTTGTTTTTTTTTTTCACAGAAATTAAGATATAGAAAATTTTTTGCAAAATTGAAATGGTTTTTGTGTTTAAAATTTTATTTGGAATAGAAAACGTTTTTGAAATCAAATAATATTTTCTAAGACCATTAAACAAACGTAACTCTTAGTTGTCATGATTGAGATTAATAATATCCTAGCCAATAAAAAAATGTTTCTATAAATGTAGAATCAGTTATGTGTCAAGTTGAGTTGATAATTTCATGAGTTTTTGTTTCATTCCAAGCATGAAAACACAAGGAATTCACCCCTCTTCCATAGGAATTTCCAATTTCAGCTATGTATTAAACTTAATTAATACTGAAAAAAACTTTATTTTTCGCTCACAAATTATGGGTAACATATCATTTTGAGCCATTAAACTATCAATTTCGTCGCTAGCTATAACAACTATCATTTTTAGTGTTAAAATAGACTTTAGCAACTATTCTATTTGTCGCTAGTCTTAGCTTGGACAACAAGTTATTTGTTGCTATATGTAATGAATAGCAAGAAAGTATAATTCTTGTCGCTAATTAAAGTCTTTACCGACACTTTATTTGCAACCACTGAGCAACGGTCTTATATGGTCGCTACAATATTTTGGCAACCAAATGCTATCTCTTTACTAATGAAATGACCTATCGCTAAAACCCACATTTGCTATAGTGATATTGATCCCCTTAAACTACTGAAACTTATCAACATTCAACGTGACATAGGATCCAACTGTCAATATTATGTTACATAGCTTATTTTCTGTCTATTTCAATGGTAGATCAGACCTTACTAGAAGACGAAAATGTATTTTAATAGTTTGGAGGTTAAATATGATGAAACTTGTAGTTCAAACTAGTAAATGACGGTGATAATTCAGAAGTAAGAGATGAAGCTTGATCCATTAATCTGAGTTTATCATTCATTTCACTGCAGAAATGAAACTTATACAGACTCATCACGGATAAACCTCAGTCCAGCAAAATCCAATATCAAGAAGAAAACAATATGAGTCTGCCCTTTATTTTCTTCTACAGGAAAAGAACATGAAAATCATGTGATATTTGAAAATGTCCATGCAATACGCAGGTCATCAATTTTTTTTCCAGTGATAGCAAAGATCATACTCATTGGTATCATAGTCAAGCAAACATATACCATCGGCCACAACTTTCCAAAAGCATAAACTGCACCGCGGGTGGTCTCTTTGAAATACGTAGATATCGAACCAACGGGGCTGGTACTCTTGCCACTGAAAACTGCAGAAGAACAGCGAGTGTCCAAAAAAATGTGGTTTAAAGTTGAACTCGTATGCTTTGCCATAGCTGACGATGTGCTCGCCAAGATCGTCCTCCTTGGATTTACAGTGAACTTTAAGATCGACGCCCTCACTCAAATCATTGGAAATTCTTACATGTGCTCGCTTAAAGCCTAATTGGCCTGCAACCAGATCGAATCTACTCATGAAGCTGAACAACGCAAGGTAAATCATTAGTCGTAGCAATACATTTCTATTCAACAGAGTACTCATGTTGAATATTATTTCAATAAGCTAACAGTAGCGGGCGGTGAAAAGCAAGCAATATATATATATTCATGCTCTACTTGATTTTATTTATAGTATTTTTTTTACCCACTTAGCTTGAAAATGGGAGTACTAAGATTTTGAGAAGAATAGGTATATAATTAATATATCTAATTAATGCTTAAAATTGGTTGCTTTTGCCAATTATCTTAGGATTTATCCAAGATTATCTCAATTAGATGACAGAATTAGACGTGATATATATGACTCATATGATATTTCTATTATTATTGAATGGATAATGTAATTCAAATAAAAAATTGTAAAAGATTGATCTTGGTCCCTATACTATATATAATAGATACCCAACCTATGTAGTCGTAACTATTTAGATGTTTTAATATATCATATATGATATATATATATATACACACCATAGATGTTATATATGTTTACAGTTAGCCTTCTTCCTAAGAAGAAAAATAAAATGAAAGATCGAGTATGACAGCATGATAAATTACATCGGATAAATCTTCCAAAGATGAAAAATATGTTGCTATTTTCTCACAGATTTGTGTGTATAAATTAACCATTTATGGGAACATCTCTTTACTATACTAGACTCCCAAATTTTGAATAATAATTTTTTAAAATTCATAATCTGAAATGGATTGTACATGACTTTGAAGACAGAGACACGGAATGTGAACATTTCAACTATTTAATATTGCTACTAATTTATACGCTCAATAAATTTAGAGCAAGCCCAATTTAAATAGAGAATCCAATCTCCATTTCTTATATTAAAAGTTAAAAAACTTAATAATAGTCAATTAGTTACGTACTCTACGACTGCCAAGTTCCTTTCCACGTACCTAGACTGATAATTTTTTATTGTGTTAAAATTTTAAGATGGGTAAAATTATGGGTATCAAACATACCCTAAATGTGATTAGCATTTCTAACTCTTTTGGGGGAATCTCAATTCCATCTTTTAAAACACACAGCTAGTCACATACAATGAACCAAGCAATATCATGTACTTCGTACGCAATAAGTTATAAGCCATAATTGAATTGTTCTTATCCTTCCATGATAGCTTTCTTAATTAGCATGCAAATAGTTTTTTTTTCTTTTTTTTTTTTTTATCAATTTAGGTGGTCCATGTTTTTCCATCTAATCTGCAACTTAATTAGTATATATGATCGCAATTACAGTAATAATAATTTCTATTTTAATTACATTAGTATATATGGCGTTATCACAAGAAATGGCACTAATTAAGAGTGCTAATCCAATTACATTAACTTAGTAATATATCTCCTATTCGAGAAAGGAGTACTATATAAACTATCTTTGTGCTTGGTGAAGATTGTGTATATTGCTCTTCTGTTTAATTTTAGTTTCTGCATGCATTGTCTCTACCCTTTTTATTTTTTGCGTCCAATACTTTGAATTCCACACTAAAGAGTGAGAGAAGAGACTCGACATATTCTTGATGGTTTTGGGTCAAAAAATTGGACAAATGCACTTTATAGTCATCAATCGAATTGAATGGACCTTTTTTTAGTTAAAGGGGGAAATCTCTATGTGTCCCTTAGTACACTAAACTCAAACAGACTTGACCCAGTTTAGATGCACTGTAAGGGCTTATTAATCCACACAAACTCCAAATACTTGAACCCGTCCTATAGTCTAAGTATCAATTAAGTCGAGATTTTTGCACCATAGACAATAGGATTTGAACTCACACTTACCCATTAGATACTGTTCATTCAAGAATGAAAGTCTGTCACACTAACTATTGAGTTATTGCTCTTGAGAGCTAATTTAAAGGACATTAATAAATGAGAAATTAAAGAAAAGGATCGTGTCAAGTTGGATGATATGATATATGTTGTGATGCTAGTAAATTAGCTACAATCATTCCAAGACTATTATCTTTCTCTTTTTTTTTTTTTTTTTTTTTTTTTTTTTTTTTTTTGGTTTTTTGGCTTCACTGACTACTCATCCTAAAGAGATGAACTTCCTATTTTGGCATACACATATTGCATATGTTTTCTTTCATGAACATATCCAAATTGAAAAAAAAAAAAAAAAAGGACTGTTTAAGTTAAATTAAACCAAAGGTTTTCCAAAAGAATTAGAAATATCCAAAATCAAACATGCATGAGGGAAAAAATTTGATCTAATTTTTTGTTGTTAAATCTAGTTGAAAATTTCTCTACTAATTCAAGTACTACTTCTTATGGGTAAGAGAATGATCGGTTGCCGACCAAGTCGTGACTATTCAACACACAAGGCATTGTACGAAATTGATCGCATCATCAAGGAGGAAAAATGAATGTGGTCAAGAAAACTCTCTGACACAAATAATCTAACCACACTGAATAATTTTGTGGATAATGCTGAACGAACAAACTTATACGTTGGTCTCTGGGATACTCATTAAAAAACACACAAACAAAACAAACAAGGAGATATCAAACCATGGCCTCTGGGATAAAACTGACAGGGCTGAGAGGACTGGAGGGAGAGTCCTTGGGTCGCTGCATGGGCACCGCGTGTCCATTCTTCTTTGTTTCCAAGTGATGCGAATGTGTTAATTAATTAAATATGTATCACTGTCTGCCTCGGGTCCGTACGTTCATGTCCCCCACACACAGAAATTATTGGTACTATGCTCCAAAAATAAGGGACCTCTTTCTACACGTGGCTGCTTGTTCCTGGGCACTTCATTTGGGACAGGTTGCTGTCTGCCATAAAATTAGGAATCCAATCCCAATTCTTATAAAATCCCAAAAACAACAAGTTATAAATTATTGTTCAAATACCATACAACAATAAAAATGATGAGATGTAATTATGATCCGACGGTCGAATCGTTTCCATGATTATAAATCTATTTATAATAATTTTTTGTGTTCGATTTGATTTATTAATTAAACTCATTGCCTGAATAATTTTATAGATGTGACTTTTAGTATTATACTGATCAGGATTGAGTAGTTACATGTAAACCATAACGTACGTAAACATGTATGCTGAAGTTAAAAAATATTTAGATAAATAGCAGTTTGATTTGCAAAGGTTATAAAGTTTTTTTTTTTTTTTTGGTAACAAAGAGAAATCATGTGCAGCAGATTATCAGAAGTGAGCTCGTCCAATATACAAGTAAACTCTGAAGAAGTAACGGGACTCATCTACGCCAGTACTGCAACTTCTACGTACTTAAACTGATTAAGAAATTCATGATCCAATGGAGATTCAAACCCATGAAATGTGCTCATACAAACACAAATTCGTGCATATTATTAGAACACGCCAGAGATGAGTAAATGTTAGAAGAGTTAAATACACTTTGTAACTTTATATTTAGAGTATTGACACATTGCACTTAAATACTTTATTTTTGAGATATTAAATTTATTATATTATCCCTCTTATACTTTAAGTGAAAATAGACATCAAATTAGATAAATAATCACACCGTTATTACCGTTGTTTTCTTTTTATTTTCTTTTTTTTTTAATAAAAAAGGACTAAATAAGGGGACAAACTTCGTATTAACTGATCTCTAGTCTTGATCATGATCATTAGAATTCTTACTTAGCTGCGGAATGTTGTGCTTAAAGCTATAATTACTAAATCTGGAAAAGTGGAGCTTGTCACGGTAGCTCCACCGACGTGCAAGAAAACGTAAAAAGCCTCTCAGTCTCTCTCTCCTTCGGAAGTGGCTTTCTTTTCGCACTTTTCCCGGACCAATGAGACGAATTTCGTTGACGAGATTGTCTGCCAAATTTGACTAAAAGAATACTTTCAAAGCTTGATTGATTAATTTGCACAGTTCAGCTCGTGTGAGGATAATTCATTCAAACTCCGAACTGTGTATGTTCAGTGCCTCCCACTCAGAAATGGCGAGATTAACTACCTGTTTGGTTTTGTAGAAAGGATTGTCGTGGGATCCAATCACTAAAACTATATGATGAAATATTTTGATTGAGAATTTAGAAGTTTCCAATATCTCGAATTTACTTACGTCTAGGGGAAAACAGAACCCGAAAAGCACTGATCGATGTGGAAGCATAAGGATAAAATCTGAATACTTGAATCCATACGGCAGCTTAAATACGTAATTCTTAAATTCTTAAATGTTTTTTTTTCTATGTTTACGGATTCAAAGTCACCCACATGAACCAAAAACTGTCAGTCCTGAAACGAAAAATCTTTCCCTCTCTGACCACAAAGCGATCGTACCTGGCCCCGTTCTTAGTTAGGCAGGAGACGTTGGCAGAGAAATTAAAGTTTAAAGGTGAGGAGGAGATTGAAGAAGGAAGAAGATGAAAATCACGTGCCGCGGGGAATCCCAACCTTGATGATTTTTGTTGGTTAGGTAACCAAAATGTGCACAGACAAAGATGTGGCCCGTAGCTGGCCACGCATCCTTCGGTCATTTGTCACCTAATGCCAGCAACCTGCCTGAATTGGTCATGCTTTGGGGCTCCAGCACCGCGTGTGTAACATGTTAATGTTTAATTTTCTTGCCAAAAATAAATAAATAAATAAAGGCGAATGTTTTTTTAATAAACAAAAAAGGAAAAGCACAAGAAGATTAGCAACTAAAAAAATATTTTCATTACAAAATATTCTATATGAGTCATAATTATTGTCTATCAAACGAGCCAAAATATCACCACAGTACATGATTACCAATCAATTTCAGTCTATCTATTACGCTTAAGATCAATTTTTATTTTCACAAATAATTTCAATTTATGTACAACCAAATTCGTAACTTTAGAATTAATGAATAAGTGGTATTAACTCAATTATAAAGTTACTGAAGAAAAAAAAAACGTGTTAAGCATGCGTATGATGCGACATCTATCTAGCAGATGTTCTGTGTCTGATCGGGCAGAGTCTTTCACTCATTTTGATACATGTAAAAAAAAAACGTGTAAATTTCAATTTTTTTTATTAATTAAAACGAAAAAGATAAACTTAAAAAAGAAAAAGAAAAAGATCAAAGAAGATAGATCTGACGGTCAAAAGGATATATACAGATTAATTACAAATAATCAATAATAACAAAGAGGCCGAGGGTAAGGTGGTACGATATTGAGAGAGTTAAAGGAAATAAAAGACGAGTAATATAAAGAAAACGAATAAATGGACACGATATATATATATATATATATATATATATATATATATATATATATATATATATATATATATTGACTAAAAATAATTATAATTTTAATAAAAAAACTTTTCTAAAAAGATATAAATATATGTTGATTCAAGAGACAATAACCAATATACGACATAATCAGTGTGGGTCTCGATGCAATGGAATCAAATATATTATTTATCCATGCAGCAAACCTAACAGGGTGAGAAAATATCCACCTTGATCTGATCACTCTGTTAGATGATATTAGGCTAGATGTGCTGATCAACCTTACTTGTTGCACTGGGTTAATAGGCTAAACTAAAACTTGGATGATCCGGTTGCCTATTTAATCAAGAAAGTCCAAAGTTTGATCAAAGATAGCAACAAAATATCCTTAAGGATTGACTTGGATGGTCAGGACACGGGGTTTAGAAGTGTGCTTCTTCTGAGGTCTCAAGTTTAAATCTCTTCAAGTATAAATAATTTCTTAGTCACTCTTATAATAAATTCGGATTAAATTCACATATGTGGCTTGGAGGCTATACGGCTCAAAATTTACTATGACATTAAACTTAATTCGTACGGATATTGAGAATACTGAGTCAAGTCTATATGAGCCCTAATGGGCTCCAAACTTCTCTTGTTATCTAAAAAAAAAAAAAAAAAAAAAAAAAAAAAACAACAAAATTAATTTACTTTTAATAGAAATAAATATGTGATTTTTTTTTCTAATAAATATACTTTAAACTCTCCTCGACACTTTGTATCATCATTTAAAGTTTTACATGAATTTGAACAAAAATTAACTTTTACAGTGCATGATGACAAAATTTTTTTTTTTTTTTGCAAGTAATGGCTAAATAATTAATCCTTTGAGAAGACACGAATTTCTATCTTTCAATTTTATGGACTTTAATATTTACACGTATATATCTCAAAATCCTATTCACTCCGATATTTTTACCACGCCCTAGGATCGCGCGTGTACGAGGCATTGCTTTCTTTCACTCTTCGGGAAGAAACCCCCACATCATAAATTCGTCGAACTCCGTATCTTCCACCACTGCCTTCAAACACCCATCTCTCTTTCTCTCTCTCTCTCTCTCTCTCTGTGAGACAGTCACACAAGAACAAACCAATGTCCCGTCATCGGCGGCAAGCCTCCCTAGTGCTTCCTCCGGACCTAATATCCGGCGACGAGCCCGTAAGGCCAGCTGACATGGGCCAGGCCACTGTAGGAGTTGTCTTGGGTCATGGTGCCACTGGTACTTGTCCCACCGTCCGTACTGGAAGGAACACAGATTCTCAGACAGCAAATCAAGAGGGCTCCGTCTCCCATTGCCCGGCAACCGCAAAGAAGCCACCGATTGGGAAACCTGCCTGCAAGGCTGAAGACCAGTGTTGAATCAATGAATCTGCATTTTGAGTATTCTGTCTCTTTGAATGTTGAGTCTGGTTTTCCTTTGTAGTTCTTTGTCAATGCTGTTGATTGAGATAGCTCTTTGTTCCGTCTGTAGAATTCTCTCTCCCTCTGACCTCTGAGATATTAAAGGAGAAACTGTGTGAGAGAGTAAGGGTGGAGAGTGGAGATTTCATGTGACTTTATGGTAACGACTTGGCCGAGTTCCCAAAGTTCTCTGAAGTTGATGACTTGCGTTTGCCAACTCGGGCATTTCACGTTTTTTTTTTAACTCTTTTTTGTCTTTCTGTTTCGTATGTTTTTCCATTTTTGTTCCTCCAAGGTTTCTTAAATCTTTATCATTTTCAGTTGTTTGTCACTTAATCTGATTTAGACCTAGTTTAAAGGGAAATTTCAGGTCAGGTTTTGGTTTATCTCAGTGAGTTCTAAAAATCTGGAAAGAACACTTGAATCGATCGCTGGGGCTCATTTCACCAACACTGCTTCAGTGAAATTATATCTTGTTTCTCTGGGTTTCTGTGAAGTCATATTTTGCAGAAGATTCTCCTCTAGAAAATTTTAGAACATCTTTATGGACAGATCTGATTTTTAATACTACCAATAACTGTGTGGTTAAAATATGTGTGCTTAGAAGATCTTCATTAAACCAAGAGATCATGTGGATGTCTTGCTATACATAAAATGGCCAGTTTAAGAAAATCAGATGGTGACTGAGATACTGTCCCTTTTGAAGTGGGAATAAATAAATATTACTACGGATTGTCTACTTTTGTTCTATTACAGAGGGTATCTACTATCATCTGGCCTATTTGGGATTTTGAGGGACTAATAAGCGAGGAATTTAGACTTATGAGGACCAATTGCATACCACTGTATTTCAGGGGCGCTAAAATACAAAATATAGAGAAAAAGTTGCCAAAAGAGAAGACTCTCTCCAAAGAGAAGTGAGGTCGGCATGAAAAAATACACTTTGTTCATATAAAATGTGATCTGCTTTTGATTTTCAAGTTCAACATTTTATGCATCAAACTATAACCTGGGTTTCTAGAATGTAGTTTGAAACGAGAAGCAATAACCAATATGCTAAGAAAAAAAGATTAGGACCATGTAAATTGTTTGAACACCTCCGATGCTTGTGCACATAGTTAATGTACATAAAAACCTTTTCAAATCACACCCACTTGACCCAATACTTAATGATATCACCTACCACCTGCATTCTCCAGTAATACACATAACTAATGATATTAATTACGCACTGATTACAGCAACCTAGATTATATTAAAGAAAATGACTGGCTAATATAATATAAGCATTTTAAATTTCTTATTTTAATTGAATTAGATATAAGAAGTTGGGAACTATTGAAAAATATCAAATCAACGATTGAAATAGAGTATTATGTGAGACGAGAAGGCTGCATACACTTTGAGATTAATCGAGGTGCATGTAAGTTGGTCTGAATACCAATGGATATTACAGTTTTCAGCGAGGCCCCCTTGATGGATTGGATTAGATTGATAATCCTTCCTAAAGCGGATTGGCTACCACCGGAAGAGCATCACCATTTCCAATTATTTGCTTTGAACATGCTGGACATTGTCTGGATGGCTCGAAACACGATCGTTCATGAAGGAGGAACAATAGAGGTGCTGGAGCTATTCAGGAAAATTAGAAAGCTAAGTGTGGAGCATCTACAAGCTTGGCAGCAAGTTAGTGGTGTGCAACAACCAGTTCATTGGCAACCTCCTCCCCATGGGTTCATAAAACTAAATTTTGATGTGGCTGTTCACGAAGAGTTTGTTGTAGGGGCTGCTGTGCTAAGAAACGACCAAGGAAATGTAATGGGTGCTGTGGTGAAAAAGCTTTCCACGACAGATCACTTGAGGGAGAACTCTTGGCAGCAGAAATTGGAATCAAAGAGGCTGGGCGACAAGGCATCAAACGGCTTTTGGTGGAAGGTGACTCGCTATTAGCAATTAAGGCATTCAGCAGCTATCCTAGGAGGGAGAATTGGATGCATTTTAATCGTATAGCTGATATTCATTTTGGTTTAGATTCTTTGATCAATGTTCTTTTTGCTTTGTTCCGAGAGATACCAATAAAATTACGCATCACTTTGTTTGTTGGGCTGCCGCCACACTTATGTCTGGTGGCCACCCGATGTTTGGGAAGACTTTCCTGAACTCATTTGGATCTATACAGGAACTGATTCCCCATAGATTTTCTTTTTCTACTGTTTCTTTCGAATAAAGGTTGGTTTGTTTTGATTTTTTTTTAAAAAAAAAAGTTGGTCTGAATACCTGGTTAAAAAAGAAAAAAAAAAGTATTTTTTGAGACGAAGGACGGTACAAATTCTAGAATTAGTCCTTAAGCTCCGAATATTCTCTGTTGGTGTTAGTTTTTGGAGCCATTTGTCATCAATAAAAATACACATAATGAGGACTGATATTTTGAGTACAATTATAGCAGTTTGTAGTTTTTAATTGCTATCTCAAGATTGAAGTTGGTCTGGTTGGGCTACCACGTGATGTTCTTCAGACTTAAATGATAATACAGAAGTTGTCTTCGTTGAGCTCTCAAAGACTACGGCATAGACTTTGTGAGCTAACTTCCAACCAATGATAAGGACTTCGGCCAAACTGGCTTTGGCTTCTTTTACCTACAGAAACTTGTTACTGTAAAAGAACTGATTCGCAGGAGCCTTGAGCTGAATTCGGCGAGATCCTGTCCCATCGGTCATTACTTCTAAATGGAAAGAAATAGATTTTGGTAGGAATTTATTGAACCACAAGATATATTAATCTCAACGTAATCCCATTTTTCTTCTTTTCTTGAGCAACTTAATCCAAATCATGGAAGTGGGCGATCGAGATAGGACTGTTTTTTCCGAGTTCGAACCTGAGTTACCTGATTTGCTAAAAGTTGATTTAACATAGAAAGAACGAAAATATGGGAGAACGAAGAACACCAAAATAACATAGTTTAACCTAGGCGTAGGACAAATATATCTGAGTACTTCCAAAGTACAGGGGGAGTAAAACTAGTCCTATTAGTGGCTCCATGGACATGGGATATCTCAATTCATACTCAGGGTGAGACTCGAAGCCTGTTGAGTTCCTTCTCGTCTTGGGAAGTTACAAAAATCCATCGTAGTGTAAATTCAAAACCGCACGATTTAGCGATCGACGAGGAGACCGTTTAAATGTCTGTCTCGCGCATTCCTTAGAAATCGGGCTCATGTTCCAACCGAGAAAAGAACCCGATCCCTTTTGTAAGAGAGACATTATAAGATCTTTCGTGGGGTAAGGAGTTACTCTGCGTATGAGTTGTAGTATCTTAGGTGCAGTACCATTTGCTCAAAATAAAAAATAAAAAATTACAATAATACTGTTTGAGTTTATCACTCTGATTTCCAGTAATTTATTGTCTAAATTATATAATATAATTTTAAAAAAAATAAATACAACAAGTAGACCGTATATTATTTAATGTTGTTTATGTAAAATTTTTAAACAGTATTAATGTATAATATATTTATTATGTCTATTTTTTTTTAAATTATATAATACAATTCTGACAATAAATTAGAGAATTTTGGTCCATCACTCTCCTACGGTCAACCATTTGGTTGAGGCGAACAGTGACACAAAATCAACAATTGGGAAAGGGGAAAAAGTAACCAAAGCACCGCTTGTCCACCAGTAACTAAAGAAACTCTCTGGTTTGGGGCAGCTGGAAAGCAATCTATGAAATTGTCCAGAGCCTTCTGTTTGGGGGAAATAGGCAAACTAAGACCGATCCAATTTCAAAGAGTGTCGGCTTTTTCTAGTTTGTCCACCAGTGAGGTCTGGGGACTGGGTGTAAGGTTTAGTTACTTTAGTACACTTCTTTGAGTACAAAGTAGATCTGGAAGGAGATTTTGAGAGAAAGGAGACGGAGAAAGACCCAAAAATACGTTGGACTCTTGGGCCATATTGGAACCAAAGGAAATCAGAACTGATGGAGTTCCCGTACTAAGAAGTGTCTCTTCCACATTCATAAAAAACCGTAGCCAATCACTGACAGTACTACTAGCCTTTTAACATTGGAGAATGTTATCAAACAGAGGCTCCCCGGTTGGGCTGCCAACTTCAACCCCCCGTACTTTGCTGAAGCTACAAAACAAAAGGCCTCAAAGCCCTACAATAGTATTGAACAAGGTCCACAAATTCCTTGCAATTCCCAACACATGTATTGCCTTTTCCACACTCATGTGGCAAAATAAGCTCTTCAAAGACAAGAAATCTGCCGGGGAAACAGCAATACAGTGGAATGCTTTTCTGAGCTTCGACCAAGTGGGATTAACAGCAACAGGGGTAAAAAAGAAGTCAAAAAGGCCCGTGAAAATGATTCTGCCAATAGAGGTCTGAAACGTGACTAGTTCCAGCATGCTCTTGCTCTTCTGGCATTTAACAGACCCCGCATGCGCCCATATGGGCTCATCCCTTCGCAGTCTTTCTCCAGTCACCTCCAGGGAAGACCGTCATGACCATGTTCATGTCCAGGTTTTCAGCTTCACCCCTGCATCTTTCATCATTTTTCTCTCTACCAAAAGTTACACCTCTCTCTCTCTCTCTCTCTCAGATATGTCCTGAAAACGGACAAAAAGCCAATAAATAAGAGAGCAGAGGTTAGACCGCTGTGATTGTCACGTTTTCTGCGGCACCTTGAGCGTTTTTACTATAACTAGGACAACTGCCTTTATACCTTTCTAATGAAATATTAACTGCAAACCCTCTCTGAGAGAGTACACTTAGCGTTGCATATTTTACTAGATCATTGTCCCTAGCGTTGCATATTTTACTAGATCATTGTCCCTACTATAAGAGAGTTTATAAAATTCAACAGAATGTCAATCATAAGAATGGAAAGGCAGTAGCAAGCTTCCATAAGCCACAACTTTTTTTTCTCTTTCTTAATTGAGTATTTGGACCAATTTAAATGCTCACTTCGACTAATTTCAAAATATATACAATCTCTTATCTCACACAAATCGAACAGTTATCCGACCAAAAGAACTTTAAAGTTCTCCAAAGAATTAGTAACACTAAGTGAAATTTTGAACTTTAGAGACAGCAAACCACAAGGTTGAGCCTTAACCCTTCTCATGGTTAGCTTATGTTCTATGGAAAATTCTTAGCTCATGGTCTCTTTCACGAAGAAACAGAAAGCTAAGGTTGTACACTCCATGCTGAGCAGTTAAGACAATTATTGAAAGGGTCTCTATAACGCTCAAAAAAACAAAGAAAGGGTCTCCATAACGAATGATTAGATGGTCCTTAAATGAAAAAAAAAATATATATATATATATATTAAAGCGTCCTCTTATAAGGCTATAAGCTAACCCATTGTGTAGTCTAGTCGTCTGGGCGTACGTATTCCATATGCAATGTGCAAACCCTCTCTTTACCCAACCTTAATTATCCTTGCGTCGGATATGGCAAATGGGCCCTTCCCGAGGAAGAGAGCGTGTCATATGCGGTTTCTGCCACCACAAACCAACATTAACAGTAGCTCGAATCCTTGGACAGACCAACCAACGCCAGCGTTCAAGTCTTTTGAGGAAGGAAAAGAGCACTGCATTAATGACCAGGAACTCAACTTTGAAAACCATACAGAATCATATTGTTGCTTTGGAATGTTGACCAACAAGCAAAGTTTACTTGACATCTACATAATGCTAACAAAGTAAATATCCTTTAGATTTGTAGTTTTAGCTACAGGAACATGAAGGAGATCCATTTGATCAAAGGCCTGCGAAGAAAAAGCTAATGGGTTTCCTTCCTAACACGAAGACAATCCCTGATCCAAAACAGTTCCCCACGTAAATTAGGGAGTGTATGTTTGAATCTGCATAGTGCACATAAATATTTCCTTTATATTCCTTTCTCGACTTCAATGACCTCAGTAAGGAGGGCGAGAGGTAGGACACCAAGGCATAACATCGGAAGCAATGTGACAGTTGAGTGGGGTGGGACTACTAACGTTGTAAACAGACATGGACATGTCGTTACTGGTAGTGCAAGACTCAATCGCATTTCCTCCAGCACCAGTGCAACCAATGTTAGTCTTAGGCTCAGTTTCGTCGGTATCACCGGAAAGTCTATGAAACGCCGGGCTTGTATGTATTGCAGCCACTACAACCACAAGACTAGCCGCAATAACCTTTCCCCCAACAATACCTCCAAACACCTGCCCTTGTGAACCTGCAAGGCATATTCCAAAAGAAGACGAAGGAAAAGAAGCAGTAGAATGAGGAGGACAAGAAGAAGAAGGAGATTGTTTAGTCGAGCACGTTGTTGTGGGATAACCCAGAAATGATCCAGAAAGAGAGAGGAGGCTAAAGGGTCCATGTAGGGTAAGACTAGGCGCGTGGGATAGGGGATGTCGGAGTGTCACGTTGGACACGGACCCTGACCCACTAAGGATACTGATACCCACGTGTCGTCTACATGCAAACTGTATGACTGTATCCACCACATCGGAGCCGGCGGATATCTCGAGGACCACGGGCTTCATGTCGGAGTCGCTGTCTTTGGTTATGACAATGGGGGGTTTGGGCTTGTTCTTGGACCCAGGTGGTCGGCCTCTAGGTTTCTTTGAGATCTCGGGGGTTGATCCAAACTCAGCGCCACAAGCACTGGTGGCGCTGGTTTTCTTGGTCTTGGATGGTGATGATGAGCCAGGTCCAGTCGTTGTGGCAGATAGGGTGGGCACACTACGGGGGCTGTGCTCTGATGAGTCGTCATCGGAGGTATGGGAGAGCTCTCGGCCTGGTAAGAGAGAGATGGCACCACCATAGTCAGCCATCGTTCAGATGCTACACAGGTAGAGAGAAAGACACCGAGGGAGACGGAGAGATGGAATGGGTTGAAAAATCGTGGTAGGAGGGCCCTTATATAGTCGGGTTTGACATGTGGGGTCCACTGAAGTAGGTCCACCGGAGATGATAAAGGTAAAAAAGTTATGTTTGGATTAAATCTCGAAACAATTCTCTGTGTTTATTTTTTTTAGAATTAGTATAAATTTTTTTAAGATCGGTAAGAGATTTGTTAAAATTTATTAAAATTTGTAAAAATTTATTAAATCCGTAAAAATATATTAAAATTAACGAAGAAGTGATTGTAAAAAATTTTTAAAACTATTTTGAGATCAATTTAAACATAACTATCATTATGCACTAGAGAGAGAAGAGAGAGAGAGAGAGAGCGCACCCTTATGGTGCTGGAGAGAATAGCCTAAAACCACTGGTGCATCATGAGTTGTGACCTAAGGTTAACTTATAAGAAGAAAACAAAGAAGAACTTGTTAATTTCTTTCGAAGATCAAACTGCGGGAACGCAGTGTGTCTTTCGAAGACCAAATTTTGTTGCGATGTTCTGCTTATTAGCTTTTATTTTCAACTTTTCAGGCGTTTTTAAGCAAATGGTTAAGACATAAATACGTATTTTTATTATATTATACACTTCAAACTCGTACAATCCGGAGAGTGGGTCCATATGCTCGTCCTCTCTGTCTTCGTAGGGTCACATCTGATTAAGCTCTCATCTCAAGGTCCGCAGAAAAGAAAAGGGATGAAGTGGAGCACGAAAAAGAAAAGGAAACTGCAGGAAAAGATCAAAGAGAAACAGTGTGGTTTCCTTTGCCCTCTGGAACTCGGCTTGCGTGAAAACTAGTTTTGAAAATTGAAATCGATAACTGCCCTGGGTTTTAATTAAAGATGCTTTTGCAATTTTTTATTCCAACTGTATAGCAAAGGAGATATAAAGATAGAAACAATATATAGATAAATTATATAATATTTAATATTATTTTTATAAAATTTCAGATAATAATAATTTTAAAATAGAATTTATTTATTATGTCTATTTTTTCAAATTACACAATTTAAATAGAAAAGGTTAAAGTCATAGTTAGCTTTATAATTATGAGTAAAAATTAAATCGGTACCCTAATTATCAATTCAACAATTTGAGATCCATAACTTTTGAAAATCATCAATTCTCGCCCTTCTAAATAAGGCGTTAAATCTGACAAAAAATCAATCATGCAAAATGACCGAAATACTCTTCCAAGACTAAATTTTAAAAAATAATAAAAAATAATTAAATTTAAGAAATAAATATATTATTGAAATAGAGTTCAATAGTTTTATTTAAAAAAAAACATTTTTTTATTTTTAATGAATTTTTTTTAGTAAATTTTATCTTGGACAGGCATTTTGCATGATTTTCTGTCGGATTTAACACCTAATTTAGACAAGGGGCGTGAATTGATGATTTTCAAAAATTATGGGTCTCAAATCGAAGAATTGATAATTAGGAGTATCGATTTAATTTTTACTCATACTTATGGAGCTAACTATGATTTTACTCCATATGAATTTAAAGAGGAGCTTGATTTGTAAGCCTCATTCTAGGTTGCACTTCTATATAGGCAAAAAAAAAAAATCATAATTAGGGCAAATGATTATAATGCGAGCAGTCTTTAAGTTTTTATATATGACGCTCAGTCTTATCTCCTCTCCATAATTACAAGATCTTATACTCTTATTGCATAAAAGAATGTTGTTCAGCTTGTTCTGTGGACAGGTATATACAGAAAAGAAGATTAAGCAAAGACAGTGATACAGAAAATTAGACTAAGTAAACTAATTATTATTTGCATCAAGCAGTCTGTGCATACCAATTATATATATATATTAAGATGATAACTACTGGATTACGATTAATTAACTACTATTTTTACCATTATTATTCT
>CM025850.1:5750640-5846795 GCA_003952965.2 Morella rubra | reverse complement strand
GAGTCATATTGCTTTTGTTTTTTAGGATCACAAACTGCTTCTAATCAATATCATCTGGTAACAAAATTAAATTAGCACAAGTTTTTAGTAAATCTAACTCGAACAAAAAATATATGTTAGAATTACATCAAACAAGTTGAGAAACAAAAGAAGATTAAAAATTATAGCAATTGAATCACACATTACAAAAATTTGAGAGGGTATGTTTTCTTTTCTTTTCTTTTCTTATTTTTCCTCTCTGCAAGTGAGGGTAAGTTTAAGCAACCGAAGCATTAGAGATCAGCAATGATTAAATATTTTCATAAATCCAACGCACAATTAATGTAGGTGTCAACCCTTGTTCTCCCTTGTGGCTAAATCGTTGAAACTGTTTGCAGTTCCAAAATGCAAGTTCTATTGTGAACCCTGAACTTTATAACTGAACTTTACCTATATATATATATATATATTAGAGATCAACTTCACACCTACATTCATGATGTGAGAAATAATAGTGCTTTTATGGATTTCAAGATATGAGTGTTGTGAAAATGGTTAAAATAGGAAATAATACTCTATTTCTATTAATTTATCCCCTTATTGAGTTGGCATTGATCTTACTAGTTGCGATTGCAATTATTGAGAAAGTGTTATCTGTGATAAATCTTATCAAAACTAACTTGCATAATAAAATGAGAGATGGGCAGATGAATGATAACATGGTAGGATACATCGAGAGGAAAATTTTTGAAATTATTAAGAACAAAGATATTTTGTAACGTTTTCAAAAGATGCAGATCCGTAGTATCTAATTTATACCTCTCAGTCTTAACAAATAGTACGGTACGTGTATTCCAATACTTTTAATCCTTTTGATCATTAATTTTTTTTTTTTATATTTTAACTCTAAAACACATTTTATATTTAATAGAAAAAAAATTATCATTTCACAATAAAAATTGGACCTTTTCAAATTAGGTCACAGGTCTGCCACTGCGCCCACAAATGTTTCTAATTCGAAATTCTCGTTGTGAGGTGGAAAGGAATGCCACACTAAAGCTTTATGTGGTGTATCTACCACTCGTTTGAGGCAGCCGCCGACGTGTCAAAGGATAATATTCTTTACTAGGAAAGAAAAAAAAAACAAACAAACAAACAGAGCACTGATCCAACGAAAAGTTACGTCAAGTCAACGACGCTCTGCTACGGTTTTGTTTTGCGAGAGAGAGAGAGAGAGGGGGGGAGAGGGAGAGAGAAGCGGGGGCGAATAGAAGTTTGATGATGGAAGGTTTCGACCTCTGCGTTGTCTGCCTATCTGACTGCATTCTCCGATCCCCACCCGCCAGGTACTGCCGTCTGTATCCTCTTAACTTCTCTATAAATTGTTCGTGAAAACTGGATCCTTGAGACTTCCCACGAAAACCAAAAAAATGGATTTTTTTTATTTGTGGTTTCCGAACCGTTTTGTCAAATGGGTTCTTACAGCCTTGTTAATTCTTTTGTCATTTTTATATCCTGTTCTTTGTTCTCTCCCGGTCCCATCAAAGGAATGGTCCATTGTTTGGTTCAAATCCGGTTCATTTGTTGTTTTGGTTCGATGCTACATGTTTATGCATTGTTTAGTTCAATGGCTCTGTGGCTGAAAGACACGAACGGATCTGCGACTTCTTTCGCAGTGAACTCGTTTTTTTTTTTAGTTTTCTAATAAATAAAAAACTCTTGCCGTACACGGTACATCACTTCGTTCATAGTGTCTGAAAAATAAAAATTTTAACCCTTAAAATTTTATTATTATTATAATTATTTCTCTTTTTTTATTTTTTTTATAAATTTTTTCACTCTTTTACTTATTTTTTTATCAATTCTTTATTCTATTTTTACTTATTTTTTTTCCTTTTTTACTGATTCTTTAAAATTTTGTTTCCAAACACCGTGAAAATCACTTATATAAAAAAACCCAACATACAGCCCATTAGGACCAAAAGCTTCTCTCTTTCCCACGAGGCCCAAAGCTCCTATAAAAGCTGAACGAACTCACTCAGCCCCGTAATCCAAAATCATGTTCTTTGGGAGGGCAGAAAGGGGTCGTGGATATATTAGCATCTTCTTCAATTTATTATATTAATAATAAAACTCAACAAGTATGTTTTAGGGTCCTTATAGTATTTTTACATGGGAGTATTGAATTATATATGATATAGTTTTATATCATATAAACGGAAACATATTGGGTGGGTGGATGTGTTAAACTCTTAAAAATTATTCTTTTTCCTAACAAATTTTCAAGATTTTAAAGATTTGCATGACGTAGAAAGCAATTTCTTAAGCTTTTATACTGGTCCCCAATTAAAGTGATGAATAATAAAATTTGAAGAAAAAAATAGACTTTTAAGGCTATAGTTTATGCGTTTCAATTAATTTCTTAATTCAGAACTTGAAATCTTTTTTTGTGAGTGCCTCTTTCCTATAATTGAAGTAAAAATTAACAAAACTCAATATTCAAGAGAGTACCAAAACACAAGAATGTATTGAATTTCAAGATGCTCTAGCTGTGAGCTACTCCTTCCTTGTATAAACTTTCTACCTTATTTACAGCTGCACTTACATTGAAAATAAATAACAAAGGAAAGAAATATCAATGAAAAGAAATAACAGTGGAAAGAAATATTAAGATGGTTGACAGAAATCTTATCAACTAAGAGAGGATTAAGTTGAAATCGCTTGCGAAAATAAAGTCGAACCTTAGGTCTAATAGATGGGCCTGAAACTCTCTGGTGGTCTTACTGCTGCTGTGGTGAAGGGCTCACCCATTGAACGGTAGCTGTGACTCAAACCGAACATTCTGCAGTGGGAGTGCTCTAATAGTCACGCTCAGAGAGAGTTTTTACGCTGATTCCCCCCCCGCTTAAAAAAAAAAAAAAAAAACTAAGAGAGGATTGGTGTGGATGTTTCACTGATGAGAGGTAGCTCAAGATTAGGAGTTGATTCTGAGGAAGCAGAGGATGGTACACTACTTCCCATATGATGTGCCACCAACCAATCCACGACGCATTCTGATGTGCACTTTGTAGCCAAATCGATAGTACATGAAACCACCCCAATTAGCAGACAGACTAACCACTGCGCCCAATTCAACTTTGCACCGCTTGTAACTATATGTGCAATCTCAATAAAAGCCACCTGCACTCCCAGAGTGGCACCCACACCCACCCAAAACAATGGGTTACGATGAATGCCTCTTAACACATTCTTCCTCTCCAGCTCCCTTGCATTAACTTGGTTGAATACTTGGCACAGAACAAAGCTATTGCAGATAATGGTTTCACTGACCTCCTTGCTTATGTGCATGATAGCTTGTCCTTTGAACTGGAAGGCCACTAAGATGACTACTTGATATAAAACTTGAGTGACATGATTTCTCCACATACCCTTGGTGATAAGTGGTGTAGTTTGTCTGAGTGGCGGCTTGTCCATGAGATTCTCCATTGATGGCTCTGTCAGTAGTGCAAGACCGCCCAGAAGGGCGACCATGAAGTTTGTCCAGAGCAATTGGATTGCTGTTATTGGAGGATTTCGAAAAGATATGGTTGTGACCAAGGGTATCAACAGTCCTGCAATATTCATGGTGAGCACCATTTGGATGTACTTCTGAATGTTTTCAAAAGTACATTTTCCACACCTTATAACGGTGACCAAGACATTGAAATTTCCATCACGAATGATAATGTCAGAGCTTTCTCTGGCCATTTCACTGCTACAAGCCCCTATCACGATCCCCACATCAGCTTCTTTTAGAACAGGAATCTCATTTGTTTTCAATCCAACCATTGCTACTCTGTGGCCTTTCTTCTTCAAACATTGCACCAGAAGGAGCTTGTCAGAAGGGAAAGAGCTTCCCATCGCAATGACCTTATCTACAATATTCATCCTCTCTTCATTGCTGTAATCTCGGAAAGTTTTACCGTCAACTACCAATCTATTTGAGTTGGGAAGCATTTCGTACTCCAGAGCTATAGCTTCTAACGCCGACACATTATCTTCTGAAACCAGGATGATGTTGAGTCCAGCATTTCTCCAAGTTTCAGTTGCCTTTCTCATCTCTGCGCAGCACATATCAACTGCAAGTGGGTTCATGAGTGTAGTCCAACCAATTTTGTCAAGACAGATAGTTGTGACTGAAGCCATTGCGAGACAAGCTAAAGGTTCCTGAGCGACAGCCTTGTCAGACAACAACTTCTTATTCCAATAAAAAATGGCCACTGAGATTACAAAAGGTATTCCCTCCATCACTCCAACCAGCAACCAAGTAAGTGAAGTTGTTAAAGTACTGACCCTCCCATTTGGCTTCATGACAATTTTCTTGATTGCATTAATGAAGTCTTTGCTTGCAGTTGGTTTCCCTTTCATGTCGGGTAGGCTAGAATCAACATGTTCCTGCTCGAGCGTAAAACGGAGGAACAACACTACAAGAAGGAGGATAGAAATTGAAAGCCCAATAATTTGTATACCAGTATTCACCTTATCAAGTTCTGTTGCTAATGGGGTCTTGTAGGGGGCATGAGTAACCTGCTTCATCAAACAACCCCACGTGGTGTCCTTGCCCACAGATGTGACAAGCATACGGCCAGTTCCATCAATCACCTTTGCACCGTAGAACAGAAATGGGCTCTCTTCATTAACGATGGTCTGTAACTCATCGTCCAGTTTTAAGGATTCACCAGATATGAACAAACCATCAGCTGGGACAAGAGACTCACTCTTCAGGCATACTATGTCACCCAACAAGACGTTACATATGGATACTTTCTGTACACATCCCCCTCTAAGCACATCGACGTCGATTTGACACATTTCCAGAGTTCTATCATTTCTTGACATCTTACGTGAATATTTGAGCCGAAAGTCATGAAGCACAGGTACAACCACATGTATGATGATGGCGAGGAGGATGATGACCCCTTCGTACCAACCAGTCCTCGAGCCTTCCTCCTTGATCCCAAAGCCAAGTGACAGCATTGCAGACGCGAAGAGAAAGAAAATGACGTAACTATTGCAAGATCTTCGGAGAATTTGAAATATGCTGTGTATAGGAGCCTGTGTTGGGGAGAGTGTGCTGGCTATGCGTCGAGAGCGAAGATCTTCCTCATGACCTGGGATTCCGTTCTCCAAATCTGTATCCAGAGCCTCTGCAATTCCTAGAATGCCTCCAAACCTCTGTAAGGAATTTACGTCCTTCTCCTTTACCAACCTGACGATGTTTGCTCTTTGGAGTTCAGCATCACTCGAACAGTTGTCATTCTCACCAGATGATGAGGACGATACTTCCACACTGATAATTTTCAGATCCTGCAAAATAAAAGTGTGCTGACTATTATCTGAAACAGGAAGTCACCTTGGAGCAGATGAAAGCTGCTTCTGAAGGGCTAGGAGTCGTGAAACTTATAGCTTTCCCGATTTAATTTCAATGAGTATGGAAACTTCATCTGAAAAAATACTTATTTCCATAACAACGAACACCCAACTGGTTGCTCCTAGGATCTTCCTAACTCAAGGTCAGTTTGTGATCTTCCTGATTTTCTCACAAAGATGTCATCTTGACTGACCTTCACAGCCCTTGAGCCTTTTGCAGCTCAAGTCATATCCGTTGTTTATGAGCTTGTGCTTTTCTTCGCATGGCAAGTGCTTGTTGGCCTCATTCTGGTCTCCAGCCAAATTTCAAACTTTGGACTGTGCCTTCGATTGAGTTACAATAGCTACAGATTTTTCATCTAAGCCTGAAATTTCCAGTTTCGGCCTATAGATGAATACGAAGTAAGAATCTTTTACAAGAGGTTTCTCATTCATATTCCCTTGTGCTGGGAAAACCTAATATTTCATTCCCTGCTACAAGACGCTTTGTTATTCTTTTTCAGAAGTGCTAGCCCAAAAATTTATTTAAGCTTCTATCTAACTCTAGAAGATGATAACAACCAGGGAAAGGGTTAGGCAGTTCCTTCTACCGCCACTGTTTAGGCATGAGATATTATAACATCTTCCTTTATATTTGAAATGAAAAGCTAATCTCACTGGCAAAATGACCCAGATTTGAATGCTCACCTTCTCAGCTGTACATGTATCTGCTTTCGGTATCAGATTTCTCTCCTGCAGCATTAAAAGAATGCAGCGCCAACGTTCTCTTGGAGTGTTGGTGGCTGCTACAAGCAAGGCTGTTTGCTGTGACTCGAGGTCCGCATCATGGCCGGAGCTTGTGGTCGACATATGGCTTGCCTGAAGATCGCACTCTTCACGGGGAAAACACTTCTATTCCAAGTGAGAACCAAAGTTTTTGCCTCTCGAAGTTGCAGCATGATTCCATTAATTCTTCCTGAAAGGCTCATGTAATTTCTTTGTTTGAGAGATCGAAGCTTCCTTCCCATTTCCCAGCATTGCGCATCTCTTATTTGTAATTTGTGGAAGCCATAGCCGCGTAGACTTCGAGGGCAGTATCGTGCTCTACCTTATGAATTGGAGATGTTTGACATCAAAAATTTCAGGCCTCTAAAATTTTCATTCCAATAAAACAACTCTTCAAAATTTTTTCTCTTTATCAAATCATTGTTTCTTACTTCAAATAAATAAAAAAAAATTATTCAAATTATCTCTTTTTTCATTTTTTCATTAATTCTAACACTCCAAAATTTTTATCATGCATCTTAAAATTTTTACAAATAAACATCATCATGCATTCTTTGTTGTTATTCAGTCGCATGTCGTGCCTATTACATTTTAGGAATGCTTTGTAACATACTTGTCAACACTGTATTTGGGCGTAATTGTGCATCTCTTATGGGCTTGCCTTGCATGTCCTGTCCCCGTAGTTTCGTTTGTGTAATGAAAAAAAAAAAAAAAAAAGGCGTACGTCCGATTATGATGGTTTCGAAATTATGCTGCAAACTTCGATCATCTGGGATCACTTCCCGCGGGTCCCATCTGATGTGGAGCCTAATCATGAATAGGAATACCGAATCTGGGACTTTTCCGTCCTGCCGTACTTGCCTCGAATAACTGAAATCGAACTTTTAATGGCTTCTTGGAAAGAAATCGGTCGCCTACGTGATGCCGTGAGCTCTGGGATACTGCAGTCATAGAGAGAGAGAGAGAGAGAGAGAGAAGGGAGGGAGGCCCCATTTTTCTGAATGGCGACGCGGTTTCTTAAGGATATATCTTATTCTCTGCATTTTGCTTAGGCACCAAAACTATCTGCAATTTCTTTTCCATGAGAATAGCGTCTCTCTCTCCTTCCCCCCATGTCATTAATTTCCAGGTAAGAACCAAGAAGAAGGGGGTGGCCACATTTTTCTCAATGGCGACGCGGCTTCTCAAGAGTCATGTGTATATCTTATTATCTGCATTTTGCTTTAATTTTTCTCTCCGAAAGCCAAAAAAACCAAGCAAAATTATTTACTCAATGGCGACGACAGTATGGATGAAGTTCTTGTTGCAGATGTTTTATTTGTTTGTTTCTCCGGGTCAAAGTTC
Source organism: Morella rubra (assembly GCA_003952965.2). Taxonomy (NCBI): domain Eukaryota; kingdom Viridiplantae; phylum Streptophyta; class Magnoliopsida; order Fagales; family Myricaceae; genus Morella; species Morella rubra. The sequence goes on along the minus strand of CM025850.1, from coordinate 5,839,298 downwards.
TCCTGCGTAGTAGGTAGAAATGAAAGGCGCCAAAACTATCTGCAATTTCTTTTCCCTGAGAATTTCTTTTCTCATTGTCTATGCTGTGGATTCTGAGTCAATGCTCGTGTATCAGTCGCTTCGTATTGGCTCAAAGCCCACAATATCCATAACAAAGCCCAACTCGGCCCATGAGATCCAAAATCTTACTGTCTTTCTCATGAGCCCGAAAACTCAAGCTCAGGCCATTAGGCCCGAAGTTTTTCTATTCTCTCAGTTTTTCTCCCTTAAAAAAAAAAAAAAAAAATGATGGAGGTTGTGCTTCTGTTCCGTTTATTAGCTCAAACAGCGTCTTGCGGCGGAGAGAGAGAGAGATAGCATAGACTATACTATAGACTGACAGGTTGAGAGAGAGCAGAGGAAGATGAACACAGACATCACAGCATCGGCGAAGCCAGAGTACCCGGTCATAGATCGGAACCCTCCATTCACCAAAGTCGTTGGCAACTTCAGCTTCCTTGACTACCTCCGATTCACAACCATCACCGGCGTCTCCGTCACCGTTGGCTACCTTTCTGGTATTACACTGTCTATTGCTCTCTGTCTGTATGTCTCTTTATCAGATTAATCGCTTATGTGCCCAATGGAATTAACTTTTCTTTTAATTTGTTGTGAATTAGGGATTAAGCCTGGGATTAGGGGACCCTCGATGGTAACGGGCGGTCTGATCGGACTGATGGGAGGGTTCATGTATGCGTACCAGAATTCTGCGGGTCGGATCATGGGCTTCTTCCCCAACGACGATGAGGTAGCTCGTTACAAGAAATGACGACGACGATGATTTTCCCCAATATTTGTGATCTCTTTGTAGGATTTTGGAAGATCTAAAAAGATCTCTCTCCTTTCAGGCTGTATTTCCCATGATATTTCTCTGGAGATCATACATTTCGATGATGTTAATAATCAGAATGGTGAACAGGTCGTTTTGCATGACTATTTTTTGACTTCGTCGCATTACTGTTATGAGCTTTCTGTCTGTGGAGTGAACCTGACACTGTTCAGAATGTAGTATCTACGCTGTTTCCAATTGCTGTCTTTGCTAGATCCTCTGCACTTTCTAGGAAACTATAGTTGTTAAAATCTAAAAATCTTATAATGTATTGGTTGGGTTTTATAATTCCGCTAGTTATTACATTTTTATTGTCATTGTGGCTTAGTAAAAATGTTAAGAACTCCACCGTGGAGTTTCCTCTGAAATTTAAACTGTTCTGATCTGCCTTTGCCGCATATAGTTAGAGGACTGCTATGAAGCTAGTTGTTTTCACTGCAAGAGATGCTCTGATATTGTGTCTTTTGTCGGATTGTTTTGAGTTTTCTCTTTCGAGGCTGCTTTTTTTTTTTAATTGTTACTATTTCATTAAATTTCAATTGGATAAAAATGTTTCTGCATCTCTGGAATCAGAACTTAGCATTGTATCGTGCTCACAGTGTTTTTGAAGATATTCCTATGATGAATAGTTCTAAGCAGGTAATTATGTTCCATGGAAACCTGACAAATAAATGTAATATACGTATAATATGGAAACATCGAATGATAAGCAACAATACAGAAGTTTAACTGATGTGAAAATCAATGATAACTTGGTCCTTTTTTTGAGTGTTGAAGTCTATCAGATGATTCTGTTGCTTCAATGATTAGTAGACCTTGTTGGTTCTTGTTATTTTACAGCAGCTTTGAAGTAGTCTGTTATCGTGTCAATGCTATTTGGATTCCGAATTCAGGAGTATTTTACTGCTTCAGACACTAGTGTTTACCTTTTAGTGGGAGAAATAGAGGAAAGGGCACTTAGTTCCCCATGATTAGGGTTTTGGCTGGATGAAGAATGGTGACAGGGCTTAGATAACCACATGCCATCATAGAGCCGGAATTGAGGCAAACACTGGTAGAGCAGGGCACCAACTGATTACTTCCTACACTGCTCCCAAATCTGGCAGAATGGTGAGAAAGACTTGCATGCAGGGAGATTTTGGGAGATCTTGAATGATCCCAACATGTGAAGCAATCTCCAAATTTCTTAAGTAAACCTTCAGTTGATCTTGGGGTTGAAAGGTCGACAACTGTCTCAGTTGGGATTCTTTTTAGCCAAAACTCGTCAGAGCTTTACTTGGTTGAACCATTGAGTTGAATTTTTAGAGGTTAGAAAACAAGTTTCTTCTTTGTTCAAGTGGCCAGCATAGACGAGTTTGTAACATAACTCTTTGCTTTATAGGTAGTTGGTATATCTAATTTAGAATCGCCCTTTGCCATTCAGGTGTGGAGGGGGGGGATATGGTTTGACTTTAACTAGCTGCCTTTTTTCCTTTAATGGTTGATTTGTTTTCCTTTCTTTTATCCTATTTGGTGTTGAGGGGTTGTGCAGGTAACTTAACCAAGAGTGGGTTTAACAGAATAATAATTATCGTATTGCTTGTAGCTTATGGTTGGCTTGTGTTTTTGCGAATGTCTTTCCAATGTTGGGGGAGTATCCCACAACAGAACGGGATAACCCCATTTCCCCATTTGTAATTCTCCGGACACAACGCTTAGCATCCCCTCATCATGTCTTGAAGTTTCGTTTTTGGTGCTGAGATTGTAAATACTTAAAGGCGTCATTTGGTGTTATACCTAGCTCCGATCAAATTATTTCACCCTTCTCTGCTTGCTGTTGCATGCAAGAATTAACCTAGCCCACGGTGGCGTGGAACCTGTCTTTGACAACCCTATTACCTCAGTGATATGAAAGATTGTGGACCAATGTGTAATTTGCATGCAATATTCATGAAACAATGGTAGGACGCTTGAACTCTATATATAGTGTTTTTGAGTGTCAAAATTTTGGCCCTTAATTCAAAAATAATCTATTTTCCTATCAAATTTTTATCATCATAATATTCTTTCAAATTTTCTTTCTTCACTCTTTTATCAACTACCATAAACTATTTTCATTTTATAATCCAAAATTTCCAGCTTTTTATATGGTAGCCCATTGTCGGCTTATTTCAATACAATTAGCTTTTCAGATCGGTACTTGCATTGATGTCTTTAGTCTTTCCACGGTGGGCCGGTCTCAGACCGAGGGCAAAAAAGGGAGAGGCTTTGATGTGTCCTGGAAAACTGGGCCGTTTACTTTGGGCCTTCAGCTTCACTTACCTTAAATGCTTCAACACCCAACTTTGAATTTTGGGCTCAACTTTAAAATTGGATTGGGCTTGCAAGATTTTAGGCGGTGCCTGGGGTGACTAGGAAGTTCTCTTTTCTTTTGAAGATTTCCCTTCGAGGCTATTTTATTTGAACATTAACTATTTTTTAGTCACTGCAAATACACTATTTGTATTTTGAGGAACGAGCTTAGCACATACATATCTTAGGTTGCAGGCCACAGGACAAGTGCTTTTACGATTAGGCTGTCAAAATTCAAAATTTCGCACCCATGTTGATTAGGCACTTATATTCCATAGGATTCTCTAATATTGTGATGTTCGTGCGCAAGCCAAAATTGAATCTGAAAATTATTGCTGCTAATTATGCCGTTCTGCAATTTAGGGTTTAGACTATTACTTTCACTATGAATTTACACAAACACTTGTAAAGGTGGCCGAGAGAAAGGGATCTTATCATTGCAGAGTCAGCAACTCTTTCAAACCACTTAGGTGCCGTTGTTTTCAGCTGCAGTGTTCTTCTTTTACAGCAAAAGAAGCAAGTGACACCATCCCACCAGCTTGTGTTTAGAAACTTTTCAGCCTTTATTCTCCGCGGAGAGTAAGAGGATTCGGATTTAGATATCCTATGTTATTTTCTACTTAAATTTAGTACAATTAAAAAAGAGATAGATATAAAAAATAAATTTTATACCGTTTAATATTATTTATATAAAATTTTGGACAATATAAATGTTACAGTAATATTTATTTGTTGTATATATCTATTCTTGAGAATTACATAATACTTCAAATTGCACCAAAGAATTTTCGTTGGGATGATTTCACAAAAGGCACGCCCACAGAAAAAAGCACCAAAAAGATCAAAGTCTTGCTGCTTGCGACAACAATCCAATTTCTTAATATTGGGTTTGGAGTCATTTGGACCCACTGGAAAGTGTCTTTATTTAGTTGAAGAGATCAGGACAAATCTAGATTAGCAGGAATCTATGATATATTGGGTTATCAAGCCGTTCAGGAGTGCTGATTTGGTCGTGCCCAGTGGCTGCGTGACGTACGGGATGACTCTCCATAGGTCCCATGCTGGTGAATGGAATGATATTTTTACGGAAAAAATATACTTTTCACCAACAAACTATCGAGGTAGTGACATATTACACCCTAAACTACTATTTTAAGATATTACACCCTCAAACTACTAATATTAGACGCTTTACACCCTAAACTACCTAATTTGACACATTACACTCTTCAACTACTAATATTAAATACTTTGCACCCTCCATTTGACAATAATACCCTTGAGAAATTAATGAATTGATAATAATATCTTCAATATATATAAAATGGGTCAAGGGCATTATCGTCATTTTAGTCTAAAAATTTGATGAAGGTGCAAAGTGTTAAAAATTGGTAATTAGATGGTGCAATGTGTCAAAATTAATAGTTTATGATGTAAAGTACAAAACCTATGGTAATTCGTGAGTGAAAAATATATTTTCTCCAATTTTTAAACGTGAGCCAGGTTGGTCCAACAACGACCCAAACGAGAAACACATTAAATTAAGCATTAATTATGTTGATAATGCAACTCTACTTGTTCTTTAAGTTAAGGGGGTGTTTGTTTCTCCAATATTTTGAGCATCAAAATTTCTAACAAAACAAACACATTCCAAAATTTTTAACTTTTACACGTACACATTTTACTTTTCACAAACTCCAATAAATCTCAATAAATTAAAAATTTAAAATTTCGAGAATATTCCTCAAAATTTTGACAAACAAATACCCCTGAACCTGTTCTGTTTAATTATACCACTGTGCTATGTGTTAGATGCAATGCATACACATTCCTAGGAATACTCAAAAATCACAGAAAAATAAAAATAAACAACTGGATATGCAGATAGAGAGAGAGAGGGAGAGAGAGGGAGAGAATAGTTCTTAGTTCTTATTCGTGGCTGATTCTGATTTCTGAAGCAACCTGACTTATGGAGTAGATTAAGGGGAACAAGATCTGAGCACCTGTTTCAAGATCTTTCCTGAAATATTAAAGGTATAGGATTAACTTCTCGCCGGCATGTTGCGTCATAGGCAGCTAGGGTTTCTGTCAAAAATAAGTCTAGAAAGAAACGAGAAAATATATTTTTTCACCTACAAGTATTCGAAAGATTATATCTAGAAACTATTTGTTCACGTATTGCATAATCGATTTATTTTTTTAATCAAATTAGACAAAATTTTGACTTTTGTTTAATATGAAATGTGATTATGTAATTAAAAAAAGTTAAATAGAATATTTTTTTAAAGATATAATTGTCATTTTATTTTTTTTAAAAAAATCAATTTCTATTCGATTATGCAATACGTGAACAAATAGAATTTCTATTTGAAAAATTATATATAAGCAAAATGTCCTAATAAAAGATCTCACTTGCCTTGATATTAGTGGGTAACTGCTTGGAAGTGCTGATGATGATACAGAAATACTTATTATAAACAATAATAACTATTATTCTTACTTTTTATCACTTATTCACTTATTTAATATTATCTCTTTTTAACACCAATATAAAATTTTATTAAAATTTTATAACCAAATATTATGTTAAATTTTATTTTATACATTGAATACAGGTTGTCATCTAGAAAAAAAGAATACAGATTGTCAATTTTTTTTTCCAAATTGTTCATCATTTAATTAGGGACCAGGATCTGCTGCAGTGCAGTTCGTGAGAGAGGGGTGTGGGTCCCGAACAGTGCAATTCTGCTCGGGCAGGGGACCCACACCCTCTCTCACGAACTACACTGCAGATCTCTTCCCTTTAATTAGATCTATTTATTTGACTAAAAAAATCACAATAACGTGTTAGAACGTCTGCCTCCCGTATCACATGTTGCGCTCATCCTCAATTTTATAAAGATGTGATGATGGGACCGTTCGAATATTCTTTTACGTGGCACGTTTTCATTGAGCGGAAAATTAATGCACGAGGCGTTGTCTTTCTTTGTTGGCGAGTCGGGTGCGTGGTCTCTACTCTCTAGTGCGTGCCGTGTGACACGCGACATAAAGGAACTCTCAGAGGTCTCACGTTCGTACCATGATCCATCGACCACCTGATCACCGCCAATGCCGAGTGGAGGAGGCTGAGAATCTCACGTCACCACAAGCATACTTTATAAAGGAAGATTAAAAATGATGTTGTGTAAGCCGCTTCGGGAAATGTGAACCCGTCAACTTCCAGGTAGGAGCCCCTTCTATCTAAATGCCCTGCATATCTCATTTATTTACTAAAATGCAATTTGACTCTACTAGAGGAAACGTGCCTGTACAGGCAGCCGTTTTGTCACCTACACGCTAGTAACTCTACAAGCTACTTTGAGGGTTAAGACAAGAGACAGTTTTATAAGTGTCTTAAAAGATTTTTGTCACTCCCCCACACTCTCTCGTCTTTCTTTATTTTTTTCTTCTCAATTTCCTCTTTTTCTATTGGTGATTTTAAAAGAATTTTTTTTTATTAGGGTCGGTTTGTTTTTTTCGGTTATAATAAAAAAAATATTGAAATAGTTTTCAGATTTAAATATTTTTGAAACAATTATTACTTTCTTAGATCTTGTTTGATACCTTAAAAATAATAATAGTAAATTTTCTGGTAATTGATTCTCTTTTCTATTATTTGATTTGGTTCTCTAAATCTAGAAAATTTCAATTTTAAGATCTAATTTTGTATAGGCGTTTGCAAAACCCCAACTGTCATAAAATTAGTTCCAAAACTTTAGTTTGCAAACACAACTAACTCAAAAATTTTATCAAATAAAATAATTTCAAAATAATCTCTCTCTCCTATCAAATCATCTTTTTTCATTACATTAAATATAAAAAAGATTCACTCAAATTATTTTTTTCCTCAACTTTTCACTAACTCTCATGAAATTTTACTTATCTCTTTACTTTTACACCGACTCCAATAAAATTTTACTTTATTCACTACTTTCTTACAAAATCCAATAAAACTAATTTTTCTCAATTTTCACAACATTCCTTAAATATTTAACTTGGTTAGAGTTTGCAAATGCACCCTTAAATTATCTGTTGACCTAAATTTTTAAAGTCAAATGAGAAAAAAAAAACTACCAACTTCTTTAGCATCTTAAAAATTCTCAAATTTTAATTAAATTTGTTCCAAAGTACTAAAATTTTCTAATTTAATTGTGGATAAAAATTTATGAGTTTTATTGGAGTTTATAGAAAAATGGTGACAATTTTCAAAAATTGAAAATTGAGTTTTAGTTTTAGAGTAGAAAAAGGAAAAGAAGATTGAGTGTGGACCCAAATGACCTAGTTTTGGAAGCTGAAAAGGTAAAATTTTATATTTGGAATCCGAATTTTTAAAATAAAAAAAATATTCTAAAATTTTGAAAAAATTCTTAACTGATCAATTTTTTTTTTCCTATAGCATTCTCTTGATATTGCTTCAGTAAAAAAGCACTCACATCAGGCATGCGGAAATTTTTTTTTGTGACATGAGAAAAAATTAATTATTGTGGCCAAATCTTAAGTGTTACAAAACTAACACAAATAATAATGACTATGTAAAATTATTTCACTTCCTAGGCATAACCTATGCGAAAATCATTTTTACTAGTCAATATGCTTTATTTTGTTGTTTGTCAATTAGCCTCTCTCTTGGCTAGTTGTTCTCTGTTTATTGGGTTAATTATTTATAAAAATTATGCCATGTTTAATTAGTCCATTTCATAAATAAAATAAAAATTTTCGGCTAGGACTACTCGGTTTATTGATAAGCATATGAAAACTTTTTAACGGATCAATCCTAAGCTATGTACACTTAAATTCTAACTTTTTATCTAAAAAAAATTGGGCCCGAGCTACATGTGCTTTGTAATTTATTTTATTTTTTTGAGAAATGAAAATTTTATCTCAATAATTTTGTTAAGGATAAAATTATAATTTCAAAGGTATAAAATTTAATTTTGTCTTGTTAAAAAAATTCTAATAGTGAGTGCAAAGAGTTTTAGTAACTAATTAGCGCACAAAAGTAATGATTTAGGGTACAAAATGTCAAGGGATGCCTTTGCAAACTCTAATTAAGTGAAATTAGATAATTTGATGGGGAGAGAAAGATTATTTTAAAGTTATTTTATTTAATAAAATTTTGAGTTGGTTGTGTTTGCAAACTAAAATTTTAAAAATGGTAAAAAAATTTATGATGGTTTGCATTTGCAAACCATTCTCATAGTTAAAGGGTACACTTATTTTATTTTCCTATATCAACATAAAGTCTTATGCAAATCACTTTCGAAAAGCTGAATGGGTTAAAAACTTTGGACTATCAACTTCTTTCAATAATTCCAGAAAAGACATATTCAATATAACTTAGAGTGATATTGACTGCCAAACAAAATCTATTGAAAACTATTATATATTTTTTTTGTTTCTAATGATCTAAAAAAAATGAACTTACAAAATAACTCACTTTTAATAATCAAATCCTATCAAGAATCTATGAAAATTTATATGCCATCAAATTCTATCCCAAAAAAAATTTCATCAACATAGATATTCCTTTAACAAAACCCAATAAAAAATTCTCCAAACAATTTTCCTTTGATAATGGAAAACTGAAATTTGTTTGCCATACAATTTGGACATGTAAGAATTATTAATTCTTATTGGACTACAATTAGATTTGTTAGAGATATCATATATGAAAATCATAATTTTTGTATCTTTTTTACTTCCTTTTAAGGAAACATTTTAAATTATTAATCTTAAAAAGATTCTTGATAGAGTTTGAACAAGAAGAATTTATTGGTATTAATACATATTATTAAGGAAAAAAATATTGCATTTAATTGTATATTTAACTTGAAATTTTAATTTGTGGAAAATAGATGGTATGACTTTGAATCTTTTTTAAGTTGCAAGACGAAGTATGCAATAAACAAGTTTTCTATTTATTCAAATTTTTTGAAGAGTCAAAAGTTAAAATATAATGCGATTAAATTTTATAAAATAAGCTAAGAAAAAATAACAAATGTTCACAAATTTTTTAATTTTAAGAAGTTTTGGTGTGGTGTTGTAATTTTTTTTTATAAAAATAAGTTTTCAGAAATTTTGGCTCCCAAATCAGGCCCAAAAGCTAGAGAGTTGATCCTGAATTCAATTACTAATTTGTTTTTTTAATACTACCGCGTCTATGCGTTTCTTCTTATTCTTCAATTTTTCTTTGCTCTATTGAAAGTCAACAAAATACAGTGGTCAACTTCACAGGTACGAAAATATTTTGAAATCAGGTTATCTTCGTTTTGTAACGAATTCTAAAAAATTTAGGATTTTTTTATAGAATTATAAATATTTATGTATATTAGAGTTTTATAAGTTTTTGTGTAAAAGTTAGTGAAAATTTTTAAAGATATTTAATTTTTATTGAAGTTTGTAAAAATGTAGAGAAAGATAATTTGATGTAATTTTTTAATAAAAAATATTAGAGTTTGGTGAAAAAATATGAAGAGTGGAGATTTATTTGAATTATTTTTTGAAAAGTTATTAAAATTTATATGAAAAAAAATTAAAAATTATGTAAAAATTATTAATATTTGTATAAGATTTTTTGAGAATTTAAATATTCCTCTCATAAATTTTGTTGAATACATATTTTAAATTCTAAAATATTTTTACAGACAAACATGTCCGAGTTCTCTCGGCCGCAAATGTTGGCATTGATGTCTTTAGCTCTATTCGTGGGCCGCTCGCAGACCGAGGGCAAGAAAGGAGAGGCCTAGATGTATTCTGCACAAGTAGGCCGTTACTTTGGGCCTTCAGCTTCACGTAACTTAAATGCTACAATGCCCAATTCTATTTTTGGGCTCAACTTTAAAATTGGATTGGGCTTGCAAGATTTACCTCGAGGCTATTTAATTTGAACATTAACTATTTGTTAGTCACTGCAAATCACACTATTTGTATCTTGAGGAACAAGCTTAGCACATACATATATCTTTGGTTTCAGGAAACATGACAAGTGCTTTTATGATTAGGCTGTCAAAATGCCGTAGGATTCTCTAATATTGTGATGTTCGTGCGCAAGCCAAAATGGAATCTGAAAATTATTGCGGCTAATTATGCTGTTCTGGAATTTCGGGTTGAGACTATTACTTTCACTAGGGAATTTACACAAACACTTGTAAAGGTGGCTGAGAGAAAGGGATCTTATCATTACAGAGTCAGCAACTCTTTCAAACCATATAAGTGCCGTTGTTTTCAGCTGCAGTGTTCTTTTACAGCAAAAGAAGCAAGTGACACCATCCCACCAGCTTGGTGTTTTGAAGCTTTTCAGCCTTTATTCTCGGCAGAAAGTAGGCTGATTCGGATAAAAATATCTTACCTAATTTTCTACTTAAATTTAATACAATTTAAAAAGAGATAGACACAACAAATAGATCATGCACTCTTTCATATTGTCTATATAAAATTTTAGACAATATAAATCTTACAATATAATTCACCTATTATATCTATCTTTTTTTTAAATTACAGCATACTAAACAAAAAAAAAATTACAGATACCTTCGTAAGACAGCGCCCACAGAAAAAGCACCAAAAGATCAACGCCTTGCTGCTTGCGACAACAATCCAATTTCTTAATATTGGGTTTGGACCCACTGGAAAGTGTCTTTATTTAGTTGAATAGATCAGGACAAATCTCGATTAGCGATCAGGAACCTCTGATCTATTGGGTCAGTCAAGAGTGTTGATTTGGTCGTGCCCAGTGGCTGCATGACGCATGGGATGACTCTCCATAGGCCCCATGCATGCTGGTCACTTGGGGAATGATATTTTAAACGTGAGCCAGGTTGGTCCAACAACGACCCAAATGAGAAAACCCATTAAATTAAGCATTAACTATGTTGATAATGCAACTCTACTTGTTCTTTAAGTTACAGGCGTGATGTTTAATTATAGCACCGTGTTATGTGTTAAATACAATGCATACACATTCCTAGGAATACTCAAAAATCCCATAATATAAAAAATAAAAAACTGGATATGGAAATCAGAGAGAGAGAGTAGTTGTTAGTTTTTATTCGTGGCTGATTCTGATTTTTGAAGCAACCTGACTTGTGGATTAGATTAATGGGGTGACAAGATCTGATCCCCTTGTCTCAACATCTTTCCAGATATATTACAGGTATTGGGATTAACTTGCTGCCGTATGTTGTTGTGATAGACAGCTAGGGTTTCTGCTTAAAAATAAGTCTAGCAAGAAAAGAGAAAATATACCCCTTTTTTTTTTTTTTACTTTACACTTTAAACTATTAATTTTTGAAAGATTATATCTACAAATTATTCATTTCTAATATATTATACACTGGGTCTAATTTTTTCCATCATGTTAAGACATAAATTAACTTTTCTTTAACATGAAATACCGATTATACAATTAAAAAAATTAAATAACAGGTTACATCTAAAGATATAATTATCATTTCATTTTTTTTAAAGTCAATTTTCATTTAATTTGATGAAAAAATATATACCCAAAATACAATTTGTTAAGGATTAGTACTTCCTAGAACGAATGTATCAATTTTGATAATTTATTATGTAACATGCAAAACATTAAATAAAATATATATTTTTCACATAAAGAAAATAAAGAAAGAGGATGGATGCTAGCTAGCGGGGGGCATGTAACATGGAAATCATTGCCCTTCACGATAGAGAATCCATGTCTCTTTCGTGCTTTGTTCACTTTTAATCCGAAGCAAAGCACATTGTGACGCAACCCTAGACTAGGCTAGTCTAGCTAGTGCTGGAGAAGGTGTGATAGATAGGGTTCTTTAATTAGTTCAATTCTCAATCCTGCAGCTTGTGTTGTACCTTTGGCTTCCCTTTAGCTTTCAATCCAACGTTGAGATATTAAAAAATTAAAAAAAAAAAGTGTAAACGGAAAGCACCAAGGTTCTCTCTTTACTTATATTCCTTGTCCGCATCATCATCCGCATCATTATCCGATCTCACTTGCCTTGATATTAGTGGGTAGCTATTTTTTTTTTCTAAGCTAGTGGGTGGCTGCTTGGAAGTGCTGATGATGATGCAGAAATACTTAATATCGTAAACAATAATAGCTATTAATTTTGGGAATGTATTCCCACCACAATCTCTAAAGATTCTTCCCTTGACTAAAATGTCGTTTGTCTAGGAATTTGGTGTCTGGTAAGGGTGCCAATGTATTGAACCTTCCTAATAATTTTTGATTTTTTTTTTTTTTTATAGAAAATACACTTTGCACTCAAAGTATAAGAGTAGTGACGCTTTACACCTCATCTTTTGATTTCGTGACCTTTAGGGGTGGGAAAAAATTCCGACAAGAATCAAAACTTTCGGTTCCAAAAATATAATTTTGATTCCATATACCACCAGAACCGAAAATGAAAGTAATTTTTTTGTAATTTTGAAATTGGAACTAGGAACGGAATTGCTGGAATTTTCGATTTTGATTTTGATTTTGATTTTTGATTTTTTTTTTAAATAAGGCTCAAAATGAAGTATAACATATAGAATTTACTTGAATGTTTATTTTAGAATCTTGATTTTGGATGAATGTTTACATTTCTTATTAATTTATGATCCATAAATGAAAATTCTTCCAAAATTTCGACCCAATAAATATGTCCAAAAAAGTCAATGACGAATCAAAATTTTCAATTTCAATTTCGGAATAATAAAAAAATAATATTTTGGTGAGTATCGAAACAAAATTAGAATTGATCATTCCAGTTCCATTTGTTTCGGTACCCACCCCTACATGACATTGCTCCCTCAAGTTTCGATTTTCAGCAATTTGCACAATTTCTTAAAGGAAAATGCAGAAAACATACGTTTTTACCTTCAAAAATAAGTTTGATGTTTTTTTTTGGGTTAATTGAGGATAAAAATATCTTTTCTCTATTTTCTGTTAATTTTAAAGATTAATTTTAAAAGAGGACACAAATTACTAAAAATTAAAATTTAAGAAACTTAATATCACAAAATTAAAAAATAATAATGCAAAGTGTCAGTACCGAAATGCTCGCAAGTTGCACCTCCTCCTTTTTGTTTTGTTTTGTCTATCTTTCAAGTCGGATTCAAGATATTATTAGTATGAGAAATTTTATACAACATGGTCAAATTTCTTTAAATGAGACCTCCAAAAGTAAGAGGGAGGACTCAGAATGGACCACTCGTCAATAAATAGCTGATTGGAGTCGGACGAATGAACAGCTCCACTAGGCTCTAGCTATGTTCTGACCATCAAATCAAATGGGTGACGGTCTTCAAACTAACCGACTCGGCTTTTAATGTGGACCGTGGTTGATCAATTGGTTGCTGAACGCATATCTTGTTGGACGACTTGTCTAATATCTTACAAAGATCTTCTTCATTGTAACGGTAATGTTGACAAATTAAAAATTTTCATATTTTATGTTTAAAATAGAGAATTTTGGAGATTGAGGTTTATGTCCGTAGAAAAATTAGTGTAAAGTTTTAAGTATGTTTGATTTAAATTTATTTTTTAAGAGTTTTTGAAAAGTGTATAAAGATAATTTGATGGGATTTTTCAAGTTAAAAGATATTGAAGTTTATGTGAAATTTGTGTGAAAATTTTGAAATTCTGTTATTCGGTTGTATCCATGTTTACTTTTTACAAAAATAATAAAATGAAAAATTTTGTCGTACCAAACATTTAGACATTACTTTTTATCTCTTTCGTCTACTCAGAGTTTTCTGAATTTGACCAAATTTTCCTGTTCTAAATCGAGCCTCAAGAGTAGAAGTTTCGGCGAAGAAACCAAATTAATTACGGAATCGATATATAGAGCGGAAATTTGTAATTGCTCTAGTTTATATATACAGGCGTTAGTATAAACTGAGGAACGACCAACGACAACCAATCAAATAAAAATTGATTTTTTTGAGCTGAAAAAATAGCATTGACTTCTGCTAGCTGCTATAATGCAACGTTGAGAACCTAATTAAAACCATTATATATGTCCGTACTAGAGCAATGATATAATTCTTTGGGAACTTTTGTCGTAGGGTTTTGCCTAATTAGAACTTAATCTCTCTTATTAAGGTGGTATTATTTAGTATAAGAAATCAAGGTGAATGTATGATGTATCTAATGAAAGTGCTTCTTCTAATGTAGGTACCCATAATTTTTGTGGTTGAATAAATAAATAAAATTAGTCTTATTACTTCGGACTAGGATATTTATCTTTCATTAAGATATTTCACTGAATTCAAAGTGATTAAGAGAGAAAGAGAAAACATGTAAACCTTATAACATTAAATGCTAGTCCTACTAATTATTGAGCGCAACTGTGAAGACACGAGGCACGAGGGGCCACTGCTCCCCTCCCCTCAAATAAGAAGAGAATTAAAGTATACATTAAAATGACAGCAATGCTAAGCGAATTAAAACTTCACCAACAAATAAAATTTACTGTATGAGGCATATATCGATTTTTATTTTATTAACAAATCTGTTTGGGATACAAATTTGAACGTGTCGGTCATTATAATCTATTTTTCAAATATATAGATCCTTTTGTCTATTAAAAATTTGTCGACTAATAAAAAACTGACATGAAGTCAGATCAGTATGTACACTTTTAGAGTTGAATAGCTTATTCTGAATACCGTCTTTGTTAGTGAGTTAATTCTTAGTAGATGTAGGACTTATATGTCTTAAAAATAGACTACTATAACCGACCTGTTAAAAGTTATATCTCATAGACTAATTTCAAATGTCATGCTGGAGGGTAATAAAAACTTAACCATTTCCATATCATACAAAGATATTAAACAACTATATGGTAAGTGGGAGTATTTAATGTATGATTGTGATTTCACGCAAAGTTGAAGATAAGATTTCCCACCCCCCTTCTCTGCACCTGCAAAGAGAGATTTGGAAAGGTTAAATTTATGTTTTCTATTTAAGAAAAGGACAGTTTTAGGGAGCATTTGTTTACCGAAATTTTGAAAAATATTCTCAAAATTTTGAGAATTTTTTGAACGTTGAAGTTTATTGGAGTTTGTGAAAAGTGTAAATGTATGTGTAAAAAAATATGAAGTTTATTGGAGTTTGTGAAATATGTTTGGTGTAGTGAAAATTTTGAACCTCTAACAAATTAGACAGACAAACACCCTCTTAATGACGCAATTTAGAGGGGAGGGGGATTAACTCAAAGGAAAGGTAATATTTAGAGAGGGGGATAATCTCCTACGTAACAATTTTTTTTATATAATATTTAATACATGTTGTCATTTTTTTTTTATTCAAATTGTTCGTCATTTAATTAAAGAATATTTTAATCCATTTATTACAATCACAATGACGTGTTAGAACGTCTGCCTCCCGTATCACATGTTGCTCTCATCCTCAATTTTATAAAGATGCGATGATGGGACCGTTCGAATATTCTTTTACGTGGCACGTTTTCATTGAGCGGAAAATTAATGCACGAGGCATTGTCGTTCTTTGTTGGCGAGTCGGGTGTGTGGTCTCTCGCGTGTGCCGTATGAAACGCGACATAAAGGAACTCTCTCAGAGGTCTCACGTTCGTACCATGATCCATCGACCACCTGATCACCCGCCAATTCCGAGTGGAGGACGCTGAATCTCACGTCACCATAAGCATATTTTCTAATGGAAGGTTAAGCTGCTTCTGGGAATGCGAGCCCGTCAACTTCCAGGTAGGAGCCCCTTCTATCTAAATGCCCTGCACATCTCATTTATTTACTAAAATGCAATTTGATTCGACTAGAGGAACCGTGTTGGCCGCGGTTTTGTCACCTACGGGCTACAACTCTACAAGCTATTTTGAGAGTCAAGACAAGAGACAGTTTTTTGCGGCTAAAAGGCTTAAAAGATTTTTATCACTCTCCCACTTTCTCTTCTTTCTTTTTTTCTTAGCCATTTCCACTTTCTAATCTATTGGTAGTTTTAAAAGAGTTTTTTTTTATTAGGTTAGGTTTGTTTGTTTTCGGCTATAATAAAAAAATATTGAAATAATTTTCAGCCTTAAATATTTTTGAAACAATTATTATTTTCTCAGAGCTTGTTTGATACCTTAAAAATAATAATAGTAAATTTTCTGGTAATTGATTGTATTTTCTATTATTTGATTTGGTCCTCTAAATCTAGGTAATTTCAAGTTGAAGATATACTTTTCTAAGGAACTCATTTAGATTTTCTGTTGACCTAAATTTTTAATGTCAAGTGAGAAAAAAATTATGGACCTGTTTAGCATCTTAAAAATTGCCAAATTTTAATTGAATTTATTCAAAAAAAAAAGTAAACACCACAATTTAAATTTTTTTTATACATACTCCAATAAAAAAGCAATCTCAAATTCTTCTAAAGATCACACTTTTCTGCAATATCCAATAAAATTTAATTATAAAAAAATTATATTGTTATCTATACTTTTTCATAAATTCTAATAAAGTCAATATCATATCAAATAAACTCTAAATTTTATACCAAATTTTCACAAATATTCATAAAAATCAAACTTAAAAAAAATTGACATAATACCATGAGTACTTGACTTCCAAGGGAGAATTCTTTGACTTTCATTTTCTTTGGTGCAATGTGATGATTTTGAATATGAAAATGCTTAAACTTGCAATGAATGAACATGAGAATAGTTTGAGTTGATGTTTGGAGGTGTTAAAATTTTCTAATTTAATTCTGGGTAAAAATTTATGAGTTTTATTGGAGTTTATAAAAAAAAGATGTGGAAACTTTCAAAAATTTACAATTGAGTTTTATTGGGGGTGGTTCGCTAGCCCCGGAGGGTCTGCTTATTTTTTAAAATTAAAGTTAGAGTTACAAAAAAAAAAGGAAAATAAGATTGAATGTGGACCCAAATTACCTAGTTTTGGAAGCTGAAAAAAGTAAAATTTTATATTTAGCACCCGAATTTTTAAAATCAGAAAATATTCTTAAGAAAATTCTATCTCAATAATTTTGTGACCAATATTTTTGTGAGGATAAAATTATAATTTTAAAGGTAAAAAATTTGATTTTTTCCTGATAAAAAAATTCTAATAGAGAGTGCAAAGAGTTTTAGTAATTGATTAGTGTACAAAAGTAATAATTTAGGGTCTAAAGTATCAAGATCTCATATTTAAAGGATACAAAATTTATTATCTCATTTTTTTTATATCAACATAAAGTCTTATGCAAAGTCACTTTTCGAAAAGCTGAATGGCAATCAACTTCTTTTAATAATTCTAGAAAAAATATATTCAATATAACTTTGATATTGGCTGCCAAACAAAATCTATTGAAAATTATTATATTTTTTGTTTTGTTTTATGATGGAGGATGAATTTTTCCTTACTACAAAAGCCCATAACTAGAAGCCCAAAAATAGTAAAGCAAGAATCAACCCATTCAATGTAGCATGTGCCTCTTTGTGATTGGAGGTTCATAAAAAGAGCTTGACATTGATATTTTATCGGGTAAAGAAGCATATGTAAGAAATTATGATTGCTCCTTGTCTAGCCACTAACTGACGGTCCTAAAAGCGAAAGGTAAGGGTGAAGAGTCGATTCAAATCAATCGAAAAGGGGACAAAGTTTGACAGCGCCGATCTTCAGTGAAAGGTTGGATGAGACGAAAAAGGTCGAAGGACAATAAGGCCTAGATTGTAAAAGAGGCTTGGGCCTAACAAGTCCCTAGCCCAGGGAAGAAAGAGCAAGGATATAGAGAGGGAAAAGGGATAGAAAAAAATGTACGCACTCTTTTTCACTCAAAATTGAACTAGTAAACAAGAGATATAGAAAAGATGACGATTAACAATAGCATCAGAAAAATCTCCCTACGGAGAGGACCTCAGGTCCTATTATGTTTTCTTTGTTTGTAGGAGAGAGGAAGGAGAATCTGAGCCTTTCAACCCGTTCCAAGTGTTGGACCTCAAATCCAGCTCCCTTGGGTTCTTAGCCTAGTGGACTCTGCGATAGGTTGGTTAAAAATGAATTCATTAGTTTCTAATGATCTAAAAAAATGAACTTACAAAATAACTCACTTTTAATAATCAAATCCTACCAAGAATCTATGAAAATTTATATGCCATCAAATTCTATCCCAAAAAAAATTTCATCGAATATTCCTTTAACAAAACCCAATAAAAAATTCTCCAAATAGTTTTCCTTTGATAATGGAAAACTGAAATTTATTCGCCATCTAATAATCTGTTTGGACATGTAAGAATTATTAATTCTTATTGAACTACAATTAGATTTGTTAGAGATATCATCTAAGGAAATAATAATTTTTGTATCTTTTATACTTCCTTTTAAGGAAACATTTTAAATTTTTAATCTTAAAAAGATTCTTGATAGAGTTTGAACAAGAAGAATTTATTGCTATTAATACATATTATTAAGAAAAACACATATTGCATTTAGTTTTATATTTAACTTGAAATTTTTATTTGCTGAAAATAGATGGTATGACTTCGGATGTTTTTTATGTTGCAAGAATATATATAGTCAATCAATGTAGTATGCAATAAACAAGTTTTCTATCTATTCAAATTTTTTTAAGAGTCAAAGTTAAAATTATATAATGCGATTAAATTTTATAGAATAAGCTAGGAAGAAATAACAAATGTTCACAAATTTCTTAATTTTAAGAAGTTTTGTTGAGGTGTTGTAATTTTTTTTAATTTTATAAAAATAAGTTTTCAGAAATTTTATCTTTCAAATTAATTTATATAATAAGTCAAATCAGGCCCAAAAGCTAGAGAGTTGATCCAGAATTCAATCACATCCCAGAAACTAGTTGGAAGCCTAGTAGCGTACTAATATGTTTTTTTAATACTAACGCGTCTATTCTTTCTTTTTTCTTTTTTTTTCTTTTTTCTTTTTCAGTAAAGGCTATTCGTTTCTTCTTATTCTTCAAATTTTCTTTGCTCTATTGAAAAGTCTACGAAATACAGTGGTCAACTTTCACAGGTACCGAAAATATTTTGAAATTAAAGACTTTCGTTCTTCTCGGCCACAAGTAGGGACTGGGCAATGCTTACATCAACATCGCCGACCGTCAAACCACATCAAATGTGGCAATATTGGAATTAGAAGAACATTTTGAGGGTACTCGTCATAAAGATATTGCTATAAAACACTCAATCACCAACAACCAGATGCATTACTACAACTCGAGGCCAGAGACCGCTTCATTCCGTGGTATTAGCTAAGGAATCTTCGGGAGACAAGTTGAGAAGCTCAACTGAGACTTTGTCATTAATCTCTAAGGTATGCATAACCAGTCGTTTATTAGTGATAATATCTCATCATGGTGTTTGTTTTCAGAATGGGTTATGGACCTTATGGTGTTTTTTCTTAAATAGTTTTGTTCTTTTTTTTTTTTTTTGCTTTTGTATTTCCTGGTCTGGGTGGCTATAGAATTTCTCTGGTCATTTTTGGGTCTTTTTGGGCTTCGGTTATTGTTGTTTGTTGCTGTGCTTTGGAATTCTGGCTTCATTTTCACTCTTGTTTCGTGATTCGGATGTGTGGGTTGTGTTTAAATTTGTAAAAGGCGAACTTTTCCCCCTATTTCTACTAGGTTGAATTCTAATTTGGCGTCTGAAAATGTTTTCTTTTTAGGAGCTTGTTATTGCTTTGAGATTGCTGTGTATCTGAACAGAAAATTGGAACTTTTTGGTTCACTAACGAGATTGATCTGCTTACCCCCAGAAAATGAGGTTGATCTAGCTATTGATTCTTTTTTCTTAATCGACGAGGAAACTTTAACTCTTTATTGCGAATTTGATTTCTTTTAGAGCTTGGCAATTGAAGGATGGTCCTTTTTCATGGTGATACATGGAATCTTTTCCTTTGTCATCTGAGGTTTCGTTTGCCCCCTCCCTTCTTTTCATTCGATTCATCTGTAGTTCTTCCTCTTTCCGAGTAACTCTTTAGCTTATGAAGTACCTTTTTCTCAGTAGTCAATGATTTAGTTATCTTCTTTTCCAGAGATGGGGAGTTCACGTCGATTAGATTGTAGATTCTCTTAGAGTAAATGCACAAGTTCACTACCACACACAGGCACAACCCATTGTTTATTGCTTGGTCGAATAGGGTAAGTTCTTCATAAAAAATCATCTAAAATCGAGGTAAATTATGTAGATTCAAGCTGAATGATGGATCCTATTTGTTGGTTTTCAACTCCGCAAGTTTCTGGAATAGGTGTAAAACCTATAGGTTATAGGTGTCGTTTATGCTTGTGATTTAGTGATTGGGATCTGCGTGACCTTTTTGCATACTTTCATGAAAGTCGATGCATTTCTCTTCGATCTGCACAAATTTCTCTTTGGTTAAAGCTCTTAGGAAGTACTCTGCATATTATGTTCAGGCTACTGAGTGAGGTTTAAATGGAAAGGCAGATTTGGTATTACTAGAGTCCTCCGAGGTGTAGGTTAGGTTCTGGCCTAGTTGCAGGAATTTTTATGGAGCATCTTTCATGCTTTCATTGATCCATTTTCTTTCTCCTATGCTGCTACGGAGGGGCCAGTTAGTGTTGTGTACAGAAACTATCTGCTGAGTTCTGTGTAGGTACCGACAACAAAGCTAAAGTCATCATCAACATACTTTTCTTCTGCACTGGGCATCACTTTTCAATTGTGTGCTCATAATGGTGAAAGCATATGATCTACACCCTCTAAGTCAATCTCAATTGAAGTTTATACCTGTTGGCTATTATTGGACAACTCATTGATCAAATGCCTTTACATTTTCTTGGTAATATATGACTGCCCACCCAAAAAAAGTCAGGAAGAAGAAAAAAAAAACAATGTGAAGGCATCACCATGTAATTCTGCTCTTCTTTTTTTTGTCTGAAATTGAAGTTGGTAGCAAAGTTGTCACAACCTACTACCAACATCATCCAATAGCCAATAATAATGAATGGTTTCTTTAACTCCTAGAAGGGCTTGGCCAGGAAACTATTCATGATCGTTAATGGGACTTGAAGCCTAGGGATGGCCTGAGCCACAGCAACTATAGCCCGAGCAGCAAATAAGAGCCAATAGCTGCTGTTGCAAGAGCATTCATATAAAATGCGATTCCAATGGCTCAATAGCAATGCACCACAGGAGGTCCAATTTGAACCCTAAACGCAATATAGTCAAAGAGTCTCTTGGCTGTGCCAAGAATAGGAGTAAGAGCTTGGAACACAGTATCACTCCTGGTGAAGAGTGAAGAGGATTTGGTGAATGGTCCTTATAGAAAGGTAGTACAAGATTTATCTTTTAATTTCTCTATCTTCTTCGTTTGCAAAGTTAAAGGTGGGCTAAATCGTGCCCCTAGGAAACTCGGCTACTTGAGGCTGGAGAGGCTAGTGATATTTATATTTTTTCTTTGAGTTGTGCTTTATGGACCAACTTAATTGGGTGGTGGCAGGGGTTCTAAATTTTCTGCATAGTGTTATGGATTACCTTGCTGTTCTTGTGATCCTTGATTGCTTTTACTTGACTGCCTTTTTGGTTCTCTTTTCATCACCACTGATATTACAATCATGTCTAATCCCATTCCTTTTTTGGCAGATTATGTTGGTATGGAAATTTAATCCTCTTGACCGCCGAAGTATTCAGTGACTAATGCTGCTGCTGATGAACAAATCATCATTCTTTTCTGAGTACTGCTCTGTTCTTGACTTTTTGTTAAGATTCTCTGTAAAAGTTTTGGTTGTGTTTGAACGAATGAATGATTTGACCAAGTCGAGGTAGCACTAGTAACGCCACCAGCAATCTTGTGTTTCTTTCTTGGCCACGTGAATCATTCTTATTTATAGATGCAAACATCTCAGGAGCACCATAGATCAGCCCGGCTCCATGGGTTGTACCACCAGCCTTTGCAAGAAGTTGATAACTATTGTTTATCTCATTCCCAGATTTTAGAAAACAATGTCTGCCCAGATCTTGGCAACCAAGGAACAAGCATTTCCTTTGAACCTTTTAAGGAACAGTACTTCACCCTGGAATCATTCCCGGCCACTACTGGTTATATTGTCTGCGATTCCCCTTCTGTCTCTAGTGGCTTGTCTAATAGAAGTCCCTTTTCTCCCCAAGTTTCTCAGTCATGCCTGTCAGATCCACATCATTCTTCTGATAACACCTATGGATCACCAGCAAGTGGCTCTTCTGTTGCTGATAATGGCAATGAATTGAGGCACAAGCTCAGGGAAGTCGAGATGTTACTGCTTGGTGAATCAGATAATGGTGACAGCTGCTATAACTCTCTCAATGTTGGGATCCATCAAGTCGCTTCTACATCAAGGTGGGATTGGAATCAATTGGTGGAAAAGCCCCCCAGGTTGGACCTAAGAGAAGTGCTCATTAGTTGTGCAAAAGCAGTATCCCTTACTGATGTACCAAAAGCAGGTGAATTAATGGAACTGTTGGGGAGTATGGTATCTGTCAGTGGGGATCCAATCCAACGTTTGAGTGCTTACATGTTGGAAGGGCTTAGAGCAAGGTTAGAACGCTCGGGGAGTGTAATCTACAATAAACTGAAGTGTGAGGAACCAACAAGCTCAGAACTAATGTCATACATGTCTGTTCTCTATCAGATCTGCCCCTATTGGAAGTTTGCTTACGTGTCTGCGAATGCTGTCATCAGGGAAGTAATGGAAAATGAACCTAGAGTTCACATCATTGATTTCCAGATTGCACAGGGCAGTCAGTGGATGCTCCTCATCTGGGCTCTTGCGTGTCGGCCGGGTGGCCCACCCCTTGTCCGCATCACAGGTGTTGATGATTCCCAATCATTTCATGCTCGAGGTGGAGGACTTCATATTGTGGGACAGAAGCTGGCGGAGTTTGCTAAGGCACACAACGTACCATTTGAGTTTCATGCTGCAGCCATGTCTGGTTGTGAGGTTGAGCGAGAAAATCTTGGTGTTCGACCTGGGGAAGCCCTGGCTGTTAATTTCCCATACGTGTTGCACCACATGCCAGATGAGAGTGTGAGCACCCAAAACCATAGAGATAGACTGTTGAGGCTGGTTAAAAGTTTGTCACCCAAAGCTGTGACCCTTGTTGAGCAAGAATCCAACACCAACACTTCCTCATTTTTGCCAAGGTTTGAGGAGACATTGGAATATTACACGGCTATGTTTGAATCAATTGAAGCAGCTGGCCGTCCCAGAAATGATAAGCAACGGATCCGTGCAGAAGAAAACTGCGTGGCTCGTGACATAGTAAACATGATAGCTTGTGAGGAGACTGAGAGGGTGGAACGGCATGAGCTTCTAGGTAAGTGGAGGGCAAGACTTTCAATGGCAGGCTTTACTCAATATCCATTGAGTTGCTCTGTGACCGACGCTGTTGTAGGTATGTTGAGGGAGTACGATCAGAACTATAGACATGAAGAGAGTGATGGGGCTCTCTACCTTCGCTGGAAGAACAGACGTATGTCTTCCTCCTCCGCATGGAGGTGAAATTGGCGGCCTCAGCAGCTCTGTAAATTTTCTTTTTGACTTTCTTGTTATGGCTTCTAGCATGAGGTGCTGTTGTTTTCTGTAGTTTTATAGCACCGAGAGTAGCACTCTTCAGAAATCTCTATTTTTGGGCATAAAGCTAGATCTCTTAAAACACTGTACATGTCTTATAATGAAGAGAGAGTAGGTCTGATTCATGCTGCACTTAACACATTCTCCACTTTAGGCTGTGATGTCTGCTACAATTAAGTACCTCCACAATGTCCTCTTTTAACCATTGGAGGGTTGCAAGAAGGTGCAGACACAAGTACATTTGTGATTCAGTGATTGGCTTGTAGGTTTAAATTTTTGACCCAGTGATACCATCTTTTTAGCCAGTTCCATTAAGATGTTTTTCACTGCAGAGCCTGAACCCTAAATTTGCACCGACTGGATATATTTTTGGAATCAAGTCGTTGGTATTTGATGACCTTTAGAAAGGTGTTGTTGCACGGACAATTACTGATATTCTGGGTGGGTTCAAGTTAAGACCATAATTCTCATCTGGTCCCGTGTTTGGAGGGTCAGTATCTTTTGAAATGCAAAATGAGGAGGAGCCGCCTAGGCACAACGAAAATTCTGGATCGTGTTTGAATCAAAGACTGCTTTGAGAGGACTAGCCCACTAACATATATAATAATCTCTCATTTTAAACATGCAAAATATCCACTAAAAATATATTTATATGATCTCAAATGCAGAATGGACGTTCTCGAGACGTTCACGTCGAGTTCGGTCTTCTTGCCTCCATCACGTGTTCATTTAAGAACAAAAGTTAGTTGGGTACTTGAATAACTCTCAGGGAAAGTGCTGTCGAAAAGGGTCATTATTTTTAATATCCGATGCAAGATGGACCGCAAGAGGCCGACTTTTCGGACCCATTACGAAGTCTTATACCAGATTTTCAGCGATTTTTCATGCCCATCGATTGCATCAATATTTGAACGCCTTTTTATGCCGACTAAAAACTGAGATTGCTCGCAAAGAGAAGTTTGCTGTTCACTAGTTGATGCCTAATACAAGAAACTTGCTCTCTGCATAACCAAGAGAAAATCATATCAGCAACGGTTCCAATCTTTCATGTCTTTCTGGTGCCATGAATCAAAACCGGAGACACAAAGAGACATGGCATAGGCCTCTTATTTGTTCGATCTTCCATCACCGACGAGATGACTAACCTTTTAACAAACTTCCTTTGCATGACACAGAATATACTGGAATGCACCTTCAAACCAACAAGTAGCGAGATTAACTACTGAGAAATCCAAAATCCCTTGCATACAACTTCACAAAAGAATGGAAACTATCTTACTTAGTTTGACACATTATACACTACACGGCCAATTTTGACGCATTGCATCTTTCAACTACTAATATTAATAGTTTCTACTTCTTGTCTAGTTTTTCTATGAGTTAAAAGGAAATTGAATTTTTACTTCTGAGGCTAAAATCAAGTGCCTCCAATCAATTATTGAATTGACAACAATACCCTCAGTTAGATATGAACATATGCAATGTGGGACGGCATTATTGTCATTTCTGTCTAATTTGATAGAAATTTTTTGACGAAGAGTGCAAAATGTAAAAGATTGTTAGTCAGAGAGTGCAATGTATGAAAGTGTATTGCAATGTATCAGATACTTATAATTTATAAATAAAAAATATATTTTTTCCTACTTATAAAATGGTGGAGATTCATTATATGGACAGTAGTTTAAACTTCCGAGCATAAGAGTGTATCGGCACTAGGGCTTTGGCCCAGGTCTCTTATATCAGCATTAGGGCTTAGGCCCAAAAGAAAAGGACCGGGTTAGGGAAATAAACCGTAGGAAGAACCACACGTTTCCAAAGCACAATTTTTTTTTTTTAATTTTTTTTCTAAGTGACGGTATTTGTATGTCGTGGGTAAACTATACACGTTTTTCGTCTTTCCTGCAAAACTACTCGTTTTTCACCTTTCGTTTTTGTTTCGCCATCGAAACAAAACGCACTTAAAATTGGCATTACAGGAGTCCCTTCCCTAGTCAGACGCGAAATCAGGTGTCGCTGATTGATTAGGCGAGAATCGCTGACGAGACGGTTACAGAAAGGGCCGGGCAGCATATACCCACATCCATGCACGCCGTGTGTTCGACGGAGTTTGTATGACGGTGGAAGTTGCTCGATCGCCGACTGCCAAAGGCCAGATTTGAGTAGACGGAGGTACAACACTTTCCTCTTTTTAAATCCCCAAAATCTTTGAGCAATTTTACAGAAGCCATTTCATTTTTCCGCAAAAAAAGGTCCTTTTTTCGTTTTCCTTCTCCCTCTTTCTTTTGTTGGTATTTCTTTTTGATTGATGTTTGTAAATGGGCTCGAGCGCCAAATGCCAGAACTTCGTGTTTGGCTTTTAAGGTTTTGTTGCTTCCTGTTGGAAAATTGCTTCCTTTGATTTGATCCTCGAGAAAATGGATCATTATAGCACTAGTCATTGGCCTTAAGAACTGTTTTCTTTTGTTATTTGATAGGTATCACGGAATGTGTGTGTTAAATTATCTTGACATGTTGAGGTGTCATGTCTTTGTTTTTAATTGGATGATGGGTAAGCTCGATTGGGGTGGTGTTTCTTCGGCTGGTGGAAATAAATAGATACATTTGATAATTTTAGTTGTGCATTTTTATTTTTAGATTGCCGTAATTGTTTTTGATGTTCGAAGCTTTTGGCACGCGTGTGAGTTATTTGTTTGGTGTTGGAGGTGTTGAATTTTTCTGGTTGCGAGGAATTTGGGAAATACTAAGACTATTTTTGCGTGTTGTCTTTTTTTCTTTTTTCTTTTTCTTTTTTTCCTTTCTTTTTTCTGGTGGGGGTGGTTCAGAATAGGGAGCTGAAGGTGAGGCAGAGTTTGTTGATCTTTTGAGTCCCAGAACGGATTAGAGTTGAGTATGGAAGGGGTCTCAGAAAGGTCAGAGCTGCGCAGGATTCAAAGGGAGCAGGAAAGAGAAAGGCGTCGTATGCGGGACAGGCAAAGAAGACAGTCAATGACACTTGAGCAGAGAGAGAAACATCTGGCTAGGCGTCGTAGAAACTATCAATTGAGAAGACTAAGAGCCGAAGGTGCAAGGTCAGGTTCTCAAACTGGACAAACCAGCATGGTGACACAAGGTGAAACAATCAGCTCCGATGAACATCACGCAGTAACTTCTGTTTCAGGACTTAGTGTCAAATGTAATGGTGTTACTAGTGTTGAAACTAATCAAGCTGGAGAAAAACTAATCGTTGAATGTTCAGAGTCTGAGGGTAAGTATTTATATATGTTTGCACATGGCTAGTCCTTGGAAAGATATACAAATATTTTTTTTTTCATGAACTGATTACTTATTCACAATACTATTGCAAACTTTTATAGGTCTGGAAGCTCTAGCGCACAAATCAGCCAATTCCCCAAGAAAGTTACGTCTAAGTCATATAAGACATCTTGCTAGATCGTTGAATCATTCTATGGGTGAGCTTGCTGGAAATCACCAAATGGTGGCTGCAGTCTTAACCAAGGGGGATGCTGCTAGTAACTGTAAGTAGTTTAATATAAGATATTGACGGTCTAAAATTCAAAGTTCATGCACTTAAAAATTTATGCTGAAGTATTTAGCAGAATTTCTGATGACAGTGGGGTATTGTGGTGGCAATCACTGTGATTAATAGGGTCACAAAAAGAACTCGCTTATATACTGTTTCTTTTCCATATGATAGGTTTGCAAGTTGGATATCCTGACTCCGGTAGATCATCCCAAAGTTTACGTTTAAATTGTGTTAAGCGTCTTGCTCGCACATTCAACAACTCAGCTGATTCTCCCCCAAAAGAAGTTACCAATCAAAACCACAGAAGTGGCACAGAAGGTACAGAATAACCTAGATAACAGACTCATTTAGTTGTAGCTAGATAGCAGACTCATCACAGACAATTTTTCATAAAAAAATCTTCGGTTTTGTATGAATTTATGTCTAAGAATGGTAGGTTTACTCCAATGGAGCAGAAACGACACTTACGGAATCTTATTGAACCAAATGGTGATATTGTTCTTCCATTGATCAGGAATTTGATTTGTCGGAAGTATCATGATCATGGGAAGAAAGTATCATGATCATGGGAAGAGATGCAGCTGATAAGCAATAATGACCCAAAACTTGTATGAACCATAAATGGGGGAGGTTAAAATATACGAGCTTACTAGGATGGTAATGGCTATTAAGTGTTTGACGTGCTTGGACCTATTTTGTTGGTATTTTTGATGCTTTATTAGTTGACGATTTCGTTTCAAGAGAATTTTTTGTGGAGCAGCTCAACAGGTTTTTTTGTATCACATTTCAGGATGAGTATCTGTTGTTGTCTATTGAAGGCAGGGAACCTTATTCTTGGTCACGTGCAACAAATGAAGTTTGCTTAGCTTTTCTTAACGAGTTCTCGATTGTAGATAAGTAAGTTTACAAAACACTTAACTTTTGTGTGCCCTCATCACTACCAGTTGCTATCCATGCAATTGGCTCTAAAACAATGAAACAGTATCTTATTACCTATTTTGCGGTGCATTTATACTTGTTAGCGTGTATACTGCCAACATCTATTTTCTTGCAGTTCCAAATGGTTTCGACTTTTGATAAAAATTTTACGGAAGACCAAATTGTTTATGCATGTCTTTTCTACTCCTTAAATAGTTGTAGGATATTTTCTTCAACGGAGGAAATGAATTATTAGGGGGTTAAAAATTTTAAATGGACTCATTTTCATTAGTGTTCAGTCTAATGGTTGATTTCAACTTGAAGGTATTGCAAGCAATCCTAGTGCACAATTCCTAATTAATCCTAAGGGTCCTTCCTATTAGCTAATAGCTTTTCTGGATTTGCTTTTTCATTCAACACTTGACGTCTAGTCATGAATCAGCAACTTCTTCAATATGCTGGATTATGTTCTCTCGTGTGCTTTTTTCTAGGGTTGCAGGATGGAGAAAACGTAATAGACTTACTTCATGGGCCTAGATCAATTATTGGACAAGGCTGGATGAAGCTTGATTCTGCCATTCAGCAGAGGGGTGAATTGTGTTAGTGCCTTGTAACAGGAGATCCTAGGAATTTTGGGTGCATTGATTTAGATTACATAGGTCTAGTGAGATGCAAATACTTGTTTTTCTAGGTTGATTCTTCCTGGTTGGTTTGCCGGAGCATTTCAGTGGCATTACTCCCACCAGCCACATATGCTGCCATTCCCAATCATGTTTTCCTTTTCCTTCTTGGCTTCTTGAGCCATCCTTATGCTTCTAGGTTTAACAAGTGGTTCCACTCTTGTTTGTAGAAAGAAACTGTTTGTATTAGTACAGTAATATTTGGGACAAATGCTGATTGAAATGAGGATACGGAACTTTAATCATCTTTTTTGTTTGTCATAAGATTTTTCGGTTCGAAAGGATTGGAGCAGTAAGAACTCTGGTGGGATATTTTTTGAACAGTTGCTATTGTTTGTGAAGTTTGAAATTGTCAGCAAGCAGAGGAGGTTGAGGAGGAGCCTCTCTTTATAAAATGTTTAAAATTTTATAGTACGGGAGTTGGTAAAAAAATAAAAATGGTTTATGAGAAAAAAATTTGATAGAGAGATATTATTTTATAATTTTTTTAATTAGTAGCTAAAATTTCGAATGCACCCTTAGGGGTTTGGTTTGGTGGTAAGGCTGCGGCTTGGGTTCTCTTATGTCTCAAGTTCAAGTTTCAATATTGCCTTTATCGCTCTTGACTTAAACTGGGGTGTGTTGGGTGGGGTTTTGACACATGCTTCCAGGTTAATTTGTAGGGTTGGGTACACAAAGTGGCCTGTCCTCGGGAGCTCTGAGTTATCAAAAAAAAAAAAATTTGAGTGCCAAACTAGGATCAGGTAATATACCATTTGCGCTTTCCAGTGATTAACATGCATAAAATCTACTTGAAAATAAATACAAATACATATAAGCAATCCATTGACCAAAAAAATAAATAAAGAAAGTACGAGCATTGTGCCGTAATTGATAAACTCGAAATTAATGTCACTGCAATATCACAAACTAGACTAATAGGATTAGGCCCAGTTTGTGAATGGAGGCTCAGACTTTAAATGGGTCCTTTGCACATGGCTTTTAAATTGTGGATAAAGAATTGGACCTATTCGTTGATGGGCAGCTTGTGGGCTGAAGCCCGATCTATTTTGACGCGTATTACAGTAAACCCTAATGTCCTTGGACCTCGGCGGCGACCGCATGAGCATCCCTATTAAATAAACTATTCTTCCATTCTCAGCCGTCGGATCCACATCAAACCCCTCAGATCAAATGTTTCAGCACTATAAATGACCCTCAAAACCCCGAACGAGGAATTTGGTATTAGGGTTTATCTCTCCTTCTTGCCGTCTTCTGGGCCTCTCTCTGGTCTCTTGTTGTTTGATATCCTCCGGTGGTGTTCTGTGTTCTATGTCGCAGATCGTATGAAGGTACTAGATTTAGTCGTTGCGTTGAAGCTTTTCGTCACAAATTGTGACGGTTGAATTAGTTTTAATATACGTGACAGGGGATTATAGATCCAATCCCTTACTTGAAAAGGAGCAAACTTTGTTTTGTGTTTGCAAATTCCTAAGTTAATGTCACAAAGAAATGCCTGTTGACGTTGACGGTCGTCCCAATTCATTTTGGGAGCACCTCCGTCGACTGCTGTCTCATATTCCATCGCCTTGTGGAGCAGCGTCGCTGCCTTTACCATTTGGGACTGGCCATGAGACATACATTGTTAAATTCTGTCACAAAAACTTTATTTTGTTTATTTGTGTTTTGTTCTTGTCTTTTTTTTTTTCTTGGTTTTTTGATATCGCCGATGATGATATTGTAAACCAAATTACCATCTTTCGGGACTGAATGGCTTATGAAAGTAAGCCTTGCTGTTATTACACAATTCAGAGGCGTCACAAAGAACAAAGACACTGTTTTAGAAGAAAAATTGGTTTTTAATATCGAATGATACCTTTATCGTCTACCAATTTTGTTTATTATTTTACGAGTTCAACTGTGGGATAAACTTTCCGGATTCTTTTATGACATTCATCTTGTGGTTGTGAAGTACCCCTCTGGAGATTTTTGTTTCAAAATGTTTTTGGAGCAATTGAAAGTGATTTCTTATTGATTTTTAACGCACGTTTCAGTGTCCGGAAAGGCTGCTCCTTGGTTGTTTGTTTTCGTTCAGATTTCACTTGAAATTCACCATAAGGAGGAAGTAGACTGAAACTGGTCAAGTTATATGAATCTGGGTTTATTGGATACTGTTGTACTTGCTCTTTTATTGTGATCCACTTGCAGGATGCCCAGAAGACTGCTGCTAAACTTTGAAAGAATTGAAATTACTTCCCAGATTGCCGCCCTGTTTAAATCTACTTTTTTTGTAAATCTGCTTGTAGCAGAAAATCCCTGTTGTAAATCTACTTTCAGTCGAATCAAGATTGCCAAACGTATTTGTTTGATGACTTTATATCTTCATTTTTTGATGCTTTTTTCCAGAGGACCTTGGATACAATGACCAAACGGTTCCCATTTCCTGAGCAAGGAGGTTTATGTTGTTCCCTGGTTTTTGTTTGCTTCTGTGCTTCCAAATATAGTGGAATGAGAGTTGTGTTGGGGGCTTGATGCTGTGACAGCAGAGGAATTTGTCATTTTTGAGCCCACTATTGATTCAAGTCCGAAGTGAATATGCCAGTGAGCTGTAGCTCAGTTGGCACCTCCTCCCTTTGGGGAGGGTTACGTCCGGGGGTGAATCCCCTTGCCTAGAAAAAAAGAAAAGAAAAAAAAAGTCCGAAGTGAATATGGAAGTTGATAGATATGGTCCATGTATCATGCGAAGGTCACATGGTTATTCAGAAAGTAATCTTGACGATGATGGGAGGAAGTCCATCCCGTCATATTATGAGCTACAGAAGTCAGATGCAGACATGTAATGCCTTCCATTTCTTGAAATAGGATGATCCTTTGGAGGTTGTCACATTGAATTTGTCCTTTCTAAGACACAATCACCTGTGGTCGAATTGATTTGGTCAAACCTTTTTTTCCTTATCTCATTGAGGTGGTCAAATTGATTTGTGTTTTTAAAATGACAAATAAACAATGTTATGGCTGAATCATTTCCCGAATGTGTTGAGAGGTCTTTGAGGAAGTGAAGGGAGCTCATCCTAAGCTACAGTAACATAATGCGTCGCAGCGTCAGCCATGATGCATCCAATACAACACGCTGTGAAAAGTAGGACAGATGTGCAGCAAAAAATCCAATCCACCACGCAACGCATACTTCGTTTGATTCACATAATCACATAGCACATGATGTGGGGAGGGATCTAGGTCGTTGATCAGAGATCAATGTGGTTCGGGAAAGATGTCTTACTTGTCGTTTCGGAGAAAAGACTAATGGTACACGTGGATTGTGGGGCCGCTCCGGTGTAGTTTAGGACTTTTGAACTATAGTTACTGGTTATTATTCTTGTTGGGACTACTGGTGATGAACATCTTAACTCTTATAGGAAAGGACACCAGAGATGTTATGTTTTTGTTCTAATTCCCAAGTTCATGTGCCAGTTTTCCTAGTTTCACTGTTATTTTTAACTCTAAGATCCTAGTTTTTTATTTAATAAAGTAAATATTTGAGTATTTGGATATATAAAGTCGAGATTTTGGTTACCCATTTGTCAAATTTAAAACAAAAAGGCCCTATCCTGAACAGGGTTACAGGGAATCTGATGAACAAGAAAAAGAGAAACCAAAACCCTTGAATAGTTTCAACTCCATGCTTGAGAGAGGGGCGACCCTCCTCCACATGAGTGGAGGAATTCCCAACCTGGCACATGGATTGAAGGTCACGAACGGCTATAGTTTAATTGCCGTGCATGGGAGAGGTTACCAATTCTGTACCAAAATCCGTCTTCTTGAGGTAATCATATAGATAATATGTAAGTTATCAATCATGCAAGATATAAAGTAGAATGGAGGATCCAAGATACAATAGAGGAGATAAGGGAGCTGTTAAAGTTGGTTGACATGTTGGAAGGCTGGTGATGGAAGAAGAGATGCCAATATTGTAGTGCATCAATTTGCTCATTGAGTTGCCGCTAGAATTTCTTCTGGCAACTACTACCCCTTTGATCCTGAGTACCTAAATCCAAAGTCTAATTTGAACCTCTATGACCTGGTTTTTTTTGTTTGTGATTTGTTTACTGTTGTTATGGAATAAAGGAGGAAATGTTTTGATAATATATATATAAGATATCAATCATGCAAAACAATATTAATTAAAAATCAAGTAAATTCTCAATCAGGTTTTTCCATTCATTAATTATAGAATTTCAAAGTTTCTTATTTTGTTGTTGTCTTGACTCCACTATCAAAGTTTTCCCTCCTCGTTGAAGTCCTTTTCCTAGTTGAAACTAGCACTCCCATCAGTCCAAGCCGACTCTAACTGACTGGAATCTGAGTCGACTTATACTTAGTCAGAGTCGGATATTGCCTCACCCACTCCGACTAAATCAGTGAACACCCTACCAAAACCCACGACAAACGGGACAGTTCATAGCAAGACTTTGAAATTTGCAAAGGCGCGGGTAATCAATGTATATATTGTTTACTGCATTGGAGAGTACAAAGGAAATTTTACAGGCACGAGGCAAAGAACGACTAGATGCAATAGTTTCGACATTTGAACGCGCATAGTTTACTTTTCATATTTGTAAAACAAAATCACAAGTTACAGGTATGCAAATCCAATAGCTTCAATGTACAACATAATCTGGAGTCCTAGACGCAGATATTAACTACATCAGCTGCTGTGCAATAGTTCGTTTGTCGTAAGCACAGATAAAAACTGCAATTCCTGCTTCTCTCCTTAAGAGTTTTCGTAGAAAAGAAAAGAACCAAGCTACTGACATGTTTTGTCAACACAAACCACGCAGCCCTGGAACAGAGTTCCAATTTTGAAGATAGAAACTTCCCTGCTCCACGAATAGGGCCTACAAATTTGCTCTCACCAACCAGTCCACCCACTGAAACAGATAAAAGGAACTGAGTGAAAACATGTATTTACTTGAGACCTGACAAAGCTCCATTAAGACCCATTCATAACATACAGTCCCAGAGTACCATGGCCAAACTGCCATTAGACATTCAGACATGTACAAGAATATCACCCACAACCTTAAAGGGGAAAAATGTAAAATCCCTAATTGAGATAATTCAATGTTTTCATCCCAACAGCAAAAGTTATCAAAGGAGTACTTGTTCAACCCCGGCAACTCTACGTAGTGTTATCAGAGGACTATGTATTCAACCTATGTAGCTTTGAACCATGGATGAACGGCCAAGTTCAAACACCTAGTTGCAGGAGTGAATTAGGAACCATGAACTATTAAGCTTCTAAAAGTGAACGAGCAATTCAGGAAATACATTAGCAAAGTAGTGGTCATAAAGGTCAACGAGATGATCACCTCAACTTGGCTGTGTTAGTTTGCCTTTGACATTTACATCATATGCTGAAACTTTGTGCCATAACCATTCAGAAGTCCATTGCGCCGACAGAGAACATCTAGCCAAATCCAACCTTTCCAAATGAATCAAGTGCATGCAAATCAAACTCTTCAATGGACTTTTTTGGTCAAAAATGCCCCTTCACCAAAATAAAACCACAACAAGATCTCCTTCACAGCAATTTCTGATTACCACCAGGAAAAATTGTCCCTAGAGATCACATATTTACATGCAAACAATTGAAAGATCCAAGAGACCAATCCAAATAGGGATTTTGATGTCTCAAATATTGTGCGTCATAAAAATCCAAAAGAAGATAACCAAAGGTAAATCTGCTTGTATTTGAAAAAGAATAGACAATAAGGGCGGAAGCCAGAACTCTTTCTGGAGCTTAACTCCAGAGATCAAAGCAAGAAATTATTTCCTGTGACAGAAAACTTCCTTCTAGGCACTAAAGCTGAGCCAAGGAAAAGGTGTGACTCTCCCTGACACTTCCTTTAGAAAATTTGGTGACCAGTACATTCCAGGTGGCATCATTAGGTATGAAACCATTCTCGACACCCTTATATAGAAGTAAGCAGGCATTATCAAACATGTCCTCTTTGCAGTGCCAATTTATTAAAGTGTTATACGTAATAGCATCAGGACGAATTCCTTCAATCTGTAATCTGTCAAAGAGATTCAATGCCTCCCGAAGATGCCCAATCTTGCACAGACCATTTATTAAGGAGTTATAAGTGACTATATCTGGTGTCAAACCCCGATGAATCATATCCCTTAGAAACTCAAGTGCATCATGTACTTTTCCAACTCTACAAAGACCATTGATTAAAATATTGCATGAGATTGTATTGATATTTAGTCCCTTGCTCATCATTTCTTCAAACAATCCCAACCCTTTCTCAACAGACCCGGCTTTACAGAGTGCTTTAATTAGGCCATTGTAGGTGATTACATCAAGAGAACATCCTCTAAATAACATTTCATTTACAAGCTTAAGCGCATCTTGAATTGCA
This sequence comes from Morella rubra, assembly GCA_003952965.2. Taxonomy (NCBI): domain Eukaryota; kingdom Viridiplantae; phylum Streptophyta; class Magnoliopsida; order Fagales; family Myricaceae; genus Morella; species Morella rubra. The sequence continues at coordinate 5,804,005 of CM025850.1, read as the reverse complement.
CCTCTCCTAAGGAAAGCGTGAATCAAAGTGTTGTAAGTTACAGTGTTGGCAACTACACCCTCCAGTAGCATATCACGATAGACTTCCAAGGCCTCTTCCATCCTATCGATCTTGCACAGTCCAAAAATAATAGAATTAAATGTAAATATATTGGGCTTACATCCTTTCCTAGTCATTTCGCCAACCATTTGCAAAGCTTCATGAACTGTTTCATTCTTGCACAGAGCACTTATAAGGCAATTATATCCCACTGTATTCAGATTTAGTCCCTTTGCTGACATCTCACTTAAAACATCACCAACTTCCTCTAGTTGCCCTTCTTTGCATAACCCATCTATCAATATTGTGTATGTTACCACATTAGGCTCACAGCCCCTTGTTGTCATCTCATTAACCAATTCACGAGCTGAAGACAGACAACCCTTCTTGCAAAGTCCACGAAGAAGTGTGTTAAACGTAAACACATCAGGGACACAGCCTGTTTCTAGCATGCAATCATACACAACAGCCTTGGCTTCAGCATACAGTCCACTGCTCACATACCCACTAATTAGGGTATTGAAAAGCACAACGTTTGGAGCAGGCACTTTGTTCAACAGTGCCATTGCTTCATCAACTTTCCCTGTTCTACACAACCCATGCATTAACACTCCATAGGTTATATTATCAGGAGAGAAACCACGGAGAAGCATCCTATCAACCAACTTGGCTGCCTCATAAATCTGATTGAGCATGCAAAGGCCACAGATAACATCATTGAAGGTCTGAACATCAGGTGTACAACCCATAAGAAACATTTCGTCCAAAAGTCTCAATGCTTCATTCGCTCTATTATTCTTTGAGAGCGCATGTATGAGAGTCTGGTATACCACTGAATTCGGCACGCACCCATGCTTTGTCATGTCCCTAAGTAGGGAGCAAGCAGAATCCACCTCATCAACCATACAAAGTGCTTTCATCACCACACCAAATGTGAAAACAGTGGGAGAAACACCCTTACTTAACATGTCATAGAAAACATTAGGTGCCACTTTAGGACAGTCCCCAGCTACCAATATCTCTAGAACAACATTATAAGATTTGAAACTCGGTTCACAAGAATACACACCCCTCATATCCAGCAGCAACCTAGTTGCTTGTCCGGGCAAACCAGCTTTTCCATAATATTTCATAATCAAAAGGAAAAGGGACTCTCTAAAAACAATCCCTTCATCTTTCATCTGCACCAGAACCCTATCTATGACCTTAAACTCCCCAGCCGCGCCAAGCTTATCTATCAGTGCATAATACACATGAAATGAATGGCAATAGCCCTTCTGAGCGCCGGCCCATTTAAATATCTCCATGGATGTGGGTACGTCAAGTGGGAGCTCAAGCAATTGACATAGCTGAGAGGGGCAAATTCTATTAAGCGACTTCCTAAGCTCTTTGAGGTCGAAAGGTTTAAGTAATCTCTCCCACTCATTCCCGGACTCTGACCCATTGTTATCACTCAACGCTGTGTCACTAACATTTCTACTAGCCCCACTACAGAAAATTGCAAAACAATGGCTTCTGAACAAATATTGCAGCTTTTTGCTCGCATGGCCTGAAAGCTTTGATCTTTTAACATCACTCTAAAAGGGCAGCTCAGAATTTTCCCAAGGTAATCGAATAATCAGCGTTTTGTATTATATATGAAGCAAAATGGCCATGAGCCCTCTACAGATTTGTGTTCTTTCCAACAAAACAGACGAATGGTTGTCAAGAATCTGAGCTGAAATGACATAGCACTATTTAGACAGAACGAGGACGAAACTCTTTTAAGGAAAAGTAGTAACAGTACCTGGAGAGAAAGAATGAGAAAACCACGGATGAGACTTGAGGATATCGAAGATTGTTACACTAGGTGGAAGAAGTTTGAACAATCAGCGACATGGCTTCCAGAAAATTAACTAGTAATCGTGCCTAGGAAACAGAAGATCTAGTAATCCAAAACAATCAAAGGCGCTCACATTGTCGAGGCCCGAGGTAACTAACCAGTGATCGGGTCGTTTCGTTTCCATTGGTTGGGGGATCCGGTTAATAAATTTTCCATTTGGACCGGACCTTAGGGCCCATGGAACTAATTTCTTTCAGATTCTCTTAGCAGAGGATTTTGAGAAGGTTCAGAACAAAATAAGATAGTGAATTGCGTGCTCTGATTCAGCAATGCCAACATAATGAATACGTGATGTACGTGTATACGGTGCTAACAGATCGCAAATCTTGAGGAAGGACGACCATCAGCTAGAAAGCCTTTTCTTCAATCAGTTCCTATCTTGCTAGTTATTACACTACAAGATTTGCACTTTTCTTTTACAAAGTAAGTATTATTTCGTCGCTAACGATATTTTTTTAGCACTAATTAGTAGTGTTTTCATATGTTATATTTCTTAAAAAACTTACACATTCTGTTTGTTTTATATTATATCCACAGCTAAAACTAGAGATTATATCGACACAGGAGTACAAAGTACTGAGGCAACATGGATGGTCAACAATATCCCCAACTGTTGGAAATCTACATTAACCAAAATGTTCTGTTTCCCAGCAAGTCTACGGACGGTAATTAAAGCATCTATCGCACATACACAAATCAATTGAGTTAACAATATTTACATTCTAAATAGGGAACTAAGAGAGAGAGAACGCTCTCTAACACCATCGCAGTTCCCATATCACCAACTTGGGCAGACTAAATAGCAGAGCATATTTTTCTTTGGGAAATCCATACTAAATCAGTTGATCTAACTTCTAAGCATGAGAGCACAATCAACTTTCTGAGATTCCAGCACAGTTCTCGCAGCTTCAATGACTACTTGTCCACTGACATAGTGCTGCCGACACACAGGCATGTAGACATCAGCGCCACCAATCAGTTCTGTCTGTGTCTCCTCTGTTTTCCTCAAGGTGAAGAAAGCACGTTTACGACAAAGTTCACAACGAGCGCTTAATTTGGTCACAGAATCAGCAAGAGGAATAATATCTAGCACAGAACCAAAGTTCCTCCTGCCAACAAAAATGCTGCGGGGTTATACTTGGCATAAAGAAAAGGCATGGGCTTAAGAAAACTTAATGTCAATGATGGCCTATTTAAATAGTACCTCAAATAGTCACCATCTAGTCCAGCAACTATCACTGTTTTTCCACCATGATCAGCAGCTTCACGGCAGAAGTCATAAAGGTCCACAAAGAATTGAGCTTCATCAATTCCAATCACATCAACTGTCACCATAAACAGGTCACAGCTAAGTATCAGTCCTAAGGTACATGAAAAAGACTACTGTAAGCTGAATCGCCTGAATGACATCATTCCAAATTTAGATAATTGTAGGCATTACAAATCACTCACTCGTTACTCAGACAGTGCACATAAAAAACAACAATCACTTTTTTTGTCTTTTTTTTCTTTTCTTGGCAATCATAAAAAAAAAACAACAATCACTTGATTACTAATCGGGCTAACAGTTCTATACAATTCATAAGAAGGAAGACCAGCTCATAATACATAGTATCATCAAATTTTGGCATCAAAATACCTGATCATATGCATCAGGACCAATTTTTTGCCTCAATGATGACAAATCTGCCAAGGCCCAACATGGCAACTTCACCCCATCATGTGTAACAATCGAATCCAGTCCATATCTTGTATCCTTGTTTGATTTTATTACTGCCACCCTTCTGTGGAATAGACAGATAAAAAAGAAGTAATGAATCAAGAGAGTAATTCCAAAACTATTTATGATTCTCTTTTCGGTAATTAGTTATCATTGTTCAGTAAAACAGCTGTTGAATATTTCCTGTTCTAGACCAGAGAATTTTATTAGAACATAACTTTTTATGTTTCTGGAGCTCAAATCAGTGTGCAATGAGATGATTCACGTTCTTGAAATCTCTCTTTAAGCAACAATAGCGTCTATGACTATAATATCATCAAAAGTTGCAAACCAGTAAACATTCTAAGTTTCACAGATGCATGGAAGACATTCAAATATAATGCCGATCTATTGCCAATCCTTGGAAAATTCCATGATTTCCATAGGATCCTAGGGTGCTCAAGAAAATGATTTGAGTAGAAAAGGGATATCATGTTTAGGGTTCTGGGCCTAAAAAAATATCTTCAGCTAAATGAAGCAGCATATTAAGAAAGGACCTATAGAGGCATAAAATAAGAATTAAGATTTCAAACTCATTTCAACCTCTCTTGCTTTTAACTTGTGATATTCCTTTAGAAACAAATGAAAATTGACATAAACATCTGAAAATGCTCTATTTTTCCTAAGCAATCTGAATACTGCTTGTTGCTTACTGTTCCTCTAGCAAGCAGAAGCTTTAACGGAGGAAATGTTGGCTTGAATGCTTCCTAAATAACAGGGAGCCTCCAAGAACTGAATCTAAACTATAAATTTAGTAGGAACTTCAGCCATCATGGAAAGCGATGTAGGAAACCTTGGAAACTGCAGATAAGCAGTCTTCTTTTATGTTATGCAACCCTTTACTGCAAATCTGAGAAGGTTGCTTGGGATGGCAAACATTTTAGCTCTCTTGTTGCTATACATGGGATTCCAATATTGAAACTAAACGATTTTCTTTGGCACACATCAAACAGCTTTTACCAGCCTGAAGAATTTAATACATATGTGATTAGGATCCCTAATTAGGCAAAATTTGGCACATATGACATAACTGATGTTTAGTGTGCCTTACCTGTTAATGGATCTTCCAGATTCTTTATCTTCCTGAAAACCATTAAGGTCTTACCTGTGGGGCACTTAAATCTCTCAAAAAGCCTTGCTTTCCAAAAGAGAGAAATGCACAGGAAAAGAGCTCTATTCTGTTATATGATTTCAGTTGTCGCTTAAATCAGGAACATAGCCTGCATCCTTTAAAATGACAGTCACTTCCTTAATCATCTCATATATCTCCCGAGATTGATTATGAGAGTTATCACCCTTAAAGAAGACGTAGGACCCATTTTGAATATCTATCCTGCTATAACCCGGCTCTTTTATGACCCCTGATTCCCTCATCACAGCCCTGACCTCAGCAACACTGTCCCACAGCCCAGAGGTGGCATATGCATTAGACAGAACCACATACTTTCCAGGATTTTGTGGCTCCTGTTCAAAAAATTTCTCTGCTGCAAGCTTTACCAAGTTCATGTTTCCATGAATCCTACAAGCCCCAAGTAAAGCACCCCATATCACTGAGTGCTCCTTACATGGTGAGTTCAGAACAAATTCATACGCCTCTTGTAACCTGCCAGCACGTCCTAAAAGATCAATCATAGCTGCATAGTGTTGCCCTCTAGGCTGAATTTCATAATCTCTGGTCATAGATGAAAAATATGCCCAGCCCTCGTCAACCAAACCTCCATGGCTACAGGCAGAAAGAACTGCAAGAAAAGTCACATAATTTGGTTTGAAACCTTCAGCCCTCATCCTATGGAAGGATTCAAAAACCTCTACAACTTTTCCATGCTGGCCATACCCAGATATCAAAGCAGTCCATGTAATAACATTCCTATTTAAAGACTTGTCAAATACCTGATGCCCATCAGATAAACTACTGCATTTGAAGTACATGTCTATGAGGGCACTATTGACAACTACATTTTCCATAATTTGGCACTTTATCATGACACCATGGGCCTGCTTCCCATGTTCAAGTGTTGCTAAATTGGAACAGGCTCTGAAGACTGATGCAAAGGTATAATGGTCTGGTACAAAACCAGCTTGTCTCATCTTGCAATAAAGATACAACCCCACTTCTTCTAACCCCTTTTGCACATACCCTGCAATCATTGCATTCCACGAAACCAAGCTTGTCTCCAGCAACTTATCAAACAGGATGTGAGCAGTTCCTATATCCCCTGATTTCACATACAATATCAATAATTTAGTCTTCAAATATTCACCCGGAACATATCCAACAACAACCATTTGTGCATGGATTCTTCTCCCCTTTCTATACTCTTTCCTGTATATACATTCCTGCAACAAAAGAGCATAGGTGCCGGGCTTGACTTTCACTCCCGTAGTGCACAACAGAGTAACTGCTTCCCTCAGTCTTCCCGAAACACAAAGACCCTTTAAGGTTTTATCCAATTGGTGGCAAGGTTTGTAAGGCTCAACCTGAAAGCTGGTGATTACCGCATTCCATCAATTGAACCAATTTTATTAACATCTACTCCTGCCCATCCTAAGAACAGTAGGCAAATAGCAATCACCGTAAACATTGAGCTCTACCAAAACAATAATACATTCAGAAATATGCATATAAAAATGGCAAAATGTCATTCACAGAGTTAATCATTCAAATCACCCAATCCACTTTTGAACAGAAAGATATCGTCTTTTGTAAAGAAACAATACTACAATCACAAAGAGAAACATTAATCAAGGACCCACAGAACATTTTATCGAGAACTCAAGCTCAAAATTCAACCGTGTAACATATAAACAGGTTCATAGAAGGTCCAAAACCTGCCATCGCTGCTCTCAGACTGAATCCTGCGAAGAAGTGTGGTGGTCTTTCCGGCGAACATCGGACCAACGATCACGTGAATCTCGCCGGTAGTCGACCGCGGAGCCACCTCCAAGTGCACGCTACGATTTTGGATTGAAAGAAGTGAGGATTGGGGTGAAAACATCGCGGGCGTCCGAGCGAGGAAACTGGGGCTCTGAAAAGTCGTAGGGTGGCAAGGACGGTATTTGCAGGTTTGGGAAAAGAGGGCAAGAGGAGTTGTTTTGGGGTGGTAGCTAGAGAAAGCTGAGAAAGTTGGGTTCAGCAGCGACTTCATTCTAGAGATTCCTAACATGTATTTCGCTGCATATGGCAGACACAGAGAGAGAGAGAGAGAGAGGAGACGCCTTGGGTTTAAGGGTTTTACTTTTTCCAAACGGTCTTTTTATTTTTGGTTGAAAAACAAGTTCTTACAGGGCTTGTTCGTCGTACTTTTTTTTTCTTTAGTCAATAAAAGAAAAAGTCTAGGCTTCTTATCTATTTTACTATTTTAATGCCATGGAGTGGGATATGATCTGGACCGTCCACGCTTTGCAAATGTGCTATCTGATTCGTTAAAAACCATAGTGTGAGGGCTATATTTGGACGCAATCATTGGTTGACTTGTAAAGGCGAAACTTTCGGCCGCTAGACATTGTGTTTGTGGTAACTGTTAAGTAAAGAATAAAATTAAAGTTTATTGTGAACATTTGTAATAATCTTAACTATAGTTGTAAAGCTGGTCAGGCATCCGATTAAAAAATATAATAAAATAATAATAATAATAATAGCCCTCACTATAAACTGCTTTCCAGCGGAAGTAAGGGAAAGTGGCCTCTAAAGTTATAAACCAGAAATTATTACATCAAATAATTCTAAAAAATATAATTCCAACAAATATAAATCACTTTCCATACATCAAATAAAACTTTGATTTTTCTATCAGAGTTGTATTCTCTTTTCTTTGAAACGACTTCTATTAAGGCATGTTAATCAAAATAACAATAAATTATAATTAATTAAAAAAAGGGAGAGAAAAAAAGAAGAAGGTATAAACCCATAACTTTGCACTGGCACTGTCGTAGCAAGTGTGGCTACCCACAAATCATTTCTCCACCTTGAGGGGAACAAATGTATAGGAGCTCCAGCTCCAGCTGCACTTCCCTCGTGCTCTTTTTTTTTTTTTTTTTTTTTCTACGCACTTCCCTCGTGCTTTTTCTTCACACACTGCCACACGCCAGAGAGCATTCGCTTGGCAACCTCATAATGTTGAATAAATGTAAGTTTTAGTATCGGATTAAATCAATCAATCCAAACTTTTCTGATGATAAGTAGACAGCCAGCCATTGATCTCCCAATTTTAAGTGTGTGTATGGAGACGTAGTGCTTTTTGTATAGAAAGCTGATGGGAATCAAAGAGACATGTGCATCCCTCCTTAATCATTACTCTGCATGTGGTTCAATCCTCTTTCTTTTTAAGCCTATCCCATATTATATTAACTCAATGAATGAACATCAATGAAGCAAGCTTGAACCAGCAAATTTTCCTCATTTTTTTTTTGTTAGGCACCAAATTTTGGTCATGTTGTTGATGTCATAAAACGACCTTATCAAGTCCATAGCTCACAACCACCACATAACCCTATTTTAGATAGGCTGGACCGTCTTATAACTATCCAAATTTTCTACTCATTCTTTTTTTTTTTGGTAACAAGTATAAATTCAATCCGTTAGGCCCACCGAGATGGAACATACATAACGGGCTGATAAATTTCGAGCCGGTGTAGCTCCTAAGTCATACAAGTAAAGTAAGATGTTATTCAGTTTTTTCACATTCTAAGAATTTTTTGAATCCTGAGAATACACAAACCGAACATGTTTTTTAACATCACTTAAAAACAACAACAGTATGCATACCAATAAAGTTAACATCACTTAAAAATTCTCAAAACACAAAAAATTCTCACAATGCACACTAACCGAACATCTTCTAAATCCAACTTTGCTATAGAAAGTAGTTCTAAAAAATTATTTACACTTAAATGGATTCAAATTTGAGATCTCAAGGGGAACACCCCTAAATCTCAAGTCCTGACCATCTAGGCCAACCTCTTGAGATTTTTTTTCCTTTTTTTTTTTTTATTAGAGAAAAAATTTGACCATTGATTAGTAGCTGTTTACAGCCATCTGATTATCTCGGTAGTATTTGTCAAGCAGATAAGTCTGACCTGCGGAGGGAGAATAATCTTTTAAGATTGCTGAAGATTAAGAAGGTGAGATATATACTTAACTGTCCAACTATTTTATTGAAAAAAAAAATGCAGGAGGCTTCGGTCATGGACACAACGTCATGCATGTGCAGTGCCCACCAAATGGATGTCGATGCGGCTGCCCTGCTGTGTTCTTTGGGTGTGTGTGTGTACAAGCAATCCCATCTGTCTCTCACACATCTCCCACTTTTCTGTCGATTTTTTTATTTGTTTCTATCCCTAAGCTGTGGCCCTGTTGGGTTTTTAATATTTGAATGTAAAGTGGTGGTTTTCGAAATGGCCATCTTATCTACCCCCATCAATCTGCGATCCCCACATTCATGTGATATTGCAGGTCCATCTATCATTTTCAGAAGATTCTCTAAATTCACCATTTTGGCTGATGAATTCATTCAACCAAAGTCTTCATCCCTTCCCTCCACAACAAGCAATAGTGTAATGGATGGATCTAGAAATCCATTTGTATTTGCTAATCGGAATATCTTTTGCTTAGTTTTATTTGCATTATAGTACTTTTATTATTAAATGTAAAAAAAAACATAATTGAGTTGTTTGGGTAATAAAACCAAAATAGTTGTTGTTTATCAAAGTATGATACACTCGGGAAGCAAAAATTTTGTGCCCAGAACTAATTATTGCAGTGCCTCTAAGTTTGGGTTTGCTATACATGGTGCTTAGAATTTGACTTGCTTGGTGAAGCTAGTAAAGGGAAGAATGAGGAGGTGGAAAAGAAAAGTCGGTCTCTATCTTTGAATTCGCAGAGAAAACCATAGTATGGTATGTAATAAAAAAAATTCATATACCAATTCCGTGCTTTGTCTAGAATGAAACCATAGAGCAGGTAGAGAGAGCACGGTAAAATCCCTCAATGCATACCCGTTTGTAAGATATGTGCACCACTTAAAAGATATGTGCACCACTTGAGTGAAACTTAACTAAGAGTTTATGGTCTTTTTTATCTATCTCTCTTCCCATAGAATTTTATTGGGCTTCTAAAAAAATTATTCTCAAACAAAGAGCAGCATTTAGGATTTTCAGGTCTAACTAGTTAATGAAATTTGGCACCTATATGTATCGTTTCCTCTCCTTGAAACTTTTGTAAACCAGTTTTTGAGGGTGCCAATGGAAGGGACTAGAAAGTCAATTGCTAAAACTGGGAATAAACACAAAATAAGAGGGAGCAAACGAGAATAATCAGACCCCAAAAGGTATTAACAGAAATAGAAACATTTACTATTTTTTGATTTTTTGAAATCAAAACGTGAAACGTGAACTGGGAAGTCACCGTCTTCCCATCGTCTCCACCTTGTAAACCTTCTTACACGAGAGGATAGATAGCCAAAACCGCCCTGTCTCCTATATTTATAATATATATATATATAAGACACATTTGAGATGCAAAATCCTTTTCTCTTAGATATCTCTTCATCTCTGTCTGAGATACACACATAGCTTTGGTTCCTTACACATAATATATAATCAACTATAATTGAAAGAACAAATAAAGAGAGAGGAAAAGAGAAAGAGAAAAGGAGGGCCTCACGCCCTCTTCTTCTTCTTAATATGCTTTCTCTCAGATCTTAAATTCTCTCAAACTTCCCATCTGGTTTGTCTTCATTTGTTGGTAATATTTTCTATGCAAAATGCTTGCCTTTTCCATTTCCTTTCCAATACAAGTTCTGGGTTTGGGATCTTTCACCCATCCAATGCTAAATCTATATTCTTTTTGTTTTGGTTTTTAGGATTCCTGGGTTGTGGGTCGATCGGTGATTGATCGGTGGATGCTCCGAGGTTACTGGATTGAATCCAAGTGGACCCACTTTTTCTTTGACAATAAGAGCATCCAAGTTTTCAGTGAATTCTGCGACGAGGTAGAGTTTTTCTCCTTTACTCCGCATTATGATGTTTGTTACATGGTTTTTATGTTACACAGAATGTCATATTCCTCGGAAAATGACTATCGGAGTTTGTTTTACTTGAGTTTCAGTAGATTATGTGTTGCTTATTAGATCCGGTGAGTACTCTTTTATATCATTCATTTGCTTGTGAAAATTAGATTGATTGACGTAGAAGAAAAAAAATTATTTTTTCTTCAATTCAGGTGAATATCTTCATATTTGTTTTGCTCTCGACTGATGGGAACTAAATTGATGGTCTTGTGGTAAATGAATGTACAGAATGGAGATGGAGCCTGGCAAGCTTTTCATCGGTGGGATATCTTGGGACACAAATGAAGACCGTCTTAGAGAGTATTTCCAGTCTTTTGGAGTAGTAATGGAAGCTGTAATAATGAAGGATCGGGCCACAGGTCGTGCCCGTGGTTTTGGTTTTGTTGTTTTTGCAGACCCTGTTGTTGCAGAAAGAGTTGTTATGGAAAAACATGTGATAGATGGTAGAACTGTAAGTTTGCAAGTTTCAATTCACGTTTTTATTTTTATTTTTGATCGCTTTGGCTTTTACATTTAGAACAACACTGTTATATCGGTTTCTTTCTGAGATTATGAATCAGAGTCGTCACTGCAGATTTAGGTTAGCTAGTTTTTCATTATAATTAACAAGTAAATATACCCGGTTCATTCTTTTGTGCATCATGATTCAATAAGTTTTTGAAGTTGGTCTCTGAAACAAATTGTTGAGGAATTCTGTATTGATTGTTGAAGCTTAAAAATGTAATATCTCTTTATTCTCTTTTTTGTCTTATTCATTGTAGCTTTTGGGATTGATTGGCCATGTTTCACTATTGAATTATTCAAAGGATGATCCTGTGCATAATTGTTATGGATATATTGGAGTATGGGAACTCCTCAGAAAGACAAGGTAATCAAAGTTTGTGACTATCAAGTCCCCTTTTGCAACTTTAGGGAACTTTGGGGAATTGTCTAGTCCATCATACAATGGATCCTTGAGAGATGATTATTTTAATGGCAAAAAAGAAGTTTCACACAGAAATTACTGGTGCTGACTGATATTAAGAGGGATTTTTCTAGGGGAGTCAATCTGTTCAGAAGGCACAGTTAGAGAACAGAGATAGGATGGTGCCAATAAAAGAATGACACTTGCATGAAGATCTGAACTCTTGGAAACCTGTGAGAGGATCATGGGAGTCTTTGGTTTACGTAAAGTGTGAAGAAGGGGAGAAAAATGTTTAGTATGACTATTGCTTTGATGGTTTAGTTCGGCGGGCAACAGTTTCATTACTAGCAGATTTTATACTTCATTATTACTTGCACATTCAAGGCTCTGTAGGAGGTTTCTCTACAAATGCTGACGGCTTTTCCAATCCAACACTAATTGTCCCTGTGTGAATTAGAATCTGCATTTTAGCCACTCTTATTTTGTACCGTAATGGTGATATTTTTTAAGTTCATTTATCATCCTCTAGCTTTCTATTCTCAGGTTGAAGCAAAAAAAGCTGTTCCTAGAGATGATCAGAACATTCTGAGCAGAAACAATGCCAACATGCATGGGTCTCCTGGCCCTGCCCGTACAAAGAAAATTTTTGTAGGTGGCCTAGCATCCACAGTTACAGAGAGTGATTTTAAGAAGTACTTCGATCAATTTGGGGCGATTACAGATGTGGTGGTGATGTATGACCACAATACTCAAAGGCCAAGAGGATTTGGCTTCATTACATTTGATTCAGAGGAAGCAGTGGAGAAAGTGTTGTACAAGACCTTTCATGAACTCAATGGCAAATTGGTTGAAGTTAAACGAGCTGTCCCAAAAGAATTATCTCCAGGGCCAAGTCGGGCTCAAATGGGTGGTGGTTATAACTATGGTCTGACCAGAGTTAGTAGCTTCCTTAATGGATACACTCAGGGATACAGTCCAAGTTCAGTTGGGGGGCATGGACATAGACTGGATGGTAGGTTTAGTCCTGTTACTGTCGGTCGTAACGGACTTCCTCCATTCAGTCCTGGATATGGGACAGGGCTGAATATTGAGCCCGGGTTGAGTCCAAGTTATGGGGGAATTGTAAATCTTGGTTCTAACCTTGGCTTTGGAAAGGGATTGAACCCTTTATATAGTGGAAATTCAAATAGGAATGTTAACCCTATTGGATATGGTGCAGGCAATGGAGGAAATCATTCAATCTCAAGTTCAACAAGCCGTAATCTGTGGGGGAATGGGGGTCTTAATTATGCTACTGACTCTGCTAGCCCTAGTGCTTTACTGGGCCCTGGAAGTGGAAATTCAGGAATAGGTTCTTTTGGCAACATTGGAGAACTTTGGAGTTCCTTTCCAAGCTCAAGTCAAGGCGGAGGTGCCGGTTCTACCTACAATAGTGGCAACCTTGGTTATGGCAATAGAGAAATCAGTTTTGGCTCTGGAGGGGTAGGCTATGGGAGAAAGAGTGGGGCCAGCGTTGCAGCAGTATCACCTTATGCTCAATCAAATGGTGGTTACAGTGGGTCTTACGATGAAATTTATGAAGGCAGTTCGTTTTATGGGGACCCAACTTGGCGATCGTCACCTTCAGAGCTAGAGGGGTCTGGCTCATTTGGTTATGGACTTGGAAATGCAGCTTCAGATGTTTTAAGTAAAAATTCTGGTGGTTATGTTGGTGTTTACAGTGTTGCCAATAGACAACCAAATAGAGGTAAAATCCTTTCTCCTTTGATCAGTATTATTTTACACCACCACACCCCCCCCCCCCCCTCCCTCTCCCTCCCTCTTCCAGTTTTGATGATGCATTTTTTCTACTCTGATGAGTTTCCTTGAACAAAGCTAATTGATGCTTGTAACATTTGTCAAGTGAATGATAATTGTGCTTTCCTAGGATGCACATCGGTCATGGCTTCTGGCCATATCATGCACTAGAGTTCCGTTGTATTTCACCAGTATGACATTGTGTGATCCTGTATTCCTGTTTATTTTTTTTTTTTTCTAAGTCAAGTTTCATTGATAGAAACCAATTGGATACAAGCATACAGAAACCACAATTACAGATCACAAAGTTTTACAGAAACCGGAAGGAGATCTAGAGGGATGAAACCCTCCATACCAGTAGCGTCAGCCCATTTCGCCAAGAGATTGGCCATCCGATTTGCAGTCCTTGGTATCCATTTGATCTGCCAATCGGGACTTTTTCTCAGCTGGTTCTTTATAGCTTCTACATGCTCTGCAATATTCCATAGAGGATGGGCAGTATTCAACTGCCATATTTGGGACCATTATTTATCTGCAGTTGGACCATATAACAGTATGCCATTTGATTGGAGCATTAATTCTATTAGGTGACGGTCTGCTACCTCAATACAGTTTTCCTACGTTGGCCATCTGTTACCAATCAACTGGGTCAATTTCAATTGCTTGCTTGCCGGTCATTTAGTTTTGAGTGTCTGAAATGTTCTTCACCTCAAATTTTGTTTTCTGATGAAGGATATATATTTGATAATCCCTGTCATTCGTGTCGAAATGCCATCTTTGGGTATTAGCTGGGTACAGGAAAAACTGCATTTTTGCTCACTGAATGTCAACCTTAAATTATCTTTCCACACCATTTTTTTTTTCAAATTTTTATTTTTCTGATCTTGAGAAAAGAAACGCATGTTAGGCAATGCTTCTCTGTTGTATTTACATGCTTTTCATCACTATTGCTTCAGGAATTGCTGCCTAGGGAGATTGTGATAAGGTGATGTCCAAAGGTTACTATAGATGAAGCATAATTGGTGAAGAAAGTCGAGCACTCTGAATCTTCGTACATTTCCGTCATTCAGATACTTCAGTTAACGAAAATATGATTAGTGCTAAGTTGTTTACCTGTTCCAAAGAACTGATCATAGAGACAGTTAGGAGGGATTTCTTATAAGGTCTGAGCTTGAGTTTAATATAGGTTTCTTCCTTGGAGTTTGATTGAGATGTATAATCAGTTTGCTGGGTATGCACAGACCATTGTATCTTGCATCTCTGGTGACACAGCGATATAGAATCAAGCAAGACTATTTGTTCCTTGCCTCTTTTTTTTTCCACTCTGCAATATCGGCAAAGTGGCTGGTTAAAAAATTCTTGTCACGCATGTTGTTATACTTTGTAAACCCTCTGGAGTTCTATTTTGGGTTGATTATGCGTAATTGCTGGTTTACTAGAGTGATACTCTTAACGGGATTCCCTTGGTTTTGGGGTCCCTGAAAATAGTTTTTTTCTTGGCCATTACAAGCTTCATTCATCTGGTAGTGATTTCTATCTACTGCCTTGATAAAAAAAAAAAAAGGAAGAGCATTCTTTAATGGTGAATGCAGCTACTCTTCCTATGTCATATCATTTTATCAGTTTAGTCCACGAGCATTTGGACCATCTTCATCTGATAGGTACTGTAGAGGTCACATTATTTGCCTATTTGGGAACCCTGGTAGGGTCCAAAACTGCAGATTACTAGTTATTGAGGGGGATAAACCTTATTTACCCTAAATGCATCATGAGTCCACCCACGTTGTCCTTATGTCTCAAGGCATCGAGAACTTCAAGATTTCACTAATGGTCGCACACTCGTAAGTGTGACGGGAAAGCCCTCATGCCATGATGGTTGAGACATGCACACCCTACACTAATTAATTTTGCCATGTAAAGTTTTCGAGCAATAGGAGACTTACAATGGAGTTCATATGTTGTGTTTATCTTTTGAGTAGGAAATTAAAAAAGAACCTGATCTGGTGAATGCACCAGTATTGCTTGGATGAAAGAAGAAAAAAATATAAGAAAACAGACACAATTTGCCTTATATACGCTAATATTGCTTAAGCTCATCATTATTAGTGATTCTTTTTTTCCTTTTTCTTTTGGCTAAGCATCATTATTAGTGATTCAGTGGAGAAAACCAGTTGCTTTATCACAGTGAACGGTCTTTCAGTAAAAGCGGCCCGAGCCAGGCACCTTTTGATCTTTTTTGACTGTCATTGATTATTCCAGTATCTGAATGGGGCCTTGTTAACAAAAAACAATATCTGAATGGGGCCTAAGTCGCTGCCCAAAATGTGTGGTCGTTTTGACTCTTATCCAATTTTCAAAACAAGATCGTGCTTGATTGAGCTTTCAAATCGCTTTCCACGGAATCATTCTACCCCACAAAAAAAAAAATGATTATTGGCTAAAAGAAATATTCTAATAAGTGACTCTTGTTGTTATTGGTGGTCCATTCTCTATATGCCTTCTATTCTCGTGTCTTAAATGATGAAATATTTAGGAAGTTAGTGGCATCATTGAGGAACCCAATTAGTGAAGCACAAAACTCGCAGTGAAACAATCCGTAACATTCATAGGTTATTGAAGCAGTTCTGGACACACAAGAAAATTACTCCCAACAGATCCAACCAAAAGACACCTGAGATACTAAACTTTGTGGATTTACATCTTTGTCTAGTCTTGTCTTGTCGCATTTAGCAAGCCAGCCCAACGTTAATTGCTCTGAGGTATCTTAGAAAATGGCCTGAAGCCATTCCTAAGCACGTTCTCAATCTCCTCAAGTGGCAAACCTTTCGTTTCTGGCACCACCAGATAGATAACAATGAGCCCAATGAAGGAGAACCCAGCATAAAGAAGGAATGTGGCCCATGAACCCAAAGCCTCCGTCAGAGACAGAAAGGTCATGCTCACGATCAGATTGGCGGTCCAGTTCGCCATGGCTGCCACTCCTCCCCCGAAGCCTCTGTACCTGAGCGGATAGATCTCTGAGTTTACAATCCATGGTACCGTCCCCATACCCGGAGAGTAAACGATGATGTAGAATGCGAGGAGTACCACCGCCAGGAATCCCAGCTTGCTTGGACAACCCTTATCGTACCAGACACGTTTGCTTCCCTTACATGTTCTTTTGATTGGCTTTTCATCGGCTAAGCAAGCCCCCGGTAGAAACTGATCACAGAACAGAAGCAAGTAAATAACTGATGGAGTTTACGGAATCCTAGTCGAGTTGTTTGAATATTCTGTGGGTTGTTTTTTAAAATCTATAAATCCAGACTGAGATAGGATGAATGAACTTACATGATTGCCTTCGCTTGCGCAGAAGCTACACTTATGCTTCACGCAGTCCATACAGTTCCAAGAGGATGGGTTGCTCAATGAAGCATAAGCAGAGCACGTACTGTTAGAAGTGAAGTGCAGGGACTCAAAATTGTTAATATGTGGTGCACGCTGAGCTGAGGTATAGAAGACGACCGATAGTGAAACGAGGCCAATAATGATAGCAACCAAAGAGATGAGCATCAGTCTTCTTCGGCCATATCTATCCACGAAAGACATGCTGATCACCGTGCCTACGCAATTCAGACCAGACGTGACAAGAGAAAGGCCTATAGCCACCACCTTGGAAGCGTAGCCAGCGAGCTGCATGATGCTGGGGGCGTAGTACATGACGCTGTTTATGCCAACAAATTGCTGCACAACTTGGACAGCCACGCCAGCATAGAGCGCCCTTCTCACCACAGTGTTCCCCATAGCACTGGCAAACTTGGAGAAGAAATTTTGTCCTATAAATGCTTTATCGGCCTCTTCCGCTTCAATAGAGGACCTCAATAGATTCATCTCTTTGTCAACATCATCCTCGGGGTATATTCTTTGCAAAACTGCCTTTGCCTCTTCTTTCTTGTCCTGATTTGAAAAAACAAAAGGTGTTTGAACGTGTCTTGATTTTCACCAAACCATTAAGTACCAATCGTGTTCTTCAGATATATAATATACGGCTAAGAAAGATTTTTAATGATATTTTGATAATTCAATTTAGTGGGTAGCTTAAGTGAGATTGGTCAAGATGGAGATCCTTTATAATTTTCTGTCCGAATCCCAAAATGCAATTCGAAGAGAGGTAGACATAAAGTTGGATTCTATTATAGGACTGCTCAAAACTTACATAAACAACATTAAATAGTATAGGGTCCAACTGTTGTGTCTATCTCTCTCCGAATTGTAGAAAATTATAATTTCAATTGGTCAGTTTAATGGGAGAGGACTATGTTAATTTTATTGAGAAGATATGAAGGGCAATCAGATAAAATTAGACTTATGATACTCAATCAGAATATGGAATTAGACTATGAAGTGCAATTTGAATTTAATCTAAGCCCTATGATATTTTCCCGATTAAAAAATTCAATAAGTCTATGGTGACATTTGGTTATGAAAATTTTTAAACTGATTAATTTCACACTGACTTCAATACTTTTTCATTAAAGAAATATATCAAATCTTATCTTTTCTTATCTTGTAAGGGACTCTAATAAAAGTGATTCAGCAATCAAACATTCTTAATTTTTTTCACCAATTTTTTACAAATTGCCAACAAAGTAAAATTTTCAAAATTTTGCTCCTACAAATTCAAAATTATTTAAATTTTTAGATACCAAACATCACCTTATGAAATTCAGTACAGAAAATCATGTAATGCTCCTCACCATTCGGTATAGGAATCTCGGAGATTCGGGAAGAGATAGCATGAGGAAAAACTGAACCAAAGGAGGGATTCCGGCCACCCCAAGCATCCAGCGCCAAGTTCCGTTTACCTGAAAATCAAATATTTCAAATGCAAGTTTGATAAAACTCGTGGGATAAATTGCCTTCAACCAAAGATGTCAGACAGCAGTAAATTAAGCCTCAGATCGTATAAATACCTGAGTGAAGCCCAGATTGATAAGATACGATAAAAACTGTCCAAATG
The DNA here is from genome assembly GCA_003952965.2 of Morella rubra. Classification (NCBI taxonomy): domain Eukaryota; kingdom Viridiplantae; phylum Streptophyta; class Magnoliopsida; order Fagales; family Myricaceae; genus Morella; species Morella rubra. The sequence goes on along the minus strand of CM025850.1, from coordinate 5,785,558 downwards.
TAATCAGGAGACCGTTCATACCGACAAGTGCGCCTCTAATCCTTGCCGGGGATGATTCAGAAATGTATAGCGGGGCCGTCATCGATGCCATTCCAACTCCCAATCCAACGAAGAGCCGTCCGATAACAATCACCCAAGGAGCCGGGGCAGCAGCCATCACAACCGCGCCTAGGAAGAATAAAACGTCCGCAGTTAAAATCGACTTCTTCCTCCCGAGGCTGTCGTTCATCCATGCCCCGATGGCTGCCCCGACAATGGCTGCTCCAACAGCCATACTCACGATCATTTCCTGGAGCCATGTGTTGTTGTCAACGGATTCGAAGTGGTCACGGATGTATAGCAACGCTCCCGAAATCACACCTACAACCCAATAGCCAGTTATCTTAATCACTGCATTTGATCAGCGTGAGATATCGCATCGAACAGAAACAGATAAGATCGAGCGGTTAACAGAACACATTTGCGCCGATGTTCATTGATTTAGATTTTCGGATTGATTGCTACGGTCAACACTCTCTCTCCGTCTCGTAAATTTCCACGTCTTTATTTCCCCCATGGAATTCTTTTCACTTTGAACTCCTTTGTTTTCAGTCTTCATGGACAGGAAAATTAACCAAATGAAATGAAACATGCCTTCATGATACCTATCTGAAATGTGTGAAATTGGAAGAAACAACCTAGAGAGAAGCAGAAATGGTTGGCGTACCTGTGTCATAGCCGAACAGGAGGCCGCCAATGCCGGCCGTGAGCGCGAGCCGCAGGATATATGGTGTTTTCCATGTGGTCCGCCAACATTCTGTTATCTCTGTCCTATCTGTGCGATGGAAACCCCCCTCCACCATTTTGTGCAAAAGTGAAAAGCAAAGTTTAAATCTCTCAAACAACGTTCTGCAAAAGGAAGAGGAAAAAGAAAGAAAGAGATTACCACAGCTCTTTCTCTCCACTACATTTATTGAGAGACTCTGTATACGTTTATAATCTCTGATACTGTGATACATTTGAGTTCTAATAGGACTGCAGTATTCATAAGGATAAAGTTTACCTAAAAGAAATTACCCATCTACTCGAATATCTAGCTCAGATCTTATCCTTATCTTTATCTTCTCGTTATTGTGTTGGTGATGAAAGTTCTTGTTCTAAACGTATGCTGAACAAACAAACATGCAAGTTTGCAATATAGAAAACACAGCTGCAAGTGCTAACAACGTTTTCTGATGTACAGGGACGAATAACGCAAACCCAATGAGGCAGTAAGAAGCAAATAATTAAGCAGGGTTTTGGGCTTTAACAACATGTTTGTAACATACAACAGAGAAAGGAAAAAAAAAAACTCTTCCATGACGAGATATTAATCCCTGTTTTCCCGGCCTTCATCAACTGAATGAAAACATCGAAAGATTTTCAACATCAGGGTAGATATCATGAGAGGAAAAAAAAGGCAAATAATTTCAGATTTTCTGGTATTGATTCTTTAGTTCTTCTCCAGGAACCAAAAAGGGGGTTTGAAATCTGAGTTCAAAAGCATGAAAAACAAAAGCAGTGTAATAAGTACTAACCAATTACCCCAACTATGTGTGGAGCTAGCTCTTCGAATCGAGTGGAGATTCTCTGATATGGCTTTTGGCTATTGTGGTTTAAAAAGATATATATATATATTAATAGACTTTAACTGCGCATCTTTACCATGGATGATGCATTATCTGTTTGTTAAACGAGTGTTTGCATTATCTAGGAACTCTTGGATAAGCTTAGAAAGAAAAAAAAAAAAAAAAAATCCGAACTGTTGGATAAGTCTCCAATGGTCCCAACTGATCAGAAAATTGTACGCGACTTCTATGCATGCATGTACATGATGTGGACAGGGACGGAGCGAGGGGAGGGGCCAGGGGGGGCCGTGGCCCCTACAAAAAAAATTTTGTGAATTTTTTTTATATATATATTTAGAGAGTGACTACCGATGCCCCTGGCCCCTCCCCTCGCTCCGTCCCTGTCCACATCATGTACATGCATGCATAGAAGTCGCGTACAATTTTCTGATCAGTTGGGACCATTGGAGACTTATCCAACAGTTCGGATTTTTTTTTTTTTTTTTTCTTTTCTAAGCTTATCCAAGAGTTCCTAGATAATGCAAACACTCGTTTAACAAACAGATAATGCATCATCCATGGTAAAGATGCGCAGTTAAAGTCTATTAATATATATATATATCTTTTTAAACCACAATAGCCAAAAGCCATATCAGAGAATCTCCACTCGATTCGAAGAGCTAGCTCCACACATAGTTGGGGTAATTGGTTAGTACTTATTACACTGCTTTTGTTTTTCATGCTTTTGAACTCAGATTTCAAACCCCCTTTTTGGTTCCTGGAGAAGAACTAAAGAATCAATACCAGAAAATCTGAAATTATTTGCCTTTTTTTTCCTCTCATGATATCTACCCTGATGTTGAAAATCTTTCGATGTTTTCATTCAGTTGATGAAGGCCGGGAAAACAGGGATTAATATCTCGTCATGGAAGAGTTTTTTTTTTTCCTTTCTCTGTTGTATGTTACAAACATGTTGTTAAAGCCCAAAACCCTGCTTAATTATTTGCTTCTTACTGCCTCATTGGGTTTGCGTTATTCGTCCCTGTACATCAGAAAACGTTGTTAGCACTTGCAGCTGTGTTTTCTATATTGCAAACTTGCATGTTTGTTTGTTCAGCATACGTTTAGAACAAGAACTTTCATCACCAACACAATAACGAGAAGATAAAGATAAGGATAAGATCTGAGCTAGATATTCGAGTAGATGGGTAATTTCTTTTAGGTAAACTTTATCCTTATGAATACTGCAGTCCTATTAGAACTCAAATGTATCACAGTATCAGAGATTATAAACGTATACAGAGTCTCTCAATAAATGTAGTGGAGAGAAAGAGCTGTGGTAATCTCTTTCTTTCTTTTTCCTCTTCCTTTTGCAGAACGTTGTTTGAGAGATTTAAACTTTGCTTTTCACTTTTGCACAAAATGGTGGAGGGGGGTTTCCATCGCACAGATAGGACAGAGATAACAGAATGTTGGCGGACCACATGGAAAACACCATATATCCTGCGGCTCGCGCTCACGGCCGGCATTGGCGGCCTCCTGTTCGGCTATGACACAGGTACGCCAACCATTTCTGCTTCTCTCTAGGTTGTTTCTTCCAATTTCACACATTTCAGATAGGTATCATGAAGGCATGTTTCATTTCATTTGGTTAATTTTCCTGTCCATGAAGACTGAAAACAAAGGAGTTCAAAGTGAAAAGAATTCCATGGGGGAAATAAAGACGTGGAAATTTACGAGACGGAGAGAGAGTGTTGACCGTAGCAATCAATCCGAAAATCTAAATCAATGAACATCGGCGCAAATGTGTTCTGTTAACCGCTCGATCTTATCTGTTTCTGTTCGATGCGATATCTCACGCTGATCAAATGCAGTGATTAAGATAACTGGCTATTGGGTTGTAGGTGTGATTTCGGGAGCGTTGCTATACATCCGTGACCACTTCGAATCCGTTGACAACAACACATGGCTCCAGGAAATGATCGTGAGTATGGCTGTTGGAGCAGCCATTGTCGGGGCAGCCATCGGGGCATGGATGAACGACAGCCTCGGGAGGAAGAAGTCGATTTTAACTGCGGACGTTTTATTCTTCCTAGGCGCGGTTGTGATGGCTGCTGCCCCGGCTCCTTGGGTGATTGTTATCGGACGGCTCTTCGTTGGATTGGGAGTTGGAATGGCATCGATGACGGCCCCGCTATACATTTCTGAATCATCCCCGGCAAGGATTAGAGGCGCACTTGTCGGTATGAACGGTCTCCTGATTACATTTGGACAGTTTTTATCGTATCTTATCAATCTGGGCTTCACTCAGGTATTTATACGATCTGAGGCTTAATTTACTGCTGTCTGACATCTTTGGTTGAAGGCAATTTATCCCACGAGTTTTATCAAACTTGCATTTGAAATATTTGATTTTCAGGTAAACGGAACTTGGCGCTGGATGCTTGGGGTGGCCGGAATCCCTCCTTTGGTTCAGTTTTTCCTCATGCTATCTCTTCCCGAATCTCCGAGATTCCTATACCGAATGGTGAGGAGCATTACATGATTTTCTGTACTGAATTTCATAAGGTGATGTTTGGTATCTAAAAATTTAAATAATTTTGAATTTGTAGGAGCAAAATTTTGAAAATTTTACTTTGTTGGCAATTTGTAAAAAATTGGTGAAAAAAATTAAGAATGTTTGATTGCTGAATCACTTTTATTAGAGTCCCTTACAAGATAAGAAAAGATAAGATTTGATATATTTCTTTAATGAAAAAGTATTGAAGTCAGTGTGAAATTAATCAGTTTAAAAATTTTCATAACCAAATGTCACCATAGACTTATTGAATTTTTTAATCGGGAAAATATCATAGGGCTTAGATTAAATTCAAATTGCACTTCATAGTCTAATTCCATATTCTGATTGAGTATCATAAGTCTAATTTTATCTGATTGCCCTTCATATCTTCTCAATAAAATTAACATAGTCCTCTCCCATTAAACTGACCAATTGAAATTATAATTTTCTACAATTCGGAGAGAGATAGACACAACAGTTGGACCCTATACTATTTAATGTTGTTTATGTAAGTTTTGAGCAGTCCTATAATAGAATCCAACTTTATGTCTACCTCTCTTCGAATTGCATTTTGGGATTCGGACAGAAAATTATAAAGGATCTCCATCTTGACCAATCTCACTTAAGCTACCCACTAAATTGAATTATCAAAATATCATTAAAAATCTTTCTTAGCCGTATATTATATATCTGAAGAACACGATTGGTACTTAATGGTTTGGTGAAAATCAAGACACGTTCAAACACCTTTTGTTTTTTCAAATCAGGACAAGAAAGAAGAGGCAAAGGCAGTTTTGCAAAGAATATACCCCGAGGATGATGTTGACAAAGAGATGAATCTATTGAGGTCCTCTATTGAAGCGGAAGAGGCCGATAAAGCATTTATAGGACAAAATTTCTTCTCCAAGTTTGCCAGTGCTATGGGGAACACTGTGGTGAGAAGGGCGCTCTATGCTGGCGTGGCTGTCCAAGTTGTGCAGCAATTTGTTGGCATAAACAGCGTCATGTACTACGCCCCCAGCATCATGCAGCTCGCTGGCTACGCTTCCAAGGTGGTGGCTATAGGCCTTTCTCTTGTCACGTCTGGTCTGAATTGCGTAGGCACGGTGATCAGCATGTCTTTCGTGGATAGATATGGCCGAAGAAGACTGATGCTCATCTCTTTGGTTGCTATCATTATTGGCCTCGTTTCACTATCGGTCGTCTTCTATACCTCAGCTCAGCGTGCACCACATATTAACAATTTTGAGTCCCTGCACTTCACTTCTAACAGTACGTGCTCTGCTTATGCTTCATTGAGCAACCCATCCTCTTGGAACTGTATGGACTGCGTGAAGCATAAGTGTAGCTTCTGCGCAAGCGAAGGCAATCATGTAAGTTCATTCATCCTATCTCAGTCTGGATTTATAGATTTTAAAAAACAACCCACAGAATATTCAAACAACTCGACTAGGATTCCGTAAACTCCATCAGTTATTTACTTGCTTCTGTTCTGTGATCAGTTTCTACCGGGGGCTTGCTTAGCCGATGAAAAGCCAATCAAAAGAACATGTAAGGGAAGCAAACGTGTCTGGTACGATAAGGGTTGTCCAAGCAAGCTGGGATTCCTGGCGGTGGTACTCCTCGCATTCTACATCATCGTTTACTCTCCGGGTATGGGGACGGTACCATGGATTGTAAACTCAGAGATCTATCCGCTCAGGTACAGAGGCTTCGGGGGAGGAGTGGCAGCCATGGCGAACTGGACCGCCAATCTGATCGTGAGCATGACCTTTCTGTCTCTGACGGAGGCTTTGGGTTCATGGGCCACATTCCTTCTTTATGCTGGGTTCTCCTTCATTGGGCTCATTGTTATCTATCTGGTGGTGCCAGAAACGAAAGGTTTGCCACTTGAGGAGATTGAGAACGTGCTTAGGAATGGCTTCAGGCCATTTTCTAAGATACCTCAGAGCAATTAACGTTGGGCTGGCTTGCTAAATGCGACAAGACAAGACTAGACAAAGATGTAAATCCACAAAGTTTAGTATCTCAGGTGTCTTTTGGTTGGATCTGTTGGGAGTAATTTTCTTGTGTGTCCAGAACTGCTTCAATAACCTATGAATGTTACGGATTGTTTCACTGCGAGTTTTGTGCTTCACTAATTGGGTTCCTCAATGATGCCACTAACTTCCTAAATATTTCATCATTTAAGACACGAGAATAGAAGGCATATAGAGAATGGACCACCAATAACAACAAGAGTCACTTATTAGAATATTTCTTTTAGCCAATAATCATTTTTTTTTTTGTGGGGTAGAATGATTCCGTGGAAAGCGATTTGAAAGCTCAATCAAGCACGATCTTGTTTTGAAAATTGGATAAGAGTCAAAACGACCACACATTTTGGGCAGCGACTTAGGCCCCATTCAGATATTGTTTTTTGTTAACAAGGCCCCATTCAGATACTGGAATAATCAATGACAGTCAAAAAAGATCAAAAGGTGCCTGGCTCGGGCCGCTTTTACTGAAAGACCGTTCACTGTGATAAAGCAACTGGTTTTCTCCACTGAATCACTAATAATGATGCTTAGCCAAAAGAAAAAGGAAAAAAAGAATCACTAATAATGATGAGCTTAAGCAATATTAGCGTATATAAGGCAAATTGTGTCTGTTTTCTTATATTTTTTTCTTCTTTCATCCAAGCAATACTGGTGCATTCACCAGATCAGGTTCTTTTTTAATTTCCTACTCAAAAGATAAACACAACATATGAACTCCATTGTAAGTCTCCTATTGCTCGAAAACTTTACATGGCAAAATTAATTAGTGTAGGGTGTGCATGTCTCAACCATCATGGCATGAGGGCTTTCCCGTCACACTTACGAGTGTGCGACCATTAGTGAAATCTTGAAGTTCTCGATGCCTTGAGACATAAGGACAACGTGGGTGGACTCATGATGCATTTAGGGTAAATAAGGTTTATCCCCCTCAATAACTAGTAATCTGCAGTTTTGGACCCTACCAGGGTTCCCAAATAGGCAAATAATGTGACCTCTACAGTACCTATCAGATGAAGATGGTCCAAATGCTCGTGGACTAAACTGATAAAATGATATGACATAGGAAGAGTAGCTGCATTCACCATTAAAGAATGCTCTTCCTTTTTTTTATCAAGGCAGTAGATAGAAATCACTACCAGATGAATGAAGCTTGTAATGGCCAAGAAAAAAACTATTTTCAGGGACCCCAAAACCAAGGGAATCCCGTTAAGAGTATCACTCTAGTAAACCAGCAATTACGCATAATCAACCCAAAATAGAACTCCAGAGGGTTTACAAAGTATAACAACATGCGTGACAAGAATTTTTTAACCAGCCACTTTGCCGATATTGCAGAGTGGAAAAAAAAAGAGGCAAGGAACAAATAGTCTTGCTTGATTCTATATCGCTGTGTCACCAGAGATGCAAGATACAATGGTCTGTGCATACCCAGCAAACTGATTATACATCTCAATCAAACTCCAAGGAAGAAACCTATATTAAACTCAAGCTCAGACCTTATAAGAAATCCCTCTAACTGTCTCTATGATCAGTTCTTTGGAACAGGTAAACAACTTAGCACTAATCATATTTTCGTTAACTGAAGTATCTGAATGACGGAAATGTACGAAGATTCAGAGTGCTCGACTTTCTTCACCAATTATGCTTCATCTATAGTAACCTTTGGACATCACCTTATCACAATCTCCCTAGGCAGCAATTCCTGAAGCAATAGTGATGAAAAGCATGTAAATACAACAGAGAAGCATTGCCTAACATGCGTTTCTTTTCTCAAGATCAGAAAAATAAAAATTTGAAAAAAAAAATGGTGTGGAAAGATAATTTAAGGTTGACATTCAGTGAGCAAAAATGCAGTTTTTCCTGTACCCAGCTAATACCCAAAGATGGCATTTCGACACGAATGACAGGGATTATCAAATATATATCCTTCATCAGAAAACAAAATTTGAGGTGAAGAACATTTCAGACACTCAAAACTAAATGACCGGCAAGCAAGCAATTGAAATTGACCCAGTTGATTGGTAACAGATGGCCAACGTAGGAAAACTGTATTGAGGTAGCAGACCGTCACCTAATAGAATTAATGCTCCAATCAAATGGCATACTGTTATATGGTCCAACTGCAGATAAATAATGGTCCCAAATATGGCAGTTGAATACTGCCCATCCTCTATGGAATATTGCAGAGCATGTAGAAGCTATAAAGAACCAGCTGAGAAAAAGTCCCGATTGGCAGATCAAATGGATACCAAGGACTGCAAATCGGATGGCCAATCTCTTGGCGAAATGGGCTGACGCTACTGGTATGGAGGGTTTCATCCCTCTAGATCTCCTTCCGGTTTCTGTAAAACTTTGTGATCTGTAATTGTGGTTTCTGTATGCTTGTATCCAATTGGTTTCTATCAATGAAACTTGACTTAGAAAAAAAAAAAAAAATAAACAGGAATACAGGATCACACAATGTCATACTGGTGAAATACAACGGAACTCTAGTGCATGATATGGCCAGAAGCCATGACCGATGTGCATCCTAGGAAAGCACAATTATCATTCACTTGACAAATGTTACAAGCATCAATTAGCTTTGTTCAAGGAAACTCATCAGAGAGAAAAATGCATCATCAAAACTGGAAGAGGGAGGGGGGGGGGGGGTGTTGTGGTGTAAAATAATACTGATCAAAGGAGAAAGGATTTTACCTCTATTTGGTTGTCTATTGGCAACACTGTAAACACCAACATAACCACCAGAATTTTTACTTAAAACATCTGAAGCTGCATTTCCAAGTCCATAACCAAATGAGCCAGACCCCTCTAGCTCTGAAGGTGACGATCGCCAAGTTGGGTCCCCATAAAACGAACTGCCTTCATAAATTTCATCGTAAGACCCACTGTAACCACCATTTGATTGAGCATAAGGTGATACTGCTGCAACGCTGGCCCCACTCTTTCTCCCATAGCCTACCCCTCCAGAGCCAAAACTGATTTCTCTATTGCCATAACCAAGGTTGCCACTATTGTAGGTAGAACCGGCACCTCCGCCTTGACTTGAGCTTGGAAAGGAACTCCAAAGTTCTCCAATGTTGCCAAAAGAACCTATTCCTGAATTTCCACTTCCAGGGCCCAGTAAAGCACTAGGGCTAGCAGAGTCAGTAGCATAATTAAGACCCCCATTCCCCCACAGATTACGGCTTGTTGAACTTGAGATTGAATGATTTCCTCCATTGCCTGCACCATATCCAATAGGGTTAACATTCCTATTTGAATTTCCACTATATAAAGGGTTCAATCCCTTTCCAAAGCCAAGGTTAGAACCAAGATTTACAATTCCCCCATAACTTGGACTCAACCCGGGCTCAATATTCAGCCCTGTCCCATATCCAGGACTGAATGGAGGAAGTCCGTTACGACCGACAGTAACAGGACTAAACCTACCATCCAGTCTATGTCCATGCCCCCCAACTGAACTTGGACTGTATCCCTGAGTGTATCCATTAAGGAAGCTACTAACTCTGGTCAGACCATAGTTATAACCACCACCCATTTGAGCCCGACTTGGCCCTGGAGATAATTCTTTTGGGACAGCTCGTTTAACTTCAACCAATTTGCCATTGAGTTCATGAAAGGTCTTGTACAACACTTTCTCCACTGCTTCCTCTGAATCAAATGTAATGAAGCCAAATCCTCTTGGCCTTTGAGTATTGTGGTCATACATCACCACCACATCTGTAATCGCCCCAAATTGATCGAAGTACTTCTTAAAATCACTCTCTGTAACTGTGGATGCTAGGCCACCTACAAAAATTTTCTTTGTACGGGCAGGGCCAGGAGACCCATGCATGTTGGCATTGTTTCTGCTCAGAATGTTCTGATCATCTCTAGGAACAGCTTTTTTTGCTTCAACCTGAGAATAGAAAGCTAGAGGATGATAAATGAACTTAAAAAATATCACCATTACGGTACAAAATAAGAGTGGCTAAAATGCAGATTCTAATTCACACAGGGACAATTAGTGTTGGATTGGAAAAGCCGTCAGCATTTGTAGAGAAACCTCCTACAGAGCCTTGAATGTGCAAGTAATAATGAAGTATAAAATCTGCTAGTAATGAAACTGTTGCCCGCCGAACTAAACCATCAAAGCAATAGTCATACTAAACATTTTTCTCCCCTTCTTCACACTTTACGTAAACCAAAGACTCCCATGATCCTCTCACAGGTTTCCAAGAGTTCAGATCTTCATGCAAGTGTCATTCTTTTATTGGCACCATCCTATCTCTGTTCTCTAACTGTGCCTTCTGAACAGATTGACTCCCCTAGAAAAATCCCTCTTAATATCAGTCAGCACCAGTAATTTCTGTGTGAAACTTCTTTTTTGCCATTAAATAATCATCTCTCAAGGATCCATTGTATGATGGACTAGACAATTCCCCAAAGTTCCCTAAAGTTGCAAAAGGGGACTTGATAGTCACAAACTTTGATTACCTTGTCTTTCTGAGGAGTTCCCATACTCCAATATATCCATAACAATTATGCACAGGATCATCCTTTGAATAATTCAATAGTGAAACATGGCCAATCAATCCCAAAAGCTACAATGAATAAGACAAAAAAGAGAATAAAGAGATATTACATTTTTAAGCTTCAACAATCAATACAGAATTCCTCAACAATTTGTTTCAGAGACCAACTTCAAAAACTTATTGAATCATGATGCACAAAAGAATGAACCGGGTATATTTACTTGTTAATTATAATGAAAAACTAGCTAACCTAAATCTGCAGTGACGACTCTGATTCATAATCTCAGAAAGAAACCGATATAACAGTGTTGTTCTAAATGTAAAAGCCAAAGCGATCAAAAATAAAAATAAAAACGTGAATTGAAACTTGCAAACTTACAGTTCTACCATCTATCACATGTTTTTCCATAACAACTCTTTCTGCAACAACAGGGTCTGCAAAAACAACAAAACCAAAACCACGGGCACGACCTGTGGCCCGATCCTTCATTATTACAGCTTCCATTACTACTCCAAAAGACTGGAAATACTCTCTAAGACGGTCTTCATTTGTGTCCCAAGATATCCCACCGATGAAAAGCTTGCCAGGCTCCATCTCCATTCTGTACATTCATTTACCACAAGACCATCAATTTAGTTCCCATCAGTCGAGAGCAAAACAAATATGAAGATATTCACCTGAATTGAAGAAAAAATAATTTTTTTTCTTCTACGTCAATCAATCTAATTTTCACAAGCAAATGAATGATATAAAAGAGTACTCACCGGATCTAATAAGCAACACATAATCTACTGAAACTCAAGTAAAACAAACTCCGATAGTCATTTTCCGAGGAATATGACATTCTGTGTAACATAAAAACCATGTAACAAACATCGTAATGCGGAGTAAAGGAGAAAAACTCTACCTCGTCGCAGAATTCACTGAAAACTTGGATGCTCTTATTGTCAAAGAAAAAGTGGGTCCACTTGGATTCAATCCAGTAACCTCGGAGCATCCACCGATCAATCACCGATCGACCCACAACCCAGGAATCCTAAAAACCAAAACAAAAAGAATATAGATTTAGCATTGGATGGGTGAAAGATCCCAAACCCAGAACTTGTATTGGAAAGGAAATAGAAAAGGCAAGCATTTTGCATAGAAAATATTACCAACAAATGAAGACAAACCAGATGGGAAGTTTGAGAGAATTTAAGATCTGAGAGAAAGCATATTAAGAAGAAGAAGAGGGCGTGAGGCCCTCCTTTTCTCTTTCTCTTTTCCTCTCTCTTTATTTGTTCTTTCAATTATAGTTGATTATATATTATGTGTAAGGAACCAAAGCTATGTGTGTATCTCAGACAGAGATGAAGAGATATCTAAGAGAAAAGGATTTTGCATCTCAAATGTGTCTTATATATATATATATTTATAAATATAGGAGACAGGGCGGTTTTGGCTATCTATCCTCTCGTGTAAGAAGGTTTACAAGGTGGAGACGATGGGAAGACGGTGACTTCCCAGTTCACGTTTCACGTTTTGATTTCAAAAAATCAAAAAATAGTAAATGTTTCTATTTCTGTTAATACCTTTTGGGGTCTGATTATTCTCGTTTGCTCCCTCTTATTTTGTGTTTATTCCCAGTTTTAGCAATTGACTTTCTAGTCCCTTCCATTGGCACCCTCAAAAACTGGTTTACAAAAGTTTCAAGGAGAGGAAACGATACATATAGGTGCCAAATTTCATTAACTAGTTAGACCTGAAAATCCTAAATGCTGCTCTTTGTTTGAGAATAATTTTTTTAGAAGCCCAATAAAATTCTATGGGAAGAGAGATAGATAAAAAAGACCATAAACTCTTTAGTTAAGTTTCACTCAAGTGGTGCACATATCTTTTAAGTGGTGCACATATCTACAAACGGGTATGCATTGAGGGATTTTACCGTGCTCTCTCTACCTGCTCTATGGTTTCATTCTAGACAAAGCACGGAATTGGTATATGAATTTTTTTTATTACATACCATACTATGGTTTTCTCTGCGAATTCAAAGATAGAGACCGACTTTTCTTTTCCACCTCCTCATTCTTCCCTTTACTAGCTTCACCAAGCAAGTCAAATTCTAAGCACCATGTATAGCAAACCCAAACTTAGAGGCACTGCAATAATTAGTTCTGGGCACAAAATTTTTGCTTCCCGAGTGTATCATACTTTGATAAACAACAACTATTTTGGTTTTATTACCCAAACAACTCAATTATGTTTTTTTTTACATTTAATAATAAAAGTACTATAATGCAAATAAAACTAAGCAAAAGATATTCCGATTAGCAAATACAAATGGATTTCTAGATCCATCCATTACACTATTGCTTGTTGTGGAGGGAAGGGATGAAGACTTTGGTTGAATGAATTCATCAGCCAAAATGGTGAATTTAGAGAATCTTCTGAAAATGATAGATGGACCTGCAATATCACATGAATGTGGGGATCGCAGATTGATGGGGGTAGATAAGATGGCCATTTCGAAAACCACCACTTTACATTCAAATATTAAAAACCCAACAGGGCCACAGCTTAGGGATAGAAACAAATAAAAAAATCGACAGAAAAGTGGGAGATGTGTGAGAGACAGATGGGATTGCTTGTACACACACACACCCAAAGAACACAGCAGGGCAGCCGCATCGACATCCATTTGGTGGGCACTGCACATGCATGACGTTGTGTCCATGACCGAAGCCTCCTGCATTTTTTTTTTCAATAAAATAGTTGGACAGTTAAGTATATATCTCACCTTCTTAATCTTCAGCAATCTTAAAAGATTATTCTCCCTCCGCAGGTCAGACTTATCTGCTTGACAAATACTACCGAGATAATCAGATGGCTGTAAACAGCTACTAATCAATGGTCAAATTTCTTCTCTAATAAAAAAAAAAAAAGGAAAAAAATCTCAAGAGGTTGGCCTAGATGGTCAGGACTTAAGATTTAGGGGTGTTCCCTTGGGATCTCAAATTTGAATCCATTTAAGTGTAAATAATTTTTTAGAACTACTTTCTATAGCAAAGTTGGATTTAGAAGATGTTCGTTTTGTGCATTGTGAGAACTTTTTGTTTTTGAGAATTTTTAAGTGATGTTAAAAAAACATGTTTCGGTTTGTGTATTCTCAGGATTCAAAAAATTCTTAGAATGTGAAAAAACTGAATAACATCTTACTTTACTTGTATGACTTAGGAGCTACACCGGCTCGAAATTTATCAGCCCGTTATGTATGTTCCATCTCGGTGGGCCTAACGGATTGAATTTATACTTGTTACAAAAAAAAAAAGAATGAGTAGAAAATTTGGATAGTTATAAGACGGTCCAGCCTATCTAAAATAGGGTTATGTGGTGGTTGTGAGCTATGGACTTGATAAGGTCGTTTTATGACATCAACAACATGACCAAAATTTGGTGCCTAACAAAAAAAAAATGAGGAAAATTTGCTGGTTCAAGCTTGCTTCATTGATGTTCATTCATTGAGTTAATATAATATGGGATAGGCTTAAAAAGAAAGAGGATTGAACCACATGCAGAGTAATGATTAAGGAGGGATGCACATGTCTCTTTGATTCCCATCAGCTTTCTATACAAAAAGCACTACGTCTCCATACACACACTTAAAATTGGGAGATCAATGGCTGGCTGTCTACTTATCATCAGAAAAGTTTGGATTGATTGATTTAATCCGATACTAAAACTTACATTTATTCAACATTATGAGGTTGCCAAGCGAATGCTCTCTGGCGTGTGGCAGTGTGTGAAGAAAAAGCACGAGGGAAGTGCGTAGAAAAAAAAAAAAAAAAAAAAGAGCACGAGGGAAGTGCAGCTGGAGCTGGAGCTCCTATACATTTGTTCCCCTCAAGGTGGAGAAATGATTTGTGGGTAGCCACACTTGCTACGACAGTGCCAGTGCAAAGTTATGGGTTTATACCTTCTTCTTTTTTTCTCTCCCTTTTTTTAATTAATTATAATTTATTGTTATTTTGATTAACATGCCTTAATAGAAGTCGTTTCAAAGAAAAGAGAATACAACTCTGATAGAAAAATCAAAGTTTTATTTGATGTATGGAAAGTGATTTATATTTGTTGGAATTATATTTTTTAGAATTATTTGATGTAATAATTTCTGGTTTATAACTTTAGAGGCCACTTTCCCTTACTTCCGCTGGAAAGCAGTTTATAGTGAGGGCTATTATTATTATTATTATTTTATTATATTTTTTAATCGGATGCCTGACCAGCTTTACAACTATAGTTAAGATTATTACAAATGTTCACAATAAACTTTAATTTTATTCTTTACTTAACAGTTACCACAAACACAATGTCTAGCGGCCGAAAGTTTCGCCTTTACAAGTCAACCAATGATTGCGTCCAAATATAGCCCTCACACTATGGTTTTTAACGAATCAGATAGCACATTTGCAAAGCGTGGACGGTCCAGATCATATCCCACTCCATGGCATTAAAATAGTAAAATAGATAAGAAGCCTAGACTTTTTCTTTTATTGACTAAAGAAAAAAAAAGTACGACGAACAAGCCCTGTAAGAACTTGTTTTTCAACCAAAAATAAAAAGACCGTTTGGAAAAAGTAAACCCTTAAACCCAAGGCTTCTCCCCTCTCTCTCTCTCTCTCTCTCTCTCTCTGTGTCTGCCATATGCAGCGAAATACATGTTAGGAATCTCTAGAATGAAGTCGCTGCTGAACCCAACTTTCTCAGCTTTCTCTAGCTACCACCCCAAAACAACTCCTCTTGCCCTCTTTTCCCAAACCTGCAAATACCGTCCTTGCCACCCTACGACTTTTCAGAGCCCCAGTTTCCTCGCTCGGACGCCCGCGATGTTTTCACCCCAATCCTCACTTCTTTCAATCCAAAATCGTAGCGTGCACTTGGAGGTGGCTCCGCGGTCGACTACCGGCGAGATTCACGTGATCGTTGGTCCGATGTTCGCCGGAAAGACCACCACACTTCTTCGCAGGATTCAGTCTGAGAGCAGCGATGGCAGGTTTTGGACCTTCTATGAACCTGTTTATATGTTACACGGTTGAATTTTGAGCTTGAGTTCTCGATAAAATGTTCTGTGGGTCCTTGATTAATGCTTCTCTTTGTGATTGTAGTATTGTTTCTTTACAAAAGACGATATCTTTCTGTTCAAAAGTGGATTGGGTGATTTGAATGATTAACTCTGTGAATGACATTTTGCCATTTTTATATGCATATTTCTGAATGTATTATTGTTTTGGTAGAGCTCAATGTTTACGGTGATTGCTATTTGCCTACTGTTCTTAGGATGGGCAGGAGTAGATGTTAATAAAATTGGTTCAATTGATGGAATGCGGTAATCACCAGCTTTCAGGTTGAGCCTTACAAACCTTGCCACCAATTGGATAAAACCTTAAAGGGTCTTTGTGTTTCGGGAAGACTGAGGGAAGCAGTTACTCTGTTGTGCACTACGGGAGTGAAAGTCAAGCCCGGCACCTATGCTCTTTTGTTGCAGGAATGTATATACAGGAAAGAGTATAGAAAGGGGAGAAGAATCCATGCACAAATGGTTGTTGTTGGATATGTTCGGGTGAATATTTGAAGACTAAATTATTGATATTGTATGTGAAATCAGGGGATATAGGAACTGCTCACATCCTGTTTGATAAGTTGCTGGAGACAAGCTTGGTTTCGTGGAATGCAATGATTGCAGGGTATGTGCAAAAGGGGTTAGAAGAAGTGGGGTTGTATCTTTATTGCAAGATGAGACAAGCTGGTTTTGTACCAGACCATTATACCTTTGCATCAGTCTTCAGAGCCTGTTCCAATTTAGCAACACTTGAACATGGGAAGCAGGCCCATGGTGTCATGATAAAGTGCCAAATTATGGAAAATGTAGTTGTCAATAGTGCCCTCATAGACATGTACTTCAAATGCAGTAGTTTATCTGATGGGCATCAGGTATTTGACAAGTCTTTAAATAGGAATGTTATTACATGGACTGCTTTGATATCTGGGTATGGCCAGCATGGAAAAGTTGTAGAGGTTTTTGAATCCTTCCATAGGATGAGGGCTGAAGGTTTCAAACCAAATTATGTGACTTTTCTTGCAGTTCTTTCTGCCTGTAGCCATGGAGGTTTGGTTGACGAGGGCTGGGCATATTTTTCATCTATGACCAGAGATTATGAAATTCAGCCTAGAGGGCAACACTATGCAGCTATGATTGATCTTTTAGGACGTGCTGGCAGGTTACAAGAGGCGTATGAATTTGTTCTGAACTCACCATGTAAGGAGCACTCAGTGATATGGGGTGCTTTACTTGGGGCTTGTAGGATTCATGGAAACATGAACTTGGTAAAGCTTGCAGCAGAGAAATTTTTTGAACAGGAGCCACAAAATCCTGGAAAGTATGTGGTTCTGTCTAATGCATATGCCACCTCTGGGCTGTGGGACAGTGTTGCTGAGGTCAGGGCTGTGATGAGGGAATCAGGGGTCATAAAAGAGCCGGGTTATAGCAGGATAGATATTCAAAATGGGTCCTACGTCTTCTTTAAGGGTGATAACTCTCATAATCAATCTCGGGAGATATATGAGATGATTAAGGAAGTGACTGTCATTTTAAAGGATGCAGGCTATGTTCCTGATTTAAGCGACAACTGAAATCATATAACAGAATAGAGCTCTTTTCCTGTGCATTTCTCTCTTTTGGAAAGCAAGGCTTTTTGAGAGATTTAAGTGCCCCACAGGTAAGACCTTAATGGTTTTCAGGAAGATAAAGAATCTGGAAGATCCATTAACAGGTAAGGCACACTAAACATCAGTTATGTCATATGTGCCAAATTTTGCCTAATTAGGGATCCTAATCACATATGTATTAAATTCTTCAGGCTGGTAAAAGCTGTTTGATGTGTGCCAAAGAAAATCGTTTAGTTTCAATATTGGAATCCCATGTATAGCAACAAGAGAGCTAAAATGTTTGCCATCCCAAGCAACCTTCTCAGATTTGCAGTAAAGGGTTGCATAACATAAAAGAAGACTGCTTATCTGCAGTTTCCAAGGTTTCCTACATCGCTTTCCATGATGGCTGAAGTTCCTACTAAATTTATAGTTTAGATTCAGTTCTTGGAGGCTCCCTGTTATTTAGGAAGCATTCAAGCCAACATTTCCTCCGTTAAAGCTTCTGCTTGCTAGAGGAACAGTAAGCAACAAGCAGTATTCAGATTGCTTAGGAAAAATAGAGCATTTTCAGATGTTTATGTCAATTTTCATTTGTTTCTAAAGGAATATCACAAGTTAAAAGCAAGAGAGGTTGAAATGAGTTTGAAATCTTAATTCTTATTTTATGCCTCTATAGGTCCTTTCTTAATATGCTGCTTCATTTAGCTGAAGATATTTTTTTAGGCCCAGAACCCTAAACATGATATCCCTTTTCTACTCAAATCATTTTCTTGAGCACCCTAGGATCCTATGGAAATCATGGAATTTTCCAAGGATTGGCAATAGATCGGCATTATATTTGAATGTCTTCCATGCATCTGTGAAACTTAGAATGTTTACTGGTTTGCAACTTTTGATGATATTATAGTCATAGACGCTATTGTTGCTTAAAGAGAGATTTCAAGAACGTGAATCATCTCATTGCACACTGATTTGAGCTCCAGAAACATAAAAAGTTATGTTCTAATAAAATTCTCTGGTCTAGAACAGGAAATATTCAACAGCTGTTTTACTGAACAATGATAACTAATTACCGAAAAGAGAATCATAAATAGTTTTGGAATTACTCTCTTGATTCATTACTTCTTTTTTATCTGTCTATTCCACAGAAGGGTGGCAGTAATAAAATCAAACAAGGATACAAGATATGGACTGGATTCGATTGTTACACATGATGGGGTGAAGTTGCCATGTTGGGCCTTGGCAGATTTGTCATCATTGAGGCAAAAAATTGGTCCTGATGCATATGATCAGGTATTTTGATGCCAAAATTTGATGATACTATGTATTATGAGCTGGTCTTCCTTCTTATGAATTGTATAGAACTGTTAGCCCGATTAGTAATCAAGTGATTGTTGTTTTTTTTTTATGATTGCCAAGAAAAGAAAAAAAAGACAAAAAAAGTGATTGTTGTTTTTTATGTGCACTGTCTGAGTAACGAGTGAGTGATTTGTAATGCCTACAATTATCTAAATTTGGAATGATGTCATTCAGGCGATTCAGCTTACAGTAGTCTTTTTCATGTACCTTAGGACTGATACTTAGCTGTGACCTGTTTATGGTGACAGTTAGATGTGATTGGAATTGATGAAGCTCAATTCTTTGTGGACCTTTATGACTTCTGCCGTGAAGCTGCTGATCATGGTGGAAAAACAGTGATAGTTGCTGGACTAGATGGTGACTATTTGAGGTACTATTTAAATAGGCCATCATTGACATTAAGTTTTCTTAAGCCCATGCCTTTTCTTTATGCCAAGTATAACCCCGCAGCATTTTTGTTGGCAGGAGGAACTTTGGTTCTGTGCTAGATATTATTCCTCTTGCTGATTCTGTGACCAAATTAAGCGCTCGTTGTGAACTTTGTCGTAAACGTGCTTTCTTCACCTTGAGGAAAACAGAGGAGACACAGACAGAACTGATTGGTGGCGCTGATGTCTACATGCCTGTGTGTCGGCAGCACTATGTCAGTGGACAAGTAGTCATTGAAGCTGCGAGAACTGTGCTGGAATCTCAGAAAGTTGATTGTGCTCTCATGCTTAGAAGTTAGATCAACTGATTTAGTATGGATTTCCCAAAGAAAAATATGCTCTGCTATTTAGTCTGCCCAAGTTGGTGATATGGGAACTGCGATGGTGTTAGAGAGCGTTCTCTCTCTCTTAGTTCCCTATTTAGAATGTAAATATTGTTAACTCAATTGATTTGTGTATGTGCGATAGATGCTTTAATTACCGTCCGTAGACTTGCTGGGAAACAGAACATTTTGGTTAATGTAGATTTCCAACAGTTGGGGATATTGTTGACCATCCATGTTGCCTCAGTACTTTGTACTCCTGTGTCGATATAATCTCTAGTTTTAGCTGTGGATATAATATAAAACAAACAGAATGTGTAAGTTTTTTAAGAAATATAACATATGAAAACACTACTAATTAGTGCTAAAAAAATATCGTTAGCGACGAAATAATACTTACTTTGTAAAAGAAAAGTGCAAATCTTGTAGTGTAATAACTAGCAAGATAGGAACTGATTGAAGAAAAGGCTTTCTAGCTGATGGTCGTCCTTCCTCAAGATTTGCGATCTGTTAGCACCGTATACACGTACATCACGTATTCATTATGTTGGCATTGCTGAATCAGAGCACGCAATTCACTATCTTATTTTGTTCTGAACCTTCTCAAAATCCTCTGCTAAGAGAATCTGAAAGAAATTAGTTCCATGGGCCCTAAGGTCCGGTCCAAATGGAAAATTTATTAACCGGATCCCCCAACCAATGGAAACGAAACGACCCGATCACTGGTTAGTTACCTCGGGCCTCGACAATGTGAGCGCCTTTGATTGTTTTGGATTACTAGATCTTCTGTTTCCTAGGCACGATTACTAGTTAATTTTCTGGAAGCCATGTCGCTGATTGTTCAAACTTCTTCCACCTAGTGTAACAATCTTCGATATCCTCAAGTCTCATCCGTGGTTTTCTCATTCTTTCTCTCCAGGTACTGTTACTACTTTTCCTTAAAAGAGTTTCGTCCTCGTTCTGTCTAAATAGTGCTATGTCATTTCAGCTCAGATTCTTGACAACCATTCGTCTGTTTTGTTGGAAAGAACACAAATCTGTAGAGGGCTCATGGCCATTTTGCTTCATATATAATACAAAACGCTGATTATTCGATTACCTTGGGAAAATTCTGAGCTGCCCTTTTAGAGTGATGTTAAAAAGATCAAAGCTTTCAGGCCATGCGAGCAAAAAGCTGCAATATTTGTTCAGAAGCCATTGTTTTGCAATTTTCTGTAGTGGGGCTAGTAGAAATGTTAGTGACACAGCGTTGAGTGATAACAATGGGTCAGAGTCCGGGAATGAGTGGGAGAGATTACTTAAACCTTTCGACCTCAAAGAGCTTAGGAAGTCGCTTAATAGAATTTGCCCCTCTCAGCTATGTCAATTGCTTGAGCTCCCACTTGACGTACCCACATCCATGGAGATATTTAAATGGGCCGGCGCTCAGAAGGGCTATTGCCATTCATTTCATGTGTATTATGCACTGATAGATAAGCTTGGCGCGGCTGGGGAGTTTAAGGTCATAGATAGGGTTCTGGTGCAGATGAAAGATGAAGGGATTGTTTTTAGAGAGTCCCTTTTCCTTTTGATTATGAAATATTATGGAAAAGCTGGTTTGCCCGGACAAGCAACTAGGTTGCTGCTGGATATGAGGGGTGTGTATTCTTGTGAACCGAGTTTCAAATCTTATAATGTTGTTCTAGAGATATTGGTAGCTGGGGACTGTCCTAAAGTGGCACCTAATGTTTTCTATGACATGTTAAGTAAGGGTGTTTCTCCCACTGTTTTCACATTTGGTGTGGTGATGAAAGCACTTTGTATGGTTGATGAGGTGGATTCTGCTTGCTCCCTACTTAGGGACATGACAAAGCATGGGTGCGTGCCGAATTCAGTGGTATACCAGACTCTCATACATGCGCTCTCAAAGAATAATAGAGCGAATGAAGCATTGAGACTTTTGGACGAAATGTTTCTTATGGGTTGTACACCTGATGTTCAGACCTTCAATGATGTTATCTGTGGCCTTTGCATGCTCAATCAGATTTATGAGGCAGCCAAGTTGGTTGATAGGATGCTTCTCCGTGGTTTCTCTCCTGATAATATAACCTATGGAGTGTTAATGCATGGGTTGTGTAGAACAGGGAAAGTTGATGAAGCAATGGCACTGTTGAACAAAGTGCCTGCTCCAAACGTTGTGCTTTTCAATACCCTAATTAGTGGGTATGTGAGCAGTGGACTGTATGCTGAAGCCAAGGCTGTTGTGTATGATTGCATGCTAGAAACAGGCTGTGTCCCTGATGTGTTTACGTTTAACACACTTCTTCGTGGACTTTGCAAGAAGGGTTGTCTGTCTTCAGCTCGTGAATTGGTTAATGAGATGACAACAAGGGGCTGTGAGCCTAATGTGGTAACATACACAATATTGATAGATGGGTTATGCAAAGAAGGGCAACTAGAGGAAGTTGGTGATGTTTTAAGTGAGATGTCAGCAAAGGGACTAAATCTGAATACAGTGGGATATAATTGCCTTATAAGTGCTCTGTGCAAGAATGAAACAGTTCATGAAGCTTTGCAAATGGTTGGCGAAATGACTAGGAAAGGATGTAAGCCCAATATATTTACATTTAATTCTATTATTTTTGGACTGTGCAAGATCGATAGGATGGAAGAGGCCTTGGAAGTCTATCGTGATATGCTACTGGAGGGTGTAGTTGCCAACACTGTAACTTACAACACTTTGATTCACGCTTTCCTTAGGAGAGGTGCAATTCAAGATGCGCTTAAGCTTGTAAATGAAATGTTATTTAGAGGATGTTCTCTTGATGTAATCACCTACAATGGCCTAATTAAAGCACTCTGTAAAGCCGGGTCTGTTGAGAAAGGGTTGGGATTGTTTGAAGAAATGATGAGCAAGGGACTAAATATCAATACAATCTCATGCAATATTTTAATCAATGGTCTTTGTAGAGTTGGAAAAGTACATGATGCACTTGAGTTTCTAAGGGATATGATTCATCGGGGTTTGACACCAGATATAGTCACTTATAACTCCTTAATAAATGGTCTGTGCAAGATTGGGCATCTTCGGGAGGCATTGAATCTCTTTGACAGATTACAGATTGAAGGAATTCGTCCTGATGCTATTACGTATAACACTTTAATAAATTGGCACTGCAAAGAGGACATGTTTGATAATGCCTGCTTACTTCTATATAAGGGTGTCGAGAATGGTTTCATACCTAATGATGCCACCTGGAATGTACTGGTCACCAAATTTTCTAAAGGAAGTGTCAGGGAGAGTCACACCTTTTCCTTGGCTCAGCTTTAGTGCCTAGAAGGAAGTTTTCTGTCACAGGAAATAATTTCTTGCTTTGATCTCTGGAGTTAAGCTCCAGAAAGAGTTCTGGCTTCCGCCCTTATTGTCTATTCTTTTTCAAATACAAGCAGATTTACCTTTGGTTATCTTCTTTTGGATTTTTATGACGCACAATATTTGAGACATCAAAATCCCTATTTGGATTGGTCTCTTGGATCTTTCAATTGTTTGCATGTAAATATGTGATCTCTAGGGACAATTTTTCCTGGTGGTAATCAGAAATTGCTGTGAAGGAGATCTTGTTGTGGTTTTATTTTGGTGAAGGGGCATTTTTGACCAAAAAAGTCCATTGAAGAGTTTGATTTGCATGCACTTGATTCATTTGGAAAGGTTGGATTTGGCTAGATGTTCTCTGTCGGCGCAATGGACTTCTGAATGGTTATGGCACAAAGTTTCAGCATATGATGTAAATGTCAAAGGCAAACTAACACAGCCAAGTTGAGGTGATCATCTCGTTGACCTTTATGACCACTACTTTGCTAATGTATTTCCTGAATTGCTCGTTCACTTTTAGAAGCTTAATAGTTCATGGTTCCTAATTCACTCCTGCAACTAGGTGTTTGAACTTGGCCGTTCATCCATGGTTCAAAGCTACATAGGTTGAATACATAGTCCTCTGATAACACTACGTAGAGTTGCCGGGGTTGAACAAGTACTCCTTTGATAACTTTTGCTGTTGGGATGAAAACATTGAATTATCTCAATTAGGGATTTTACATTTTTCCCCTTTAAGGTTGTGGGTGATATTCTTGTACATGTCTGAATGTCTAATGGCAGTTTGGCCATGGTACTCTGGGACTGTATGTTATGAATGGGTCTTAATGGAGCTTTGTCAGGTCTCAAGTAAATACATGTTTTCACTCAGTTCCTTTTATCTGTTTCAGTGGGTGGACTGGTTGGTGAGAGCAAATTTGTAGGCCCTATTCGTGGAGCAGGGAAGTTTCTATCTTCAAAATTGGAACTCTGTTCCAGGGCTGCGTGGTTTGTGTTGACAAAACATGTCAGTAGCTTGGTTCTTTTCTTTTCTACGAAAACTCTTAAGGAGAGAAGCAGGAATTGCAGTTTTTATCTGTGCTTACGACAAACGAACTATTGCACAGCAGCTGATGTAGTTAATATCTGCGTCTAGGACTCCAGATTATGTTGTACATTGAAGCTATTGGATTTGCATACCTGTAACTTGTGATTTTGTTTTACAAATATGAAAAGTAAACTATGCGCGTTCAAATGTCGAAACTATTGCATCTAGTCGTTCTTTGCCTCGTGCCTGTAAAATTTCCTTTGTACTCTCCAATGCAGTAAACAATATATTCATTGATTACCCGCGCCTTTGCAAATTTCAAAGTCTTGCTATGAACTGTCCCGTTTGTCGTGGGTTTTGGTAGGGTGTTCACTGATTTAGTCGGAGTGGGTGAGGCAATATCCGACTCTGACTAAGTATAAGTCGACTCAGATTCCAGTCAGTTAGAGTCGGCTTGGACTGATGGGAGTGCTAGTTTCAACTAGGAAAAGGACTTCAACGAGGAGGGAAAACTTTGATAGTGGAGTCAAGACAACAACAAAATAAGAAACTTTGAAATTCTATAATTAATGAATGGAAAAACTGATTGAGAATTTACTTGATTTTTAATTAATATTGTTTTGCATGATTGATATCTTATATATATATTATCAAAACATTTCCTCCTTTATTCCATAACAACAGTAAACAAATCACAAACAAAAAAAACCAGGTCATAGAGGTTCAAATTAGACTTTGGATTTAGGTACTCAGGATCAAAGGGGTAGTAGTTGCCAGAAGAAATTCTAGCGGCAACTCAATGAGCAAATTGATGCACTACAATATTGGCATCTCTTCTTCCATCACCAGCCTTCCAACATGTCAACCAACTTTAACAGCTCCCTTATCTCCTCTATTGTATCTTGGATCCTCCATTCTACTTTATATCTTGCATGATTGATAACTTACATATTATCTATATGATTACCTCAAGAAGACGGATTTTGGTACAGAATTGGTAACCTCTCCCATGCACGGCAATTAAACTATAGCCGTTCGTGACCTTCAATCCATGTGCCAGGTTGGGAATTCCTCCACTCATGTGGAGGAGGGTCGCCCCTCTCTCAAGCATGGAGTTGAAACTATTCAAGGGTTTTGGTTTCTCTTTTTCTTGTTCATCAGATTCCCTGTAACCCTGTTCAGGATAGGGCCTTTTTGTTTTAAATTTGACAAATGGGTAACCAAAATCTCGACTTTATATATCCAAATACTCAAATATTTACTTTATTAAATAAAAAACTAGGATCTTAGAGTTAAAAATAACAGTGAAACTAGGAAAACTGGCACATGAACTTGGGAATTAGAACAAAAACATAACATCTCTGGTGTCCTTTCCTATAAGAGTTAAGATGTTCATCACCAGTAGTCCCAACAAGAATAATAACCAGTAACTATAGTTCAAAAGTCCTAAACTACACCGGAGCGGCCCCACAATCCACGTGTACCATTAGTCTTTTCTCCGAAACGACAAGTAAGACATCTTTCCCGAACCACATTGATCTCTGATCAACGACCTAGATCCCTCCCCACATCATGTGCTATGTGATTATGTGAATCAAACGAAGTATGCGTTGCGTGGTGGATTGGATTTTTTGCTGCACATCTGTCCTACTTTTCACAGCGTGTTGTATTGGATGCATCATGGCTGACGCTGCGACGCATTATGTTACTGTAGCTTAGGATGAGCTCCCTTCACTTCCTCAAAGACCTCTCAACACATTCGGGAAATGATTCAGCCATAACATTGTTTATTTGTCATTTTAAAACACAAATCAATTTGACCACCTCAATGAGATAAGGAAAAAAAGGTTTGACCAAATCAATTGACCACAGGTGATTGTGTCTTAGAAAGGACAAATTCAATGTGACAACCTCCAAAGGATCATCCTATTTCAAGAAATGGAAGGCATTACATGTCTGCATCTGACTTCTGTAGCTCATAATATGACGGGATGGACTTCCTCCCATCATCGTCAAGATTACTTTCTGAATAACCATGTGACCTTCGCATGATACATGGACCATATCTATCAACTTCCATATTCACTTCGGACTTTTTTTTTCTTTTCTTTTTTTTCTAGGGGATTCACCCCCGGACGTAACCCTCCCCAAAGGGAGGAGGTGCCAACTGAGCTACAGCTCACTGGCATATTCACTTCGGACTTGAATCAATAGTGGGCTCAAAAATGACAAATTCCTCTGCTGTCACAGCATCAAGCCCCCAACACAACTCTCATTCCACTATATTTGGAAGCACAGAAGCAAACAAAAACCAGGGAACAACATAAACCTCCTTGCTCAGGAAATGGGAACCGTTTGGTCATTGTATCCAAGGTCCTCTGGAAAAAAGCATCAAAAAATGAAGATATAAAGTCATCAAACAAATACGTTTGGCAATCTTGATTCGACTGAAAGTAGATTTACAACAGGGATTTTCTGCTACAAGCAGATTTACAAAAAAAGTAGATTTAAACAGGGCGGCAATCTGGGAAGTAATTTCAATTCTTTCAAAGTTTAGCAGCAGTCTTCTGGGCATCCTGCAAGTGGATCACAATAAAAGAGCAAGTACAACAGTATCCAATAAACCCAGATTCATATAACTTGACCAGTTTCAGTCTACTTCCTCCTTATGGTGAATTTCAAGTGAAATCTGAACGAAAACAAACAACCAAGGAGCAGCCTTTCCGGACACTGAAACGTGCGTTAAAAATCAATAAGAAATCACTTTCAATTGCTCCAAAAACATTTTGAAACAAAAATCTCCAGAGGGGTACTTCACAACCACAAGATGAATGTCATAAAAGAATCCGGAAAGTTTATCCCACAGTTGAACTCGTAAAATAATAAACAAAATTGGTAGACGATAAAGGTATCATTCGATATTAAAAACCAATTTTTCTTCTAAAACAGTGTCTTTGTTCTTTGTGACGCCTCTGAATTGTGTAATAACAGCAAGGCTTACTTTCATAAGCCATTCAGTCCCGAAAGATGGTAATTTGGTTTACAATATCATCATCGGCGATATCAAAAAACCAAGAAAAAAAAAAAGACAAGAACAAAACACAAATAAACAAAATAAAGTTTTTGTGACAGAATTTAACAATGTATGTCTCATGGCCAGTCCCAAATGGTAAAGGCAGCGACGCTGCTCCACAAGGCGATGGAATATGAGACAGCAGTCGACGGAGGTGCTCCCAAAATGAATTGGGACGACCGTCAACGTCAACAGGCATTTCTTTGTGACATTAACTTAGGAATTTGCAAACACAAAACAAAGTTTGCTCCTTTTCAAGTAAGGGATTGGATCTATAATCCCCTGTCACGTATATTAAAACTAATTCAACCGTCACAATTTGTGACGAAAAGCTTCAACGCAACGACTAAATCTAGTACCTTCATACGATCTGCGACATAGAACACAGAACACCACCGGAGGATATCAAACAACAAGAGACCAGAGAGAGGCCCAGAAGACGGCAAGAAGGAGAGATAAACCCTAATACCAAATTCCTCGTTCGGGGTTTTGAGGGTCATTTATAGTGCTGAAACATTTGATCTGAGGGGTTTGATGTGGATCCGACGGCTGAGAATGGAAGAATAGTTTATTTAATAGGGATGCTCATGCGGTCGCCGCCGAGGTCCAAGGACATTAGGGTTTACTGTAATACGCGTCAAAATAGATCG
This sequence comes from Morella rubra, assembly GCA_003952965.2. NCBI lineage: Eukaryota > Viridiplantae > Streptophyta > Magnoliopsida > Fagales > Myricaceae > Morella > Morella rubra. Next base: position 5,757,959 of record CM025850.1, on the reverse strand, counting down.
GGCTTCAGCCCACAAGCTGCCCATCAACGAATAGGTCCAATTCTTTATCCACAATTTAAAAGCCATGTGCAAAGGACCCATTTAAAGTCTGAGCCTCCATTCACAAACTGGGCCTAATCCTATTAGTCTAGTTTGTGATATTGCAGTGACATTAATTTCGAGTTTATCAATTACGGCACAATGCTCGTATTTCTTTATTTATTTTTTTGGTCAATAGATTGCTTATATGTATTTGTATTTATTTTCAAGTAGATTTTATGCATGTTAATCACTGGAAAGCGCAAATGGTATATTACCTGATCCTAGTTTGGCACTCAAATTTTTTTTTTTTTGATAACTCAGAGCTCCCGAGGACAGGCCACTTGTGTACCCAACCCTACAAATTAACCTGGAGAGCATGTGTCAAACCCCACCCAACACACCCCAGTTTAAGTCAAGAGCGATAAAGGCAATATTGAAACTTGAACTTGAGACATAAGAGAACCCAAGCCGCAGCCTTACCACCAAACCAAACCCCTAAGGGTGCATTCGAAATTTTAGCTACTAATTAAAAAAATTATAAAATAATATCTCTCTATCAAATTTTTTTCTCATAAACCATTTTTATTTTTTTACCAACTCCCGTACTATAAAATTTTAAACATTTTATAAAGAGAGGCTCCTCCTCAACCTCCTCTGCTTGCTGACAATTTCAAACTTCACAAACAATAGCAACTGTTCAAAAAATATCCCACCAGAGTTCTTACTGCTCCAATCCTTTCGAACCGAAAAATCTTATGACAAACAAAAAAGATGATTAAAGTTCCGTATCCTCATTTCAATCAGCATTTGTCCCAAATATTACTGTACTAATACAAACAGTTTCTTTCTACAAACAAGAGTGGAACCACTTGTTAAACCTAGAAGCATAAGGATGGCTCAAGAAGCCAAGAAGGAAAAGGAAAACATGATTGGGAATGGCAGCATATGTGGCTGGTGGGAGTAATGCCACTGAAATGCTCCGGCAAACCAACCAGGAAGAATCAACCTAGAAAAACAAGTATTTGCATCTCACTAGACCTATGTAATCTAAATCAATGCACCCAAAATTCCTAGGATCTCCTGTTACAAGGCACTAACACAATTCACCCCTCTGCTGAATGGCAGAATCAAGCTTCATCCAGCCTTGTCCAATAATTGATCTAGGCCCATGAAGTAAGTCTATTACGTTTTCTCCATCCTGCAACCCTAGAAAAAAGCACACGAGAGAACATAATCCAGCATATTGAAGAAGTTGCTGATTCATGACTAGACGTCAAGTGTTGAATGAAAAAGCAAATCCAGAAAAGCTATTAGCTAATAGGAAGGACCCTTAGGATTAATTAGGAATTGTGCACTAGGATTGCTTGCAATACCTTCAAGTTGAAATCAACCATTAGACTGAACACTAATGAAAATGAGTCCATTTAAAATTTTTAACCCCCTAATAATTCATTTCCTCCGTTGAAGAAAATATCCTACAACTATTTAAGGAGTAGAAAAGACATGCATAAACAATTTGGTCTTCCGTAAAATTTTTATCAAAAGTCGAAACCATTTGGAACTGCAAGAAAATAGATGTTGGCAGTATACACGCTAACAAGTATAAATGCACCGCAAAATAGGTAATAAGATACCGTTTCATTGTTTTAGAGCCAATTGCATGGATAGCAACTGGTAGCGATGAGGGCACACAAAAGTTAAGTGTTTTGTAAACTTACTTATCTACAATCGAGAACTCGTTAAGAAAAGCTAAGCAAACTTCATTTGTTGCACGTGACCAAGAATAAGGTTCCCTGCCTTCAATAGACAACAACAGATACTCATCCTGAAATGTGATACAAAAAAACCTGTTGAGCTGCTCCACAAAAAATTCTCTTGAAACGAAATCGTCAACTAATAAAGCATCAAAAATACCAACAAAATAGGTCCAAGCACGTCAAACACTTAATAGCCATTACCATCCTAGTAAGCTCGTATATTTTAACCTCCCCCATTTATGGTTCATACAAGTTTTGGGTCATTATTGCTTATCAGCTGCATCTCTTCCCATGATCATGATACTTTCTTCCCATGATCATGATACTTCCGACAAATCAAATTCCTGATCAATGGAAGAACAATATCACCATTTGGTTCAATAAGATTCCGTAAGTGTCGTTTCTGCTCCATTGGAGTAAACCTACCATTCTTAGACATAAATTCATACAAAACCGAAGATTTTTTTATGAAAAATTGTCTGTGATGAGTCTGCTATCTAGCTACAACTAAATGAGTCTGTTATCTAGGTTATTCTGTACCTTCTGTGCCACTTCTGTGGTTTTGATTGGTAACTTCTTTTGGGGGAGAATCAGCTGAGTTGTTGAATGTGCGAGCAAGACGCTTAACACAATTTAAACGTAAACTTTGGGATGATCTACCGGAGTCAGGATATCCAACTTGCAAACCTATCATATGGAAAAGAAACAGTATATAAGCGAGTTCTTTTTGTGACCCTATTAATCACAGTGATTGCCACCACAATACCCCACTGTCATCAGAAATTCTGCTAAATACTTCAGCATAAATTTTTAAGTGCATGAACTTTGAATTTTAGACCGTCAATATCTTATATTAAACTACTTACAGTTACTAGCAGCATCCCCCTTGGTTAAGACTGCAGCCACCATTTGGTGATTTCCAGCAAGCTCACCCATAGAATGATTCAACGATCTAGCAAGATGTCTTATATGACTTAGACGTAACTTTCTTGGGGAATTGGCTGATTTGTGCGCTAGAGCTTCCAGACCTATAAAAGTTTGCAATAGTATTGTGAATAAGTAATCAGTTCATGAAAAAAAAAATATTTGTATATCTTTCCAAGGACTAGCCATGTGCAAACATATATAAATACTTACCCTCAGACTCTGAACATTCAACGATTAGTTTTTCTCCAGCTTGATTAGTTTCAACACTAGTAACACCATTACATTTGACACTAAGTCCTGAAACAGAAGTTACTGCGTGATGTTCATCGGAGCTGATTGTTTCACCTTGTGTCACCATGCTGGTTTGTCCAGTTTGAGAACCTGACCTTGCACCTTCGGCTCTTAGTCTTCTCAATTGATAGTTTCTACGACGCCTAGCCAGATGTTTCTCTCTCTGCTCAAGTGTCATTGACTGTCTTCTTTGCCTGTCCCGCATACGACGCCTTTCTCTTTCCTGCTCCCTTTGAATCCTGCGCAGCTCTGACCTTTCTGAGACCCCTTCCATACTCAACTCTAATCCGTTCTGGGACTCAAAAGATCAACAAACTCTGCCTCACCTTCAGCTCCCTATTCTGAACCACCCCCACCAGAAAAAAGAAAGGAAAAAAAAAAAAGAAAAAGAAAAAAAGACAACACGCAAAAATAGTCTTAGTATTTCCCAAATTCCTCGCAACCAGAAAAATTCAACACCTCCAACACCAAACAAATAACTCACACGCGTGCCAAAAGCTTCGAACATCAAAAACAATTACGGCAATCTAAAAATAAAAATGCACAACTAAAATTATCAAATGTATCTATTTATTTCCACCAGCCGAAGAAACACCACCCCAATCGAGCTTACCCATCATCCAATTAAAAACAAAGACATGACACCTCAACATGTCAAGATAATTTAACACACACATTCCGTGATACCTATCAAATAACAAAAGAAAACAGTTCTTAAGGCCAATGACTAGTGCTATAATGATCCATTTTCTCGAGGATCAAATCAAAGGAAGCAATTTTCCAACAGGAAGCAACAAAACCTTAAAAGCCAAACACGAAGTTCTGGCATTTGGCGCTCGAGCCCATTTACAAACATCAATCAAAAAGAAATACCAACAAAAGAAAGAGGGAGAAGGAAAACGAAAAAAGGACCTTTTTTTGCGGAAAAATGAAATGGCTTCTGTAAAATTGCTCAAAGATTTTGGGGATTTAAAAAGAGGAAAGTGTTGTACCTCCGTCTACTCAAAATCTGGCCTTTGGCAGTCGGCGATCGAGCAACTTCCACCGTCATACAAACTCCGTCGAACACACGGCGTGCATGGATGTGGGTATATGCTGCCCGGCCCTTTCTGTAACCGTCTCGTCAGCGATTCTCGCCTAATCAATCAGCGACACCTGATTTCGCGTCTGACTAGGGAAGGGACTCCTGTAATGCCAATTTTAAGTGCGTTTTGTTTCGATGGCGAAACAAAAACGAAAGGTGAAAAACGAGTAGTTTTGCAGGAAAGACGAAAAACGTGTATAGTTTACCCACGACATACAAATACCGTCACTTAGAAAAAAAATTAAAAAAAAAAACTTGTGCCTTGGAAACGTGTGGTTCTTCCTACGGTTTATTTCCCTAACCCGGTCCTTTTCTTTTGGGCCTAAGCCCTAATGCTGATATAAGAGACCTGGGCCAAAGCCCTAGTGCCGATACACTCTTATGCTCGGAAGTTTAAACTACTGTCCATATAATGAATCTCCACCATTTTATAAGTAGGAAAAAATATATTTTTTATTTATAAATTATAAGTATTTGATACATATACATTACACTCTCTGACTAACAATCTTTTACATTTTGCACTCTTCATCAAAAAATTTCTATCAAATTAGACAGAAATGACAATAATGCCGTCCCACATTGCATATGTTCATATCTAACGGAGGGTATTGTTGTCAATTCAATAATTGATTGGAGGCACTTGATTTTAGCCTCAGAAGTAAAAATTCAATTTCCTTTTAACTCATAGAAAAACTAGACAAGAAGTAGAAACTATTAATATTAGTAGTTGAAAGATGCAATGCGTCAAAATTGGCCGTGTAGTGTATAATGTGTCAAACTAAGTAAGATAGTTTCCATTCTTTTGTGAAGTTGTATGCAAGGGATTTTGGATTTCTCAGTAGTTAATCTCGCTACTTGTTGGTTTGAAGGTGCATTCCAGTATATTCTGTGTCATGCAAAGGAAGTTTGTTAAAAGGTTAGTCATCTCGTCGGTGATGGAAGATCGAACAAATAAGAGGCCTATGCCATGTCTCTTTGTGTCTCCGGTTTTGATTCATGGCACCAGAAAGACATGAAAGATTGGAACCGTTGCTGATATGATTTTCTCTTGGTTATGCAGAGAGCAAGTTTCTTGTATTAGGCATCAACTAGTGAACAGCAAACTTCTCTTTGCGAGCAATCTCAGTTTTTAGTCGGCATAAAAAGGCGTTCAAATATTGATGCAATCGATGGGCATGAAAAATCGCTGAAAATCTGGTATAAGACTTCGTAATGGGTCCGAAAAGTCGGCCTCTTGCGGTCCATCTTGCATCGGATATTAAAAATAATGACCCTTTTCGACAGCACTTTCCCTGAGAGTTATTCAAGTACCCAACTAACTTTTGTTCTTACGTGAATAAATTAAAGGGTCCTGGAACACGTGATGGAGGAAGAAGACTCGAGAACGTCCATTCTGCATTTGAGATCATATAAATATATTTTTAGTGGATATTTTGCATGTTTAAAATGAGAGATTATTATATATGTTAGTGGGCTAGTCCTCTCAAAGCAGTCTTTGATTCAAACACGATCCAGAATTTTCGTTGTGCCTAGGCGGCTCCTCCTCATTTTGCATTTCAAAAGATACTGACCCTCCAAACACGCGACCAGATGAGAATTATGGTCTTAACTTGAACCCACCCAGAATATCAGTAATTGTCCGTGCAACAACACCTTTCTAAAGGTCATCAAATACCAACGACTTGATTCCAAAAATATATCCAGTCGGTGCAAATTTAGGGTTCAGGCTCTGCAGTGAAAAACATCTTAATGGAACTGGCTAAAAAGATGGTATCACTGGGTCAAAAATTTAAACCTACAAGCCAATCACTGAATCACAAATGTACTTGTGTCTGCACCTTCTTGCAACCCTCCAATGGTTAAAAGAGGACATTGTGGAGGTACTTAATTGTAGCAGACATCACAGCCTAAAGTGGAGAATGTGTTAAGTGCAGCATGAATCAGACCTACTCTCTCTTCATTATAAGACATGTACAGTGTTTTAAGAGATCTAGCTTTATGCCCAAAAATAGAGATTTCTGAAGAGTGCTACTCTCGGTGCTATAAAACTACAGAAAACAACAGCACCTCATGCTAGAAGCCATAACAAGAAAGTCAAAAAGAAAATTTACAGAGCTGCTGAGGCCGCCAATTTCACCTCCATGCGGAGGAGGAAGACATACGTCTGTTCTTCCAGCGAAGGTAGAGAGCCCCATCACTCTCTTCATGTCTATAGTTCTGATCGTACTCCCTCAACATACCTACAACAGCGTCGGTCACAGAGCAACTCAATGGATATTGAGTAAAGCCTGCCATTGAAAGTCTTGCCCTCCACTTACCTAGAAGCTCATGCCGTTCCACCCTCTCAGTCTCCTCACAAGCTATCATGTTTACTATGTCACGAGCCACGCAGTTTTCTTCTGCACGGATCCGTTGCTTATCATTTCTGGGACGGCCAGCTGCTTCAATTGATTCAAACATAGCCGTGTAATATTCCAATGTCTCCTCAAACCTTGGCAAAAATGAGGAAGTGTTGGTGTTGGATTCTTGCTCAACAAGGGTCACAGCTTTGGGTGACAAACTTTTAACCAGCCTCAACAGTCTATCTCTATGGTTTTGGGTGCTCACACTCTCATCTGGCATGTGGTGCAACACGTATGGGAAATTAACAGCCAGGGCTTCCCCAGGTCGAACACCAAGATTTTCTCGCTCAACCTCACAACCAGACATGGCTGCAGCATGAAACTCAAATGGTACGTTGTGTGCCTTAGCAAACTCCGCCAGCTTCTGTCCCACAATATGAAGTCCTCCACCTCGAGCATGAAATGATTGGGAATCATCAACACCTGTGATGCGGACAAGGGGTGGGCCACCCGGCCGACACGCAAGAGCCCAGATGAGGAGCATCCACTGACTGCCCTGTGCAATCTGGAAATCAATGATGTGAACTCTAGGTTCATTTTCCATTACTTCCCTGATGACAGCATTCGCAGACACGTAAGCAAACTTCCAATAGGGGCAGATCTGATAGAGAACAGACATGTATGACATTAGTTCTGAGCTTGTTGGTTCCTCACACTTCAGTTTATTGTAGATTACACTCCCCGAGCGTTCTAACCTTGCTCTAAGCCCTTCCAACATGTAAGCACTCAAACGTTGGATTGGATCCCCACTGACAGATACCATACTCCCCAACAGTTCCATTAATTCACCTGCTTTTGGTACATCAGTAAGGGATACTGCTTTTGCACAACTAA
>CM025850.1:5695424-5747295 GCA_003952965.2 Morella rubra | reverse complement strand
TAAGGTCCATAACCCATTCTGAAAACAAACACCATGATGAGATATTATCACTAATAAACGACTGGTTATGCATACCTTAGAGATTAATGACAAAGTCTCAGTTGAGCTTCTCAACTTGTCTCCCGAAGATTCCTTAGCTAATACCACGGAATGAAGCGGTCTCTGGCCTCGAGTTGTAGTAATGCATCTGGTTGTTGGTGATTGAGTGTTTTATAGCAATATCTTTATGACGAGTACCCTCAAAATGTTCTTCTAATTCCAATATTCACATTTGATGTGGTTTGACGGTCGGCGATGTTGATGTAAGCATGCCCAGTCCCTACTTGTGGCCGAGAAGAACGAAAGTCTTTAATTTCAAAATATTTTCGGTACCTGTGAAAGTTGACCACTGTATTTCGTAGACTTTTCAATAGGCAAAGAAAATTTGAAGAATAAGAAGAAACGAATAGCCTTTACTGAAAAAGAAAAAAGAAAAAAAAAGAAAAAAGAAAGAATAGACGCTTAGTATATAAAAAAACATATTAGTACGCTACTAGGCTTACCAACTAGTTTCTGGGATGTGATTGAATTCTGGATCAACTCTCTAGGTTTGGGCCTGATTTGACTTATTATATAAATTAATTTGAAAGATAAAATTTCTGAAAACTTATTTTTATAAAATTAAAAAAAAATTACAACACCTCAACAAAACTTCTTAAAATTAAGAAATTTGTGAACATTTGTTATTTCTTCCTAGCTTATTCTATAAAATTTAATCGCATTATATAATTTTAACTTTGACTCTTAAAAAAATTTGAATAGATAGAAAACTTGTTTATTGCATACTACATTGATTGACAATATATATTCTTGCAACATAAAAAACATCCGAAGTCATACCATCTATTTTCAGCAAATAAAAATTTCAAGTTAAATATAAAACTAAATGCAATATGTGTTTTTCTTAATAATATGTATTAATAGCAATAAATTCTTCTTGTTCAAACTCTATCAAGAATCTTTTTAAGATTAAAAATTTAAAATGTTTCCTTAAAAGGAAGTATAAAAGATATAAAAATTATTATTTCCTTAGATGATATCTCTAACAAATCTAATTGTAGTTCAATAAGAATTAATAATTCTTACATGTCCAAACAGATTATTAGATGGCGAATAAATTTCAGTTTTCCATTATCAAAGGAAAACTATTTGGAGAATTTTTTATTGGGTTTTGTTAAAGGAATATTCGATGAAATTTTTTTTGGGATAGAATTTGATGGCATATAAATTTTCATAGATTCTTGGTAGGATTTGATTATTAAAAGTGAGTTATTTTGTAAGTTCATTTTTTTAGATCATTAGAAACTAATGAATTCATTTTTAACCAACCTATCGCAGAGTCCACTAGGCTAAGAACCCAAGGGAGCTGGATTTGAGGTCCAACACTTGGGACGGGTTGAAAGGCTCAGATTCTCCTTCCTCTCTCCTACAAACAAAGAAAACATAATAGGACCTGAGGTCCTCTCCGTAGGGAGATTTTTCTGATGCTATTGTTAATCGTCATCTTTTCTATATCTCTTGTTTACTAGTTCAATTTTGAGTGAAAAAGAGTGCGTACATTTTTTTCTATCCCTTTTCCCTCTCTATATCCTTGCTCTTTCTTCCCTGGGCTAGGGACTTGTTAGGCCCAAGCCTCTTTTACAATCTAGGCCTTATTGTCCTTCGACCTTTTTCGTCTCATCCAACCTTTCACTGAAGATCGGCGCTGTCAAACTTTGTCCCCTTTTCGATTGATTTGAATCGACTCTTCACCCTTACCTTTCGCTTTTAGGACCGTCAGTTAGTGGCTAGACAAGGAGCAATCATAATTTCTTACATATGCTTCTTTACCCGATAAAATATCAATGTCAAGCTCTTTTTATGAACCTCCAATCACAAAGAGGCACATGCTACATTGAATGGGTTGATTCTTGCTTTACTATTTTTGGGCTTCTAGTTATGGGCTTTTGTAGTAAGGAAAAATTCATCCTCCATCATAAAACAAAACAAAAAATATAATAATTTTCAATAGATTTTGTTTGGCAGCCAATATCAAAGTTATATTGAATATATTTTTTCTAGAATTATTAAAAGAAGTTGATTGCCATTCAGCTTTTCGAAAAGTGACTTTGCATAAGACTTTATGTTGATATAAAAAAAGTGAGATAATAAATTTTGTATCCTTTAAATATGAGATCTTGATACTTTAGACCCTAAATTATTACTTTTGTACACTAATCAATTACTAAAACTCTTTGCACTCTCTATTAGAATTTTTTTATCAGGAAAAAATCAAATTTTTTACCTTTAAAATTATAATTTTATCCTCACAAAAATATTGGTCACAAAATTATTGAGATAGAATTTTCTTAAGAATATTTTCTGATTTTAAAAATTCGGGTGCTAAATATAAAATTTTACTTTTTTCAGCTTCCAAAACTAGGTAATTTGGGTCCACATTCAATCTTATTTTCCTTTTTTTTTTGTAACTCTAACTTTAATTTTAAAAAATAAGCAGACCCTCCGGGGCTAGCGAACCACCCCCAATAAAACTCAATTGTAAATTTTTGAAAGTTTCCACATCTTTTTTTTATAAACTCCAATAAAACTCATAAATTTTTACCCAGAATTAAATTAGAAAATTTTAACACCTCCAAACATCAACTCAAACTATTCTCATGTTCATTCATTGCAAGTTTAAGCATTTTCATATTCAAAATCATCACATTGCACCAAAGAAAATGAAAGTCAAAGAATTCTCCCTTGGAAGTCAAGTACTCATGGTATTATGTCAATTTTTTTTAAGTTTGATTTTTATGAATATTTGTGAAAATTTGGTATAAAATTTAGAGTTTATTTGATATGATATTGACTTTATTAGAATTTATGAAAAAGTATAGATAACAATATAATTTTTTTATAATTAAATTTTATTGGATATTGCAGAAAAGTGTGATCTTTAGAAGAATTTGAGATTGCTTTTTTATTGGAGTATGTATAAAAAAAATTTAAATTGTGGTGTTTACTTTTTTTTTTTTTGAATAAATTCAATTAAAATTTGCAATTTTTAAGATGCTAAACAGGTCCATAATTTTTTTCTCACTTGACATTAAAAATTTAGGTCAACAGAAAATCTAAATGAGTTCCTTAGAAAAGTATATCTTCAACTTGAAATTACCTAGATTTAGAGGACCAAATCAAATAATAGAAAATACAATCAATTACCAGAAAATTTACTATTATTATTTTTAAGGTATCAAACAAGCTCTGAGAAAATAATAATTGTTTCAAAAATATTTAAGGCTGAAAATTATTTCAATATTTTTTTATTATAGCCGAAAACAAACAAACCTAACCTAATAAAAAAAAACTCTTTTAAAACTACCAATAGATTAGAAAGTGGAAATGGCTAAGAAAAAAAGAAAGAAGAGAAAGTGGGAGAGTGACAAAAATCTTTTAAGCCTTTTAGCCGCAAAAAACTGTCTCTTGTCTTGACTCTCAAAATAGCTTGTAGAGTTGTAGCCCGTAGGTGACAAAACCGCGGCCAACACGGTTCCTCTAGTCGAATCAAATTGCATTTTAGTAAATAAATGAGATGTGCAGGGCATTTAGATAGAAGGGGCTCCTACCTGGAAGTTGACGGGCTCGCATTCCCAGAAGCAGCTTAACCTTCCATTAGAAAATATGCTTATGGTGACGTGAGATTCAGCGTCCTCCACTCGGAATTGGCGGGTGATCAGGTGGTCGATGGATCATGGTACGAACGTGAGACCTCTGAGAGAGTTCCTTTATGTCGCGTTTCATACGGCACACGCGAGAGACCACACACCCGACTCGCCAACAAAGAACGACAATGCCTCGTGCATTAATTTTCCGCTCAATGAAAACGTGCCACGTAAAAGAATATTCGAACGGTCCCATCATCGCATCTTTATAAAATTGCGGATGAGAGCAACATGTGATACGGGAGGCAGACGTTCTAACACGTCATTGTGATTGTAATAAATGGATTAAAATATTCTTTAATTAAATGACGAACAATTTGAATAAAAAAAAAATGACAACATGTATTAAATATTATATAAAAAAAATTGTTACGTAGGAGATTATCCCCCTCTCTAAATATTACCTTTCCTTTGAGTTAATCCCCCTCCCCTCTAAATTGCGTCATTAAGGGGGCGTTTATCTAAGAGGGTGTACAACACGCATACCAATGTCTGTCTAATTTGTTAGAGGTTCAAAATTTTCACTACACCAAACATATTTCACAAACTCCAATAAACTTCACATTTTTACACATACATTTCACACTTTTCACAAACCCAATAAACTTCAACGTTCAAAAATTCTCAAAATTTTGAGAATATTTTAAAATTTCGGTAAACAAATGCTCCCTAAAACTGTCCTTTTCTTAAATAGAAAACATAAATTTAACCTTTCCAAATCTCTTTTTGCAGGTGCAGAGAAGGGGGGTGGGAAATCTTATCTTCAACTTTGCATGAAATCACAATCATACATTAAATACTCCCACTTACCATATAGTTGTTTAATATCTTTGTATGATATGGAAATGGTTAAGTTTTTATTACCCTCCAGCATGACATTTGAAATTAGTGTATGAGATATAACTTTTAACAGGTCGGTTATAGTAGTCTATTTTTAAGACATATAAGTCCTACATTTACTAAGAATTAACTCACTAACAAAGACAGTATTCAGAATAAGCTATTCAACTCTAAAAGTGTACATACTGATCTGACTTCATATCAGTTTTTATTAGTCGACAAATTTTTAATGGACAAAAGGATCGTTCAAATATATTTGATAAAATAGATATCATACTATGTTTTAATTCCGACACGTTCAAATTTGTATCCCAAACACGGATTTGTAAGGCACAATAAATGAATTAACGGTAACGGTTATAATCGCTTAAATATATGGCCTCCATAAGACCATTTGATGTAAGCAACAAATATAATCATTCAAATTTGTCAAATGGTGTCCAAAAGTCAACATAATATCATATTCGCTTAGCAATGTGCAAAAGTATGTCACATAATTAATAATCATGTCTCAACTAGGTTAACTGTTGAATTCTCTTGACTTATTTTGAGGGGTAGGCGGGCCAGTGGCCCTCTCGTGCCTCGTGTCTTCACAGTTGCGCTCAATAATTAGTACGACTAGCATTTAATATTGTAAGGTTTACATGTTTTCTCTTTCTCTCTTGATCACTTTGAATTGAGTGAAATATCTTAATGAAAGATAAATATTCTAGTCCGAAGTAATAAGACTAATTTTATTTATTTATTCAACCACAAAATTATGGGTACCTACATTAGAAGAAGCACTTTCATTAGATACATCATACATTCACCTTGATTTCTTATACTAAATAATACCACCTTATAAGAGAGATTAAGTTCTAATTAGGCAAAACCCTACGACAAAAGTTCCCAAAGAATTATATCATTGCTCTAGTACGGACATATATAATGGTTTTAATTAGGTTCTCAACGTTGCATTATAGCAGCTAGCAGAAGTCAATGCTATTTTTTCAGCTCAAAAAAATCAATTTTTATTTGATTGGTTGTCGTTGGTCGTTCCTCAGTTTATACTAACGCCTGTATATATAAACTAGAGCAATTACAAATTTCCGCTCTATATATCGATTCCGTAATTAATTTGGTTTCTTCGCCGAAACTTCTACTCTTGAGGCTCGATTTAGAACAGGAAAATTTGGTCAAATTCAGAAAACTCTGAGTAGACGAAAGAGATAAAAAGTAATGTCTAAATGTTTGGTACGACAAAATTTTTCATTTTATTATTTTTGTAAAAAGTAAACATGGATACAACCGAATAACAGAATTTCAAAATTTTCACACAAATTTAACACTATTCACATAAACTTCAACATCTTTTAACTTGAAAAATCCCCATCAAATTATCTTTATACACTTTTTCAAAAACTCTTAAAAAATAAATTTACAATCAAACATACTTAAAACTTTACACTAATTTTTCTACGCGGACATAAACCTCAATCTCCAAAATTCTCTATTTTAAACATAAAATATGAAAATTTTTAATTTGTCAACATTACCGTTACAATGAAGAAGCTTCCATCTTTATAAGACCCATTAGACAAGTCGTCCAACAAGATATGCGTTCAGCAACCAATTGATCAACCACGGTCCACATTAAAAGCCGAGTCGGTTAGTTTGAAGACCGTCACCCATTTGATTTGATGGTCAGAACATAGCTAGAGCCTAGTGGAGCTGTTCATTCGTCCGACTCCAATCAGCTATTTATTGACGAGTGGTCCATTCTGAGTCCTCCCTCTTACTTTTGGAGGTCTCATTTAAAGAAATTTGACCATGTTGTATAAAATTTCTCATACTAATAATATCTTGAATCCGACTTGAAAGATAGACAAAACAAAACAAAAAGGAGGAGGTGCAACTTGCGAGCATTTCGGTACTGACACTTTGCATTATTATTTTTTAATTTTGTGATATTAAGTTTCTTAAATTTTAATTTTTAGTAATTTGTGTCCTCTTTTAAAATTAATCTTTAAAATTAACAGAAAATAGAGAAAAGATATTTTTATCCTCAATTAACCCCAAAAAAAAACATCAAACTTATTTTTGAAGGTAAAAACGTATGTTTTCTGCATTTTCCTTTAAGAAATTGTGCAAATTGCTGAAAATCGAAACTTGAGGGAGCAATGTCATGTAGGGGTGGGTACCGAAACAAATGGAACTGGAATGATCAATTCTAATTTTGTTTCGATACTCACCAAAATATTATTTTTTTATTATTCCGAAATTGAAATTGAAAATTTTGATTCGTCATGACTTTTTTGGACATATTTATTGGGTCGAAATTTTGGAAGAATTTTCATTTATGGATCATAAATTAATAAGAAATGTAAACATTCATCCAAAATCAAGATTCTAAAATAAACATTCAAGTAAATTCTATATGTTATACTTCATTTTGAGCCTTATTTTTTTTTAAAAAAAATCAAAATCAAAATCAAAATCGAAAATTCCAGCAATTCCGTTCCTAGTTCCAATTTCAAAATTGCAAAAAAATTACTTTCATTTTCGGTTTTGGTATATGCCGGAATCAAAATTATATTTTTGGAACCGAAAGTTTTGATTCTTGTCGGAATTTTTTCCCACCCCTAAAGGTCACGAAATCAAAAGATGAGGTGTAAAGCATCTCTACTCTTATACTTTGAGTGCAAAGTGTATTTTCCTATAAAAAAAAAAAGAATTCAAAAATTATTAGGAAGGTTCAATACATTGGCACCCTTACCAGACACCAAATTCCTAGACAAACGACATTTTAGTCAAGGGAAGAATCTTTAGAGATTGTGGTGGGAATACATTCCCAAAATTAATAGCTATTATTGTTTACGATATTAAGTATTTCTGCATCATCATCAGCACTTCCAAGCAGCCACCCACTAGCTTAGAAAAAAAAAATAGCTACCCACTAATATCAAGGCAAGTGAGATCGGATAATGATGCGGATAATGATGCGGACAAGGAATATAAGTAAAGAGAGAACCTTGGTGTTTCCGTTTACACTTTTTTTTTTTTAATTTTTTAATATCTCAACGTTGGATTGAAAGCTAAAGGGAAGCCAAAGGTACAACACAAGCTGCAGGATTGAGAATTGAACTAATTAAAGAACCCTATCTATCACACCTTCTCCAGCACTAGCTAGACTAGCCTAGTCTAGGGTTGCGTCACAATGTGCTTTGCTTCGGATTAAAAGTGAACAAAGCACGAAAGAGACATGGATTCTCTATCGTGAAGGGCAATGATTTCCATGTTACATGCCCCCCGCTAGCTAGCATCCATCCTCTTTCTTTATTTTCTTTATGTGAAAAATATATATTTTATTTAATGTTTTGCATGTTACATAATAAATTATCAAAATTGATACATTCGTTCTAGGAAGTACTAATCCTTAACAAATTGTATTTTGGGTATATATTTTTTTCATCAAATTAAATGAAAATTGACTTAAAAAAAATGAAATGATAATTATATCTTTAGATGTAACCTGTTATTTAATTTTTTTAATTATATAATCGGTATTTCATGTTAAAGAAAAGTTAATTTATGTCTTAACATGATGGAAAAAATTAGACCCAGTGAATATATGAGAAATGAATAATTTATAGATATAATCTTTCAAAAATTAATAGTTTAAAGTGTAAAGTAAAAAAAAAAAAAAAGGGTATATTTTCTCTTTTCTTGCTAGACTTATTTTTAAGCAGAAACCCTAGCTGTCTATCACAACAACATACGGCAGCAAGTTAATCCCAATACCTGTAATATATCTGGAAAGATCTTGAGACAAGGGGATCAGATCTTGTCACCCCATTAATCTAATCCACAAGTCAGGTTGCTTCAAAAATCAGAATCAGCCACGAATAAAAACTAACAACTACTCTCTCTCTCTGATTTCCATATCCAGATGGGATTTTTGAGTATTCCAAGGGTGATCATTTTTTGAGGAATTATGCTTTCGTGTTGGTTAAAAGTAGTAATCTTAAACCCCCAATCAGTGTGGCAGGGCATTGTTGGACCAAAGGTTGCATGTATAACAACCAAGATGCTGGATCCCAGACCCCAGATCCCCATGTGGGTTGCATTTGGGAGTTTTGGGCGCTCGGTTGTCCATCCGTTGCGCATGGGCAAAAAAGATAATATAGATTGTTGTCGCAACTTAGATCAAATCGCGTCCTGATCTATTTAAATGGTGTCTTGTTGTCGTTGATCTTACGAAGGTATCTGTAATTTTTTTTTTGTTTAGTATGCTGTAATTTAAAAAAAAGATAGATATAATAGGTGAATTATATTGTAAGATTTATATTGTCTAAAATTTTATATAGACAATATGAAAGAGTGCATGATCTATTTGTTGTGTCTATCTCTTTTTAAATTGTATTAAATTTAAGTAGAAAATTAGGTAAGATATTTTTATCCGAATCAGCCTACTTTCTGCCGAGAATAAAGGCTGAAAAGCTTCAAAACACCAAGCTGGTGGGATGGTGTCACTTGCTTCTTTTGCTGTAAAAGAACACTGCAGCTGAAAACAACGGCACTTATATGGTTTGAAAGAGTTGCTGACTCTGTAATGATAAGATCCCTTTCTCTCAGCCACCTTTACAAGTGTTTGTGTAAATTCCCTAGTGAAAGTAATAGTCTCAACCCGAAATTCCAGAACAGCATAATTAGCCGCAATAATTTTCAGATTCCATTTTGGCTTGCGCACGAACATCACAATATTAGAGAATCCTACGGCATTTTGACAGCCTAATCATAAAAGCACTTGTCATGTTTCCTGAAACCTAAGATATATGTATGTGCTAAGCTTGTTCCACAAGATACAAATAGTGTGATTTGCAGTGACTAACAAATAGTTAATGTTCAAATTAAATAGCCTCGAGGTAAATCTTGCAAGCCCAATCCAATTTTAAAGTTGAGCCCAAAAATAGAATTGGGCATTGTAGCATTTAAGTTACGTGAAGCTGAAGGCCCAAAGTAAACGGCCTACTTGTGCAGAATACATCTAGGCCTCTCCTTTCTTGCCCTCGGTCTGCGAGCGGCCCACGAATAGAGCTAAAGACATCAATGCCAACATTTGCGGCCGAGAGAACTCGGACATGTTTGTCTGTAAAAATATTTTAGAATTTAAAATATGTATTCAACAAAATTTATGAGAGGAATATTTAAATTCTCAAAAAATCTTATACAAATATTAATAATTTTTACATAATTTTTAATTTTTTTTCATATAAATTTTAATAACTTTTCAAAAAATAATTCAAATAAATCTCCACTCTTCATATTTTTTCACCAAACTCTAATATTTTTTATTAAAAAATTACATCAAATTATCTTTCTCTACATTTTTTTACAAACTTCAATAAAAATTAAATATCTTTAAAATTTTCACTAACTTTTACACAAAAACTTATAAAACTCTAATATACATAAATATTTATAATTCTATAAAAAAATCCTAAATTTTTTAGAATTCGTTACAAAACGAAGATAACCTGATTTCAAAATATTTTCGTACCTGTGAAGTTGACCACTGTATTTTGTTGACTTTCAATAGAGCAAAGAAAAATTGAAGAATAAGAAGAAACGCATAGACGCGGTAGTATTAAAAAAACAAATTAGTAATTGAATTCAGGATCAACTCTCTAGCTTTTGGGCCTGATTTGGGAGCCAAAATTTCTGAAAACTTATTTTTATAAAAAAAAATTACAACACCACACCAAAACTTCTTAAAATTAAAAAATTTGTGAACATTTGTTATTTTTTCTTAGCTTATTTTATAAAATTTAATCGCATTATATTTTAACTTTTGACTCTTCAAAAAATTTGAATAAATAGAAAACTTGTTTATTGCATACTTCGTCTTGCAACTTAAAAAAGATTCAAAGTCATACCATCTATTTTCCACAAATTAAAATTTCAAGTTAAATATACAATTAAATGCAATATTTTTTTCCTTAATAATATGTATTAATACCAATAAATTCTTCTTGTTCAAACTCTATCAAGAATCTTTTTAAGATTAATAATTTAAAATGTTTCCTTAAAAGGAAGTAAAAAAGATACAAAAATTATGATTTTCATATATGATATCTCTAACAAATCTAATTGTAGTCCAATAAGAATTAATAATTCTTACATGTCCAAATTGTATGGCAAACAAATTTCAGTTTTCCATTATCAAAGGAAAATTGTTTGGAGAATTTTTTATTGGGTTTTGTTAAAGGAATATCTATGTTGATGAAATTTTTTTTGGGATAGAATTTGATGGCATATAAATTTTCATAGATTCTTGATAGGATTTGATTATTAAAAGTGAGTTATTTTGTAAGTTCATTTTTTTTAGATCATTAGAAACAAAAAAAATATATAATAGTTTTCAATAGATTTTGTTTGGCAGTCAATATCACTCTAAGTTATATTGAATATGTCTTTTCTGGAATTATTGAAAGAAGTTGATAGTCCAAAGTTTTTAACCCATTCAGCTTTTCGAAAGTGATTTGCATAAGACTTTATGTTGATATAGGAAAATAAAATAAGTGTACCCTTTAACTATGAGAATGGTTTGCAAATGCAAACCATCATAAATTTTTTTACCATTTTTAAAATTTTAGTTTGCAAACACAACCAACTCAAAATTTTATTAAATAAAATAACTTTAAAATAATCTTTCTCTCCCCATCAAATATCTAATTTCACTTAATTAGAGTTTGCAAAGGCATCCCTTGACATTTTGTACCCTAAATCATTACTTTTGTGCGCTAATTAGTTACTAAAACTCTTTGCACTCACTATTAGAATTTTTTTAACAAGACAAAATTAAATTTTATACCTTTGAAATTATAATTTTATCCTTAACAAAATTATTGAGATAAAATTTTCATTTCTCAAAAAAATAAAATAAATTACAAAGCACATGTAGCTCGGGCCCAATTTTTTTTAGATAAAAAGTTAGAATTTAAGTGTACATAGCTTAGGATTGATCCGTTAAAAAGTTTTCATATGCTTATCAATAAACCGAGTAGTCCTAGCCGAAACTTTTTATTTTATTTATGAAATGGACTAATTAAACATGGCATAATTTTTATAAATAATTAACCCAATAAACAGAGAACAACTAGCCAAGAGAGAGGCTAATTGACAAACAACAAAATAAAGCATATTGACTAGTAAAAATGATTTTCGCATAGGTTATGCCTAGGAAGTGAAATAATTTTACATAGTCATTATTATTTGTGTTAGTTTTGTAACACTTAAGATTTGGCCACAATAATTAATTTTTTCTCATGTCACAAAAAAAAATTTCCGCATGCCTGATGTGAGTGCTTTTTTACTGAAGCAATATCAAGAGAATGCTATAGGAAAAAAAAAATTGATCAGTTAAGAATTTTTTCAAAATTTTAGAATATTTTTTTATTTTAAAAATTCGGATTCCAAATATAAAATTTTACCTTTTCAGCTTCCAAAACTAGGTCATTTGGGTCCACACTCAATCTTCTTTTCCTTTTTCTACTCTAAAACTAAAACTCAATTTTCAATTTTTGAAAATTGTCACCATTTTTCTATAAACTCCAATAAAACTCATAAATTTTTATCCACAATTAAATTAGAAAATTTTAGTACTTTGGAACAAATTTAATTAAAATTTGAGAATTTTTAAGATGCTAAAGAAGTTGGTAGTTTTTTTTTTCTCATTTGACTTTAAAAATTTAGGTCAACAGATAATTTAAGGGTGCATTTGCAAACTCTAACCAAGTTAAATATTTAAGGAATGTTGTGAAAATTGAGAAAATTAAAGTTTTATTGGATTTTGTAAGAAAGTAGTGAATAAAGTAAAATTTTATTGGAGTCGGTGTAAAAGTAAAGAGAGATAAGTAAAATTTCATGAGAGTTAGTGAAAAGTTGAGGAAAAAAATAATTTGAGTGAATCTTTTTTATATTTAATGTAATGAAAAAAGATGATTTGATAGGAGAGAGAGATTATTTTGAAATTATTTTATTTGATAAAATTTTTGAGTTAGTTGTGTTTGCAAACTAAAGTTTTGGAACTAATTTTATGACAGTTGGGGTTTTGCAAACGCCTATACAAAATTAGATCTTAAAATTGAAATTTTCTAGATTTAGAGAACCAAATCAAATAATAGAAAAGAGAATCAATTACCAGAAAATTTACTATTATTATTTTTAAGGTATCAAACAAGATCTAAGAAAGTAATAATTGTTTCAAAAATATTTAAATCTGAAAACTATTTCAATATTTTTTTTATTATAACCGAAAAAAACAAACCGACCCTAATAAAAAAAAATTCTTTTAAAATCACCAATAGAAAAAGAGGAAATTGAGAAGAAAAAAATAAAGAAAGACGAGAGAGTGTGGGGGAGTGACAAAAATCTTTTAAGACACTTATAAAACTGTCTCTTGTCTTAACCCTCAAAGTAGCTTGTAGAGTTACTAGCGTGTAGGTGACAAAACGGCTGCCTGTACAGGCACGTTTCCTCTAGTAGAGTCAAATTGCATTTTAGTAAATAAATGAGATATGCAGGGCATTTAGATAGAAGGGGCTCCTACCTGGAAGTTGACGGGTTCACATTCCTTTACACAACATCATTTTTAATCTTTATAAAGTATGCTTGTGGTGACGTGAGATTCTCAGCCCCTCCACTCGGCATTGGCGGTGATTGGTCGATGGATCATGGTAAACGTGAGACCTCTGAGAGTTCCTTTATGTCGCGTGTCACACGGCACGCACTAGAGAGTAGAGACCACCCGACTCGCCAACAAAGAAAGACAACTTGCATTAATTTTCCACGTGCCACGTAAAAATATTCGAACTCCCATCATCACATCTTTATAAAATTGAGGATGAGCGCAACATGTGATACGGGAGGCAGACGTTCTAAAACGTTATTGTGATTTTTAGTCAAATAAATAGATCTAATTAAAGGGAAGAGATCTGCAGTGTAGTTCGAGAGAGGGTGTGGGTCCCCTGCCCGAGCAATTGCACTGTTCGGGACACCTCTCTCACGAACTGCACTGCAGCAGATCCTGGTCCCTAAAAATAAACAATTTGGAAAAAAAAATTGACAAATATTCTTTTTTTTAGATCTGTATTCATTTTAACAATATTTGGATATTTAAAAAAATTTATATTGTGTTAAAGATATTTTAAAAAAAGGTAAGAATAAATTTATTGTTTAATAAGTATTTCTGTATCATCAAATAAGCTATGAGATTTTTTATTACATTTTATATAATTTTTCAAATAGAAATTCTATTTGTTCACGTATTGCATAATCGAATAGAAATTGATTTTTTTTAAAAAATAAAATGACAATTATATCTTTAAAAAAATATTCTATTTAACTTTTTTTAATTACATAATCACATTTCATATTAAACAAAAGTCAAAATTTTGTCTAATTTGATTAAAAAAATAAATCGATTATGCAATACGTGAACAAATAGTTTCTAGATATAATCTTTCGAATACTTGTAGGTGAAAAAATATATTTTCTCGTTTCTTTCTAGACTTATTTTTGACAGAAACCCTAGCTGCCTATGACGCAACATGCCGGCGAGAAGTTAATCCTATACCTTTAATATTTCAGGAAAGATCTTGAAACAGGTGCTCAGATCTTGTTCCCCTTAATCTACTCCATAAGTCAGGTTGCTTCAGAAATCAGAATCAGCCACGAATAAGAACTAAGAACTATTCTCTCCCTCTCTCTCTCCCTCTCTCTCTCCCTCTTATCTGCATATCCAGTTGTTTATTTTTATTTTTCTGTGATTTTTGAGTATTCCTAGGAATGTGTATGCATTGCATCTAACACATAGCACAGTGGTATAATTAAACAGAACAGGTTCAGGGGTATTTGTTTGTCAAAATTTTGAGGAATATTCTCGAAATTTTAAGAATTTTTAATTTATTGAGATTTATTGGAGTTTGTGAAAAGTAAAATGTGTACGTGTAAAAGTTAAAAATTTTGGAATGTGTTTGTTTTGTTAGAAATTTTGATGCCTCAAAATATTGGAGAAACAAACACCCCCTTAACTTAAAGAACAAGTAGAGTTGCATTATCAACATAATTAATGCTTAATTTAATGTGTTTCTCGTTTGGGTCGTTGTTGGACCAACCTGGCTCACGTTTAAAAATTGGAGAAAATATATTTTTCACTCACGAATTACCATAGGTTTTGTACTTTACATCATAAACTATTAATTTTGACACATTGCACCATCTAATTACCAATTTTTAACACTTTGCACCCTTCATCAAATTTTTAGACTAAAATGACGATAATGCCCTTGACCCATTTTATATATATTGAAGATATTATTATCAATTCATTAATTTCTCAAGGGTATTATTGTCAAATGTAGGGTGCAAAGTATTTAATATTAGTAGTTGAAGAGTGTAATGTGTCAAATTAGGTAGTTTAGGGTGTAAAGCGTCTAATATTAGTAGTTTGAGGGTGTAATATCTTAAAATAGTAGTTTAGGGTGTAATATGTCACTACCTCGATAGTTTGTTGGTGAAAAGTATATTTTTTCCGTAAAAATATCATTCCATTCACCAGCATGGGACCTATGGAGAGTCATCCCGTACGTCACGCAGCCACTGGGCACGACCAAATCAGCACTCCTGAACGGCTTGATAACCCAATATATCATAGATTCCTGCTAATCTAGATTTGTCCTGATCTCTTCAACTAAATAAAGACACTTTCCAGTGGGTCCAAATGACTCCAAACCCAATATTAAGAAATTGGATTGTTGTCGCAAGCAGCAAGACTTTGATCTTTTTGGTGCTTTTTTCTGTGGGCGTGCCTTTTGTGAAATCATCCCAACGAAAATTCTTTGGTGCAATTTGAAGTATTATGTAATTCTCAAGAATAGATATATACAACAAATAAATATTACTGTAACATTTATATTGTCCAAAATTTTATATAAATAATATTAAACGGTATAAAATTTATTTTTTATATCTATCTCTTTTTTAATTGTACTAAATTTAAGTAGAAAATAACATAGGATATCTAAATCCGAATCCTCTTACTCTCCGCGGAGAATAAAGGCTGAAAAGTTTCTAAACACAAGCTGGTGGGATGGTGTCACTTGCTTCTTTTGCTGTAAAAGAAGAACACTGCAGCTGAAAACAACGGCACCTAAGTGGTTTGAAAGAGTTGCTGACTCTGCAATGATAAGATCCCTTTCTCTCGGCCACCTTTACAAGTGTTTGTGTAAATTCATAGTGAAAGTAATAGTCTAAACCCTAAATTGCAGAACGGCATAATTAGCAGCAATAATTTTCAGATTCAATTTTGGCTTGCGCACGAACATCACAATATTAGAGAATCCTATGGAATATAAGTGCCTAATCAACATGGGTGCGAAATTTTGAATTTTGACAGCCTAATCGTAAAAGCACTTGTCCTGTGGCCTGCAACCTAAGATATGTATGTGCTAAGCTCGTTCCTCAAAATACAAATAGTGTATTTGCAGTGACTAAAAAATAGTTAATGTTCAAATAAAATAGCCTCGAAGGGAAATCTTCAAAAGAAAAGAGAACTTCCTAGTCACCCCAGGCACCGCCTAAAATCTTGCAAGCCCAATCCAATTTTAAAGTTGAGCCCAAAATTCAAAGTTGGGTGTTGAAGCATTTAAGGTAAGTGAAGCTGAAGGCCCAAAGTAAACGGCCCAGTTTTCCAGGACACATCAAAGCCTCTCCCTTTTTTGCCCTCGGTCTGAGACCGGCCCACCGTGGAAAGACTAAAGACATCAATGCAAGTACCGATCTGAAAAGCTAATTGTATTGAAATAAGCCGACAATGGGCTACCATATAAAAAGCTGGAAATTTTGGATTATAAAATGAAAATAGTTTATGGTAGTTGATAAAAGAGTGAAGAAAGAAAATTTGAAAGAATATTATGATGATAAAAATTTGATAGGAAAATAGATTATTTTTGAATTAAGGGCCAAAATTTTGACACTCAAAAACACTATATATAGAGTTCAAGCGTCCTACCATTGTTTCATGAATATTGCATGCAAATTACACATTGGTCCACAATCTTTCATATCACTGAGGTAATAGGGTTGTCAAAGACAGGTTCCACGCCACCGTGGGCTAGGTTAATTCTTGCATGCAACAGCAAGCAGAGAAGGGTGAAATAATTTGATCGGAGCTAGGTATAACACCAAATGACGCCTTTAAGTATTTACAATCTCAGCACCAAAAACGAAACTTCAAGACATGATGAGGGGATGCTAAGCGTTGTGTCCGGAGAATTACAAATGGGGAAATGGGGTTATCCCGTTCTGTTGTGGGATACTCCCCCAACATTGGAAAGACATTCGCAAAAACACAAGCCAACCATAAGCTACAAGCAATACGATAATTATTATTCTGTTAAACCCACTCTTGGTTAAGTTACCTGCACAACCCCTCAACACCAAATAGGATAAAAGAAAGGAAAACAAATCAACCATTAAAGGAAAAAAGGCAGCTAGTTAAAGTCAAACCATATCCCCCCCCTCCACACCTGAATGGCAAAGGGCGATTCTAAATTAGATATACCAACTACCTATAAAGCAAAGAGTTATGTTACAAACTCGTCTATGCTGGCCACTTGAACAAAGAAGAAACTTGTTTTCTAACCTCTAAAAATTCAACTCAATGGTTCAACCAAGTAAAGCTCTGACGAGTTTTGGCTAAAAAGAATCCCAACTGAGACAGTTGTCGACCTTTCAACCCCAAGATCAACTGAAGGTTTACTTAAGAAATTTGGAGATTGCTTCACATGTTGGGATCATTCAAGATCTCCCAAAATCTCCCTGCATGCAAGTCTTTCTCACCATTCTGCCAGATTTGGGAGCAGTGTAGGAAGTAATCAGTTGGTGCCCTGCTCTACCAGTGTTTGCCTCAATTCCGGCTCTATGATGGCATGTGGTTATCTAAGCCCTGTCACCATTCTTCATCCAGCCAAAACCCTAATCATGGGGAACTAAGTGCCCTTTCCTCTATTTCTCCCACTAAAAGGTAAACACTAGTGTCTGAAGCAGTAAAATACTCCTGAATTCGGAATCCAAATAGCATTGACACGATAACAGACTACTTCAAAGCTGCTGTAAAATAACAAGAACCAACAAGGTCTACTAATCATTGAAGCAACAGAATCATCTGATAGACTTCAACACTCAAAAAAAGGACCAAGTTATCATTGATTTTCACATCAGTTAAACTTCTGTATTGTTGCTTATCATTCGATGTTTCCATATTATACGTATATTACATTTATTTGTCAGGTTTCCATGGAACATAATTACCTGCTTAGAACTATTCATCATAGGAATATCTTCAAAAACACTGTGAGCACGATACAATGCTAAGTTCTGATTCCAGAGATGCAGAAACATTTTTATCCAATTGAAATTTAATGAAATAGTAACAATTAAAAAAAAAAAGCAGCCTCGAAAGAGAAAACTCAAAACAATCCGACAAAAGACACAATATCAGAGCATCTCTTGCAGTGAAAACAACTAGCTTCATAGCAGTCCTCTAACTATATGCGGCAAAGGCAGATCAGAACAGTTTAAATTTCAGAGGAAACTCCACGGTGGAGTTCTTAACATTTTTACTAAGCCACAATGACAATAAAAATGTAATAACTAGCGGAATTATAAAACCCAACCAATACATTATAAGATTTTTAGATTTTAACAACTATAGTTTCCTAGAAAGTGCAGAGGATCTAGCAAAGACAGCAATTGGAAACAGCGTAGATACTACATTCTGAACAGTGTCAGGTTCACTCCACAGACAGAAAGCTCATAACAGTAATGCGACGAAGTCAAAAAATAGTCATGCAAAACGACCTGTTCACCATTCTGATTATTAACATCATCGAAATGTATGATCTCCAGAGAAATATCATGGGAAATACAGCCTGAAAGGAGAGAGATCTTTTTAGATCTTCCAAAATCCTACAAAGAGATCACAAATATTGGGGAAAATCATCGTCGTCGTCATTTCTTGTAACGAGCTACCTCATCGTCGTTGGGGAAGAAGCCCATGATCCGACCCGCAGAATTCTGGTACGCATACATGAACCCTCCCATCAGTCCGATCAGACCGCCCGTTACCATCGAGGGTCCCCTAATCCCAGGCTTAATCCCTAATTCACAACAAATTAAAAGAAAAGTTAATTCCATTGGGCACATAAGCGATTAATCTGATAAAGAGACATACAGACAGAGAGCAATAGACAGTGTAATACCAGAAAGGTAGCCAACGGTGACGGAGACGCCGGTGATGGTTGTGAATCGGAGGTAGTCAAGGAAGCTGAAGTTGCCAACGACTTTGGTGAATGGAGGGTTCCGATCTATGACCGGGTACTCTGGCTTCGCCGATGCTGTGATGTCTGTGTTCATCTTCCTCTGCTCTCTCTCAACCTGTCAGTCTATAGTATAGTCTATGCTATCTCTCTCTCTCTCCGCCGCAAGACGCTGTTTGAGCTAATAAACGGAACAGAAGCACAACCTCCATCATTTTTTTTTTTTTTTTTTAAGGGAGAAAAACTGAGAGAATAGAAAAACTTCGGGCCTAATGGCCTGAGCTTGAGTTTTCGGGCTCATGAGAAAGACAGTAAGATTTTGGATCTCATGGGCCGAGTTGGGCTTTGTTATGGATATTGTGGGCTTTGAGCCAATACGAAGCGACTGATACACGAGCATTGACTCAGAATCCACAGCATAGACAATGAGAAAAGAAATTCTCAGGGAAAAGAAATTGCAGATAGTTTTGGCGCCTTTCATTTCTACCTACTACGCAGGAGAACTTTGACCCGGAGAAACAAACAAATAAAACATCTGCAACAAGAACTTCATCCATACTGTCGTCGCCATTGAGTAAATAATTTTGCTTGGTTTTTTTGGCTTTCGGAGAGAAAAATTAAAGCAAAATGCAGATAATAAGATATACACATGACTCTTGAGAAGCCGCGTCGCCATTGAGAAAAATGTGGCCACCCCCTTCTTCTTGGTTCTTACCTGGAAATTAATGACATGGGGGGAAGGAGAGAGAGACGCTATTCTCATGGAAAAGAAATTGCAGATAGTTTTGGTGCCTAAGCAAAATGCAGAGAATAAGATATATCCTTAAGAAACCGCGTCGCCATTCAGAAAAATGGGGCCTCCCTCCCTTCTCTCTCTCTCTCTCTCTCTCTCTATGACTGCAGTATCCCAGAGCTCACGGCATCACGTAGGCGACCGATTTCTTTCCAAGAAGCCATTAAAAGTTCGATTTCAGTTATTCGAGGCAAGTACGGCAGGACGGAAAAGTCCCAGATTCGGTATTCCTATTCATGATTAGGCTCCACATCAGATGGGACCCGCGGGGAAGTGATCCCAGATGATCGAAGTTTGCAGCATAATTTCGAAACCATCATAATCGGACGTACGGCTTCTTTTTTTTTTTTTTCATTACACAAACGAAACTACGGGGACAGGACATGCAAGGCAAGCCCATAAGAGATGCACAATTACGCCCAAATACAGTGTTGACAAGTATGTTACAAAGCATTCCTAAAATGTAATAGGCACGACATGCGACTGAATAACAACAAAGAATGCATGATGATGTTTATTTGTAAAAATTTTAAGATGCATGATAAAAATTTTGGAGTGTTAGAATTAATGAAAAAATGAAAAAAGAGATAATTTGAATAAATTTTTTTTTATTTATTTGAAGTAAGAAACAATGATTTGATAAAGAGAAAAAATTTTGAAGAGTTGTTTTATTGGAATGAAAATTTTAGAGGCCTGAAATTTTTGATGTCAAACATCTCCAATTCATAAGGTAGAGCACGATACTGCCCTCGAAGTCTACGCGGCTATGGCTTCCACAAATTACAAATAAGAGATGCGCAATGCTGGGAAATGGGAAGGAAGCTTCGATCTCTCAAACAAAGAAATTACATGAGCCTTTCAGGAAGAATTAATGGAATCATGCTGCAACTTCGAGAGGCAAAAACTTTGGTTCTCACTTGGAATAGAAGTGTTTTCCCCGTGAAGAGTGCGATCTTCAGGCAAGCCATATGTCGACCACAAGCTCCGGCCATGATGCGGACCTCGAGTCACAGCAAACAGCCTTGCTTGTAGCAGCCACCAACACTCCAAGAGAACGTTGGCGCTGCATTCTTTTAATGCTGCAGGAGAGAAATCTGATACCGAAAGCAGATACATGTACAGCTGAGAAGGTGAGCATTCAAATCTGGGTCATTTTGCCAGTGAGATTAGCTTTTCATTTCAAATATAAAGGAAGATGTTATAATATCTCATGCCTAAACAGTGGCGGTAGAAGGAACTGCCTAACCCTTTCCCTGGTTGTTATCATCTTCTAGAGTTAGATAGAAGCTTAAATAAATTTTTGGGCTAGCACTTCTGAAAAAGAATAACAAAGCGTCTTGTAGCAGGGAATGAAATATTAGGTTTTCCCAGCACAAGGGAATATGAATGAGAAACCTCTTGTAAAAGATTCTTACTTCGTATTCATCTATAGGCCGAAACTGGAAATTTCAGGCTTAGATGAAAAATCTGTAGCTATTGTAACTCAATCGAAGGCACAGTCCAAAGTTTGAAATTTGGCTGGAGACCAGAATGAGGCCAACAAGCACTTGCCATGCGAAGAAAAGCACAAGCTCATAAACAACGGATATGACTTGAGCTGCAAAAGGCTCAAGGGCTGTGAAGGTCAGTCAAGATGACATCTTTGTGAGAAAATCAGGAAGATCACAAACTGACCTTGAGTTAGGAAGATCCTAGGAGCAACCAGTTGGGTGTTCGTTGTTATGGAAATAAGTATTTTTTCAGATGAAGTTTCCATACTCATTGAAATTAAATCGGGAAAGCTATAAGTTTCACGACTCCTAGCCCTTCAGAAGCAGCTTTCATCTGCTCCAAGGTGACTTCCTGTTTCAGATAATAGTCAGCACACTTTTATTTTGCAGGATCTGAAAATTATCAGTGTGGAAGTATCGTCCTCATCATCTGGTGAGAATGACAACTGTTCGAGTGATGCTGAACTCCAAAGAGCAAACATCGTCAGGTTGGTAAAGGAGAAGGACGTAAATTCCTTACAGAGGTTTGGAGGCATTCTAGGAATTGCAGAGGCTCTGGATACAGATTTGGAGAACGGAATCCCAGGTCATGAGGAAGATCTTCGCTCTCGACGCATAGCCAGCACACTCTCCCCAACACAGGCTCCTATACACAGCATATTTCAAATTCTCCGAAGATCTTGCAATAGTTACGTCATTTTCTTTCTCTTCGCGTCTGCAATGCTGTCACTTGGCTTTGGGATCAAGGAGGAAGGCTCGAGGACTGGTTGGTACGAAGGGGTCATCATCCTCCTCGCCATCATCATACATGTGGTTGTACCTGTGCTTCATGACTTTCGGCTCAAATATTCACGTAAGATGTCAAGAAATGATAGAACTCTGGAAATGTGTCAAATCGACGTCGATGTGCTTAGAGGGGGATGTGTACAGAAAGTATCCATATGTAACGTCTTGTTGGGTGACATAGTATGCCTGAAGAGTGAGTCTCTTGTCCCAGCTGATGGTTTGTTCATATCTGGTGAATCCTTAAAACTGGACGATGAGTTACAGACCATCGTTAATGAAGAGAGCCCATTTCTGTTCTACGGTGCAAAGGTGATTGATGGAACTGGCCGTATGCTTGTCACATCTGTGGGCAAGGACACCACGTGGGGTTGTTTGATGAAGCAGGTTACTCATGCCCCCTACAAGACCCCATTAGCAACAGAACTTGATAAGGTGAATACTGGTATACAAATTATTGGGCTTTCAATTTCTATCCTCCTTCTTGTAGTGTTGTTCCTCCGTTTTACGCTCGAGCAGGAACATGTTGATTCTAGCCTACCCGACATGAAAGGGAAACCAACTGCAAGCAAAGACTTCATTAATGCAATCAAGAAAATTGTCATGAAGCCAAATGGGAGGGTCAGTACTTTAACAACTTCACTTACTTGGTTGCTGGTTGGAGTGATGGAGGGAATACCTTTTGTAATCTCAGTGGCCATTTTTTATTGGAATAAGAAGTTGTTGTCTGACAAGGCTGTCGCTCAGGAACCTTTAGCTTGTCTCGCAATGGCTTCAGTCACAACTATCTGTCTTGACAAAATTGGTTGGACTACACTCATGAACCCACTTGCAGTTGATATGTGCTGCGCAGAGATGAGAAAGGCAACTGAAACTTGGAGAAATGCTGGACTCAACATCATCCTGGTTTCAGAAGATAATGTGTCGGCGTTAGAAGCTATAGCTCTGGAGTACGAAATGCTTCCCAACTCAAATAGATTGGTAGTTGACGGTAAAACTTTCCGAGATTACAGCAATGAAGAGAGGATGAATATTGTAGATAAGGTCATTGCGATGGGAAGCTCTTTCCCTTCTGACAAGCTCCTTCTGGTGCAATGTTTGAAGAAGAAAGGCCACAGAGTAGCAATGGTTGGA
This sequence comes from Morella rubra, assembly GCA_003952965.2. Classification (NCBI taxonomy): domain Eukaryota; kingdom Viridiplantae; phylum Streptophyta; class Magnoliopsida; order Fagales; family Myricaceae; genus Morella; species Morella rubra. The sequence goes on along the minus strand of CM025850.1, from coordinate 5,724,149 downwards.
TTGAAAACAAATGAGATTCCTGTTCTAAAAGAAGCTGATGTGGGGATCGTGATAGGGGCTTGTAGCAGTGAAATGGCCAGAGAAAGCTCTGACATTATCATTCGTGATGGAAATTTCAATGTCTTGGTCACCGTTATAAGGTGTGGAAAATGTACTTTTGAAAACATTCAGAAGTACATCCAAATGGTGCTCACCATGAATATTGCAGGACTGTTGATACCCTTGGTCACAACCATATCTTTTCGAAATCCTCCAATAACAGCAATCCAATTGCTCTGGACAAACTTCATGGTCGCCCTTCTGGGCGGTCTTGCACTACTGACAGAGCCATCAATGGAGAATCTCATGGACAAGCCGCCACTCAGACAAACTACACCACTTATCACCAAGGGTATGTGGAGAAATCATGTCACTCAAGTTTTATATCAAGTAGTCATCTTAGTGGCCTTCCAGTTCAAAGGACAAGCTATCATGCACATAAGCAAGGAGGTCAGTGAAACCATTATCTGCAATAGCTTTGTTCTGTGCCAAGTATTCAACCAAGTTAATGCAAGGGAGCTGGAGAGGAAGAATGTGTTAAGAGGCATTCATCGTAACCCATTGTTTTGGGTGGGTGTGGGTGCCACTCTGGGAGTGCAGGTGGCTTTTATTGAGATTGCACATATAGTTACAAGCGGTGCAAAGTTGAATTGGGCGCAGTGGTTAGTCTGTCTGCTAATTGGGGTGGTTTCATGTACTATCGATTTGGCTACAAAGTGCACATCAGAATGCGTCGTGGATTGGTTGGTGGCACATCATATGGGAAGTAGTGTACCATCCTCTGCTTCCTCAGAATCAACTCCTAATCTTGAGCTACCTCTCATCAGTGAAACATCCACACCAATCCTCTCTTAGTTTTTTTTTTTTTTTAAGCGGGGGGGGGGGCGTAAAAACTCTCTCTGAGCGTGACTATTAGAGCACTCCCACTGCAGAATGTTCGGTTTGAGTCACAGCTACCGTTCAATGGGTGAGCCCTTCACCACAGCAGCAGTAAGACCACCAGAGAGTTTCAGGCCCATCTATTAGACCTAAGGTTCGACTTTATTTTCGCAAGCGATTTCAACTTAATCCTCTCTTAGTTGATAAGATTTCTGTCAACCATCTTAATATTTCTTTCCACTGTTATTTCTTTTCATTGATATTTCTTTCCTTTGTTATTTATTTTCAATGTAAGTGCAGCTGTAAATAAGGTAGAAAGTTTATACAAGGAAGGAGTAGCTCACAGCTAGAGCATCTTGAAATTCAATACATTCTTGTGTTTTGGTACTCTCTTGAATATTGAGTTTTGTTAATTTTTACTTCAATTATAGGAAAGAGGCACTCACAAAAAAAGATTTCAAGTTCTGAATTAAGAAATTAATTGAAACGCATAAACTATAGCCTTAAAAGTCTATTTTTTTCTTCAAATTTTATTATTCATCACTTTAATTGGGGACCAGTATAAAAGCTTAAGAAATTGCTTTCTACGTCATGCAAATCTTTAAAATCTTGAAAATTTGTTAGGAAAAAGAATAATTTTTAAGAGTTTAACACATCCACCCACCCAATATGTTTCCGTTTATATGATATAAAACTATATCATATATAATTCAATACTCCCATGTAAAAATACTATAAGGACCCTAAAACATACTTGTTGAGTTTTATTATTAATATAATAAATTGAAGAAGATGCTAATATATCCACGACCCCTTTCTGCCCTCCCAAAGAACATGATTTTGGATTACGGGGCTGAGTGAGTTCGTTCAGCTTTTATAGGAGCTTTGGGCCTCGTGGGAAAGAGAGAAGCTTTTGGTCCTAATGGGCTGTATGTTGGGTTTTTTTATATAAGTGATTTTCACGGTGTTTGGAAACAAAATTTTAAAGAATCAGTAAAAAAGGAAAAAAAATAAGTAAAAATAGAATAAAGAATTGATAAAAAAATAAGTAAAAGAGTGAAAAAATTTATAAAAAAAATAAAAAAGAGAAATTAATTGTAATAATAATAAAATTTTAAGGGTTAAAATTTTATTTTTCAGACACTATGAACGAAGTGATGTACCGTGTACGGCAAGAGTTTTTTATTTATTAGAAAACTAAAAAAAAAAACGAGTTCACTGCGAAAGAAGTCGCAGATCCGTTCGTGTCTTTCAGCCACAGAGCCATTGAACTAAACAATGCATAAACATGTAGCATCGAACCAAAACAACAAATGAACCGGATTTGAACCAAACAATGGACCATTCCTTTGATGGGACCGGGAGAGAACAAAGAACAGGATATAAAAATGACAAAAGAATTAACAAGGCTGTAAGAACCCATTTGACAAAACGGTTCGGAAACCACAAATAAAAAAAATCCATTTTTTTGGTTTTCGTGGGAAGTCTCAAGGATCCAGTTTTCACGAACAATTTATAGAGAAGTTAAGAGGATACAGACGGCAGTACCTGGCGGGTGGGGATCGGAGAATGCAGTCAGATAGGCAGACAACGCAGAGGTCGAAACCTTCCATCATCAAACTTCTATTCGCCCCCGCTTCTCTCTCCCTCTCCCCCCCTCTCTCTCTCTCTCGCAAAACAAAACCGTAGCAGAGCGTCGTTGACTTGACGTAACTTTTCGTTGGATCAGTGCTCTGTTTGTTTGTTTGTTTTTTTTTTCTTTCCTAGTAAAGAATATTATCCTTTGACACGTCGGCGGCTGCCTCAAACGAGTGGTAGATACACCACATAAAGCTTTAGTGTGGCATTCCTTTCCACCTCACAACGAGAATTTCGAATTAGAAACATTTGTGGGCGCAGTGGCAGACCTGTGACCTAATTTGAAAAGGTCCAATTTTTATTGTGAAATGATAATTTTTTTTCTATTAAATATAAAATGTGTTTTAGAGTTAAAATATAAAAAAAAAATTAATGATCAAAAGGATTAAAAGTATTGGAATACACGTACCGTACTATTTGTTAAGACTGAGAGGTATAAATTAGATACTACGGATCTGCATCTTTTGAAAACGTTACAAAATATCTTTGTTCTTAATAATTTCAAAAATTTTCCTCTCGATGTATCCTACCATGTTATCATTCATCTGCCCATCTCTCATTTTATTATGCAAGTTAGTTTTGATAAGATTTATCACAGATAACACTTTCTCAATAATTGCAATCGCAACTAGTAAGATCAATGCCAACTCAATAAGGGGATAAATTAATAGAAATAGAGTATTATTTCCTATTTTAACCATTTTCACAACACTCATATCTTGAAATCCATAAAAGCACTATTATTTCTCACATCATGAATGTAGGTGTGAAGTTGATCTCTAATATATATATATATATATAGGTAAAGTTCAGTTATAAAGTTCAGGGTTCACAATAGAACTTGCATTTTGGAACTGCAAACAGTTTCAACGATTTAGCCACAAGGGAGAACAAGGGTTGACACCTACATTAATTGTGCGTTGGATTTATGAAAATATTTAATCATTGCTGATCTCTAATGCTTCGGTTGCTTAAACTTACCCTCACTTGCAGAGAGGAAAAATAAGAAAAGAAAAAAAAAGAAAACATACCCTCTCAAATTTTTGTAATGTGTGATTCAATTGCTATAATTTTTAATCTTCTTTTGTTTCTCAACTTGTTTGATGTAATTCTAACATATATTTTTTGTTCGAGTTAGATTTACTAAAAACTTGTGCTAATTTAATTTTGTTACCAGATGATATTGATTAGAAGCAGTTTGTGATCCTAAAAAACAAAAGCAATATGACTCGATCACATAACTGTTCATGGAATCATGGGCTTCTAGCTAAAAACAAACGTATGATGTATTAAGAATGTACTAGAGATCACAAAATGTTTTGGGTGGGCCAAAAAGAGCCTGGATTCATAGGGACAAAACTTTTTTTTTTTTTTTTTAAAAAAATTCAAAAGAAATTAAATAAATTAAAAAAAAAAGTTAAAATTTTTCTATCATAACCAACCGGGACGAGTGCACTTGTTCGCTCCTGCCTGATTCCGCCAATATGCGGGCGTCACTCAGGCTTTGCTAACATATATAACGTCAGAATGGACATCTTAATAGACTAAATAGTTCTTCACAATGTTCTCAAAACTGTGCCGTTATTTTCCCAGTCGAAAACAAAATTTCGTCAAAATCTTTTACCATTTACGAATAGCAAAGTAGAAGGCAGTAGAAAAAGAAAAAAAAAGGCTACAAAAAGTTGATTCAATATAAGTTACTCGGCTGAGTCTTTTGACACCACACGTAGAGCCACGATATTGAAGGTAATCGAAAAACAATGCCATATCAAGTGGCTGGCGGCAAACGTACCTGTAAAAAATCATGTCTCTGGTTCTAATTCTTCTTTTTCTAAGCCTCTGGTTCTAATTCTCGAGACTTATGAGATAGAGAAAAATCAGCCCAGCCCCCGCGGGATAGCTTGGATGGTGAAGGGCCTGGTGACTGGGGTCACTCTCGCAGGTTCGATATTTACTGTGATCAGACTCACCCTTAAATGGTGCTATGGGATTTGGGGGCTCCCCACACGCCCGGGATTTGTACCTTAGGGTGGGCCCTAAATGAGTCCTGCTTTGGGGGATTTTCTCGTTGCCAATAAAAAAAAAAAAAAAAAAAGGGCACAGGAGCCGCGCCCCATGAATATGCGAGAGAGAGGGAGAGAGTAGGGCTTTGGGAATTGGGCCCAATGGGCAGCGTTTGCCGTTTGGCATTGAGAATTGAGACCTTCTTTAGGTGCCCACCAGTTACTGCGTAAACCACCCCAAAATTCCCTACGTTGATTATTTTTTTTTGGCATGTATGAAAGATTCAAAGGGTACGTGGATTCTGGGGGATTCGGTCGTCCATGGCAAAAAGTTTCTTCCTTAGTCCCAGAAGAGAGGACGTGACAGCTGAATCAGGCCTATTAGCATCTTACATAACTTTCTGATCGTGTTAATGCTACTTCGTGAGCCTTCGGCGAAACTTCTTCGAGAAATTTGTGCCAGGAACAAAGAAGGAAAAAGGTAAAGAAATTAAAATCCTATAAGGGTCCCGCCAGTTAGAGACGGAAAGTCGACGATAAGGCTCCCCGATACGGCAATACTTATTATTATTAAATTATTTATTATAAATATAAAAAATTTATTCAAATTATTTTAAAATTAATTTGAATTATTAGTATTCAGAAGAATGGGTCACAACAGTAGAACTAGTTTGACCACCGCAACATGTTATACTCTTTTTATGTACGACAAGGGCGTACTAAAAGTTCCACTGAAGTTTACCACATTATTACACCCAATAGTGGTGGAGTCGGAAATATTTTCTTCGTGGGACAAATTAAAAATAATAATATTGTTATGTCTAATAATTCAAACAATATAAAAGAAGAAATTTTTGATATATTAGTGTTATAATTACAACGAGGACACAAAAAGTATATTCTGTTAACCTAAATATAGATATCTCTAAGATAAAACACCACAAATTTAAGAATTTTTTATTTGAGTGTGACGTAATTATAATTATTTTGAGCATATATTTTTAAAAAATAAAATTGCAGACGTTTGATTGGAAAGATTAACATACTATCATCAACATCTAGATGAATTTAGAATTTAAAATTTAAAACCTTAATAAATAAATGTACATAATCAATAAATATTGAAAAATTTGATTTAGACCCAAACAACACCTAGAGAGGTGAATAGATTTTTTTTCCCTCTAATTAAAAATACTATGACAATTTAAGAATACATTCTAAAATCATCATTCGGTCCAGAGCTAAACAATAACAAATTAAATCAATAAAATAAATAACGAAAAATTAAATCAAACTCTAATCACACGCAGAGGTGAGATTTTGTTAATGAAGTGACAAACTTTTAAAGCACCATTTAAAAGAAAATCCACTCCGAGCTAACGACACTACCTGAAATCCACTAAGAAGAGAAACCTTATAAATGGTGATTTAGAGACTACAAACCTCTTTGCTGATTTTGACAACCCTGATGTAATAATCTGAATAACCATACTCCGATTCGCTCTGTGTGGCAACTACGTCAGACCTCTAAGGTTCTTCTTATGGACTTTCCACGAACGATCTCATTCTTTGACACCAGAACTCTGGCAGCCAAACTTCATAAGTACTCTGAAGGATTTACAATAAAAAGTTGGTTTAAAAATAATTTGATGAAAGAAAAATTGTAATTTATACTTGAAATCTCAGAGGTATTTTTCTCTCTCAAATGGGGACTCAAATAAACATTGGACAACCTCCTTAGGGTTACAAGTCGATATCTTAAAATATTTACAGGATACCTTGAGTTTCAAGTAGAATAGGACTCTGAAAAGTTGGGTTTTCTTGAAAATCGTTGATTCTCGCTTGTACCAGGGGTCGGACGAGCTTTTTTGTTAGGGCTTTACTCGAGCTAGGTAGCAAGTATCAGACTAGTGAGACTAATCTGTGAAATCTTAACAGTGTTTGCTTGAGCTAGAGGTCGAGCCTCATGCGAGCGAGAGCTCACTATGATGTTTGCATAGAGTTCGCTCAAATAAACATTGGACAACCTCCTTAGGGTTACAACGGCAATACTTATTATTATTAAATTATTTATTATAAATATAAAAAATTTATTCGAATTTATTAGTATTCAGAAGAATGGGTCACAACAGTAGAACTAGTTTGACCACCGCAACATGTTATACTCTTTTTATGTACGACAAGGGCGTACTAAAAGTTCCACTGAAGTTTACCACATTATTACACCCAATAGTGGTGGAGTCGGAAATATTTTCTTCGTGGGACAAATTAAAAATAATAATATTGTTATGTCTAATAATTCAAACAATATAAAAGAAGAAATTTTTGATATATTAGTTAGGGTTTGTTTTCGTTTGTGTGGTATTTTAGCAGGTAATCTCAGTGGACACAAGTATAAGTTATTAATTTGGGTTCTGTCATATGTATATCTTGAAATTTCACGTATATATTTGAGTGTGACCGTAATTACTAAGTTAGTGTGATTTCTGCGCTTGGAAAGATTGAACTATACTATCATACAGTCTAGATAATAGAATTTAAGAGAGAGAGAGAGCCTAAATTAAATAATATGTACAAATCGTTTAGACCCAAACAACACCTAGAGAGGTGAATAGATTTTTTTTTCCTCTCTAATTAAAAATACTATGACAATTTAAGAATACATTCTAAAATCATCATTCGGTCCAGAGCTAAACAATAACAAATTAAATCAATAAAATAAATAACGAAAAATTAAATCAAACTCTAATCACACGCAGAGGTGAGATTTTGTTAATGAAGTGACAAACTTTTAAAGCACCATTTAAAAGAAAATCCACTCCGAGCTAACGACACTACCTGAAATCCACTAAGAAGAGAAACCTTATAAATGGTGATTTAGAGACTACAAACCTCTTTGCTGATTTTGACAACCCTGATGTAATAATCTGAATAACCATACTCCGATTCGCTCTGTGTGGCAACTACGTCAGACCTCTAAGGTTCTTCTTATGGACTTTCCACGAACGATCTCATTCTTTGACACCAGAACTCTGGCAGCCAAACTTCATAAGTACTCTGAAGGATTTACAATAAAAAGTTGGTTTAAAAATAATTTGATGAAAGAAAAATTGTAATTTATACTTGAAATCTCAGAGGTATTTTTCTCTCTCAAATGGGGACTCAAATAAACATTGGACAACCTCCTTAGGGTTACAAGTCGATATCTTAAAATATTTACAGGATACCTTGAGTTTCAAGTAGAATAGGACTCTGAAAAGTTGGGTTTTCTTGAAAATCGTTGATTCTCGCTTGTACCAGGGGTCGGACGAGCTTTTTTGTTAGGGCTTTACTCGAGCTAGGTAGCAAGTATCAGACTAGTGAGACTAATCTGTGAAATCTTAACAGTGTTTGCTTGAGCTAGAGGTCGAGCCTCATGAAGAGCTCCTTTTTTTTTTTTTTTTTTTTCCTCTCTTGAAAACTTCGATCAAACTTGTTTGATAAGGAATTACAGCTCAATTTGGACTTAATTTGGTATGAAATTATGCCAATACTTAGATACTCTAACAAATATCAAGCACAATATATATAACTTGTTTCTTATATATAAAAAAAAACGCATAGAAGTAAACATAATATTCCATTGTCATGATGGAGGGTAACACAATGAAACCAAGATTTCATATCACATTCAAATACTATACATGAATCAAGTCGACATGTCACTACTTAATTAAGAGTGCTTTCTTTACTTGTGAAAATTGCCCACTTATTATGCTTTGATAATTGTTTCTGAATATTTTCCTTTTGAAAATTAGTAATTTGGCCATTATATTTGATTATATGGTAACTAGGACTATATAATATATCATGCAGTTTGATTGTGATTTGGTTAGAAGTTAAGGCAAGATTTTTTTTTTTTTTTTTGCCTTTTTTGGCATTTGAAGAAAGAGATTTTGAATGGTGAAAATTATGTTTCCTATTTAGGAAATAGGCAAACCCTTACTACCATGATATTTAGATACGGATTAAATATAAAAGTAATTTTATTTTGCTTTGGGGTGGGGGCAAGATTATCTCCTACAACAAAAACTCTCGCAATGTGGTGAGAGATATATAGCTACACTTTTTTGAGAGTTGTTGTGACATTAAGCTCACCGAATGTGATCAAGTTAAGCCAGATCTTTCTGAACTTAGTGCACAAAGATATCTAGCTCCCAGGTTTTCGTCCTTATATACCAAAAAAAAAAAAAAATCCAGACTAATTAACTTATTTTCCTGTGGGGTCGGTGGTCCCGGCCATGCCTTCTTGGCCTCCACTGAAGTAACCTCTAATGAAGGAATTAACCTATAATGAGGTGGTCAAATGGTATGTTTTCCAGATGTGGATATCTTGAAATGGCCTACTTAATTAAGTTAATGATCAATTAATTTATTATGCTTAATTAAATGCGTGTCACTTTCGTTTACGATTAGAATATATGTTTTTCGGCATGACTTTCATTCCATATTTTCTCTCTCTTTAATTGTTTTTTGTTACGGTATGTACCAAGACCGACCATACGTACCGATCTATTAGTTTATATAGGAAGATTAATTCAAAGAAAGGGCACATGCCAAAGGAAAGAGAGTCTTCTTTCTTGGATTCCAGTCAGAACCGACCAAAAGTGGTACGGGATCTTCCTTTGATCTATTCCAGTAATTCCACAAAGAAAGCATGAGAGAGATCAGTGTGGTTACCTTCTTTTCCTGATCCTCTTTCACCCACCGTCTTCCTAATTGGTCCTCTCTATCCCTCCTAGTCTTCATTTTCCTTTTAAAAAGTTACTACTTCATTTAAGTAAGATGTTAACGGTGTGGAAGAGGAGCTGGATACAGTTGGCGGAGCTAGGATTGATGCCTTGGATGTCGGAGTTATAGAGGGACATAATTTAGATTATGTTAAAATATTTAGAGAGAAGAAAGTGTAAAAGATAATATCATAATCAAATTTTAAAGATTTGATATGATATTACGATTATCACGATATTAAAGATTTGATATCGTTTTCAATCAAATTTCAAATGTAGAAATATTTTTCTATTATGCTTTGTATTGTCTTTATAAATAGAGACATTCAATTTGTAATCTGTATGCACTCATAATACAAAATACAGCCATAGAACTTTTACAGTAGATGTAGGTGTTCTAGACTGAGCCACTTAAAAATCTCTTGTCTCTTGTTACTATTTCTCTCCCCTCTTCATTTTAACCTTTTTCTTCTGAAAGCTTGGAGGCTGAAAAGAGATAATGGACTACATAAGTCTAGACAACTGTCAATATGTAAAGTTAGGTGATTTCTTTATGTTAACTTTTTTCAAAGGTAAAACGAAATCTAGAGGCTTTTAAAAAAAATAATTCAAAAACCAATATTTTTATCATAGGTCAGTAAATTGCATCTGTTAGTGAACTTTTATTTCCCTTAGCATTTTTGTTATTTTAAAATATATTTTAATTCACTTCTTTTTGTTATTATTTTAAAGGGTATGATTTATAAAGCATTAAATTTGTCTCATTTATTTTGGGGCGGCCCCCCTTGTCTCTGCCAGTGGCGGGATCAATCATTCTCCATTCGAGCTACAAAACATAAAGGTGTACCATGGAAAAGAATTTCTCAATTGTATGGGTTTAAATTAGCAACTGCCATTCAAACATTATAGTCAAACTTCATGAGAAACTCAGTCATGCATCCTGGTGCACAATAGCATCTTAATCAGGGTACTAATTAAGTAACCGGAGAAATAATTCAACAATGCGACTACAGTACTAGCTTTAAGCTCCATCTTTTTTCTTTCCAATTCCAAGGATTAGTTTTTTTTTTTTTTTTCCTAGCTAGGTAGATACGGGGTTCATATAAGCTATATCCAACCATTTATATAACGTTTTGCATGTTTATTTCTTCTTTTGTTAAGCTAAAAACTCGAACCTTCTTATGGAATTACTTAGGTAAATCAATAAATTCGTGATGGATGTAAGATAAAAAGGAATCGAAGAAGGAAAGAAATTGCTCCTAAGACATAACAATGTTGCTTTTTTTAAACGATATTTGTCTTTACCAGTTTGTGCGCAGGATTAATTCAAATTCTTTCCAAAAGATAACTTAAATAACTAACTTGCTATAAACTGTTAACAACGTGGTTCACTATAATTTCTATGTATTGCACTATAGCAAATATATGTGAGTTCTCAACTAATAAATGCATCCCCACAAGCTGGTAGGAGTTCCTATATAGGACACTTTTCATAAATGCCTAATCCCAAAATATTAGATACTATTTTATTTACTTTTGAAAAACTTTTAACAGTGGAGCATGTTGGTTGGGTGAATAGGATTGGAAATTTACAGAAAAGATATTGGTAGACTTGATCCGGCCCTAGCAAGTCAAAGAACAGTAAGACAAAATATTTATATAAAGAGAAGCTGTCGGTAGCGTTCATTTGCCCAATATTTTAGGTATCGAAATTTTGAGCAAGTCAAACATATTTTAAAATTTTTAATATCTACACACACTCTAAAAGTTTATAAATTTCAATAAATCTCAATATCTAAAAAATTTTCAAAATTTTTAAAAATATTCTCTAAAATTTTGGTGAACAAACGCCAGTGCACTGAGAAAGGTGGGGACGAGAGGTCACGTTAGAGGACTCGTGAGAATTTCGCGTATTAGCTTGACTTGGCCCCCCTTCTGAAATAGACATAAGTGGCGGCTTGGAAAGTTCCCTGGCCATATACATATATATGTCTTCTGTTATCTGCCGATATTACGTACGTTATATCCATGTATAGACATTCGGGGTCCCGTGAGCTGATCGAAACTGAATCCCACCTGTTGCCTAAGATGAAATTAAGAGTATCTTCTTCCTCTGGCTGTCGAAAGAACAAACGTCCGTCAATAACCTTATATGGAATGCTGTCAACAGTCTATCATGATGGTCTTCTCACCCCCACAACAATATATCAAACTTATCTATCATCATGGGTACCAATGTTTTGCGGAACCCGGGATGGAAATTATTGGCTATGACGACTTCCTTCATCTGGTAAGGTGACCTCGAGGCATCTATATATGGGCCTGCCACGCGAAAACAGAGCAAAATTGCAAATGCTGGGAAATGCCACTTGAAAGCGACGGTCTGTTGGTATCCGGTGGACCCTTGGCGAAAGACTAAAAACTTGTCCGCATATATCGCAAAACCCGTGTAGACTCCACTATGGGAGTTATGTGAAAAGGAAAAAAGAAGTCGATCCAGTATGCCAATTGCAATGCGCCCCCGCTGATCCCACGATAACGTGGGGTCAATGTGCATTAATCAGACTCATCGCCTCGTAATATTTATTGGGTTCCAACTTATAAAAAAAATATCTACTAGAAGCACGCAAGCAGTTTCCTGCAACCTTCGTGAAAAGAAGAAGACTTGCAGCCTTCAAAGTTCAAACCATCAGTGCCTACTGCTTTCAACAATAGACTCGACGGGAACCGTACCTTAAATATATATCCTTCCCTCTTAATCACGATGAAAATCCTCTGGGTGATGTACAACGTTAACGACTCATGAAAGCACCTTTCTTTACGATTCATTACAGTTAGCAGGCATGTACGCCTGTCATTTATTCGATGTTTTTTATTCTAGATTTTGTCCTCGCGTTTCTACCTACTTAACTAGTACTATTTTCGTCAATGCAGAAGGAGGTTGTGTTTTCCGGCCTGGTTTGATACTCAGACAAGTCAAATGTCAACTTCAAGCTCCAGCTATGATGTCATGCTTGCAGCCGGCAAGACTGCAAGGGACCGTTGGCTGTGGGCTCGTTCGATGCTACTGGAACGAAATCTTATATCAAGAGCAGATAAACCTGAAATGGGTTCTCTTGCTCTCCTCGAAGTCCTCACATCACCGACTTCCACCTGCGAAATCATCAGCACTGATGACATAGAAGAAGCAGTTAGTTTTCTCTACTGACTCCCTTAAAAGTATATATATATTATTATTTGGAGGGTGGCGAACTTTTAAGACAAATTTTTTTTTAAAAAAATAAAAATAAAAAATTTACGTCTAAAGACCTGTCGGGCCAACCCTGCATCGCCACTGTAGATGATAGTGCAACTCTATAATGGTAATTGGTTTAAACTTAGCCCGATGTTTGCTAGAGATCTCACAGCAACGACAAAAGAAACTGATGCTAGCTATAGGCCAAAAGAGGTCACGGCTTCGAAAATCCCAGCAGAACTCCATCACCTTCTTAGCGCCGTCACCAATCGCATCACTCAAATATATCTGATATATATATTTCCTTATGCGAGGCTCATTTGTCAACTCCACAAAATAGAATATAATCCAATGCTTGACAAGAGAAACAAAGGTATAAAAAATAGTAACAGATTCGATATAATATTATCATCACGCACCTCACGTTAACTTAATTAGTTGCGGGGTTGGATACGTGTGACGACAAACACTTGATCATGCCAGGGCCTCCTTTCAAGTATTCCCTGCGGTCTATCATGACACAATTAGTATTCCAAGGTACGTACGTTTGTCGTCAGATGTAATCGATTGTGCTCGCGCTCCTATATATATGTCGTCCTTTCATTTTCTAAGCGTGTGGATGCTTCAGTTATATACGCTTCAAAATTATTGAGGAACCCGAGAAACGACCCTCCTCAACGTTTAGAAGTTAGAAGAATGAAGTTTTTTAAGCGGGTAAAATTATCAAAATAATTTTAAAGGGATATATAATTAATAAAATTTGGTAATTTTAAGATTCAATGTAATAAACTTAGTAGTTAAAATTTCTGTTTTAAATTATTTTGATAGTTTAAGACATAAATTGACTTTTCACCTTTCTAACTAAGCACTACTACCAGCCAAAAATAGGTATCCTATTTGGACCAGTTCAGAAATAAAGTACAAAAAAGGGGAAAATTCACTACAATTACTTCAGCCACCTCCAAATTATACCAAACTCCTCATTGAGATAATCGAAAATTCAGAAAAAGATCCTTGATTTGACTAACAATTTCATGAAATGAAAAATGATGATGCGTGTATGCTGTCATACTGATATGGTGGCTTCATTTATTTAGCCACTGCTAGCCTTGTACATTTGTTTCGTTAGGGTAGAAATTAAAAACAAAATTGAAATATTGAATTAGAGAGGAATTAGAATAAAAAGACCAGCTTAAGGCCACCTAAGACCACCATACATCTAGGGCTGAGCACATTCACCACACCGGCACAAGTCATAATTTTTGACAGACCAACTATTATTGGTTTAACTGGGCCGGTTACCTTGCCAGAAACCGCCAACTTTTACAAAAATAAAATAATAATAATAAAGAGAATATCATTCTTTGCGCCGTTTGCGTTTCTAAAACCCTACAACCTTAACCCCGCTGCACACGTCATAGTTCTCTTTATGAAGAGAACGATGCCTTTTGCTATGGTTAGGGATTTTTTACCCTAACCCCAGCTCCTGCCTCCACATTTTTTTGATGGACCTTCTCTCTCTCTCTTCTCCAGCGAGGCAAGCTACAGTGCCTCCCCCTCTCTTTCCAGCAGCTCTTTTCTCTCTAGCTCATCTCTCTCCTCTCTATTTGTCGGTTTGTCTCAAACCGTTGGTAAAACCAGCACTGACAAGGTTAGTTATTTTTATCTACTGGCGTCGGTGCTAGTGTCCATTTTTGGACACCGATCATAATAGTGACGGTGTTGATGCTAGTTTTAGCCAAATCAACAGTATCGTTTCTACCGTTACTCAGCCTACATACATCAACTACTTGATATAACTTAGGATAATAGAAAAGTGTCCATTTTTGGACACCGATCATAATAGTGACGGTGTTGATGCTAGTTTTAGCCAAATCAACAGTATCGTTTCTACCGTTACTCAGCCTACATACATCAACTACTTGATATAACTTAGGATAATAGAAAAATGCCAAACATATAAGTACGACAAGATAATTACAGATCTTAAATTGAAGAATAAGATGAGTAATTTAAGATGAAGATTACAATGTCTTGACTTTCGAAGGAGGATCACATATTAATTTCATCATCTTGGATGATCTCATTAATTTATCCCTCTCGTTAAACGTGACCCTTGATGCATGTGGGGGGATAGAGGAGAAATAATAGGAGATTGTCGTGATCTAGAATATCTTTCCTATTCCACTATCAGCATGCACCTAACATTTACTGGTTTTTGAGCGGATCCCAGAAGCTTTTCCACCCTCATGCTCAGCGACCTTCAACTTTAATGTACTCAAAGCGTTGGAGCCTCCAAGCTCAAAAAGGATGAGTACATAGAATGTATATACATTTTGGGGAGCAAAATTTGTTTAAAATCCTTCTTTCCTTCCTCTTCTTTGGGATGTTAAAATCCTTAATTTCCGACGTATCTAATTGGCATGAGTCCAATTGATTAGCCACCAATATCATAGAATTATGGCTATGATTGTTCAATTATATGCGGACAACCATGAGAATTTCGTTATAACTCTCCACCCAAATGGTATAATAATTAATGCCATTCGTTGGAGATAATAAACAGAGTACATTGATCTTAAAATATGTAATAATACTCATATGAAGTCTTATTAGGGAGGATATGACGTCTATAAGTAGGGATCGAGTCCATTTTTTTTTAGGGTAAAGTACATAAATATCCCTGTGGTTTCATGTTTTGACAAATTGGTCCCTGTGGTTTCAACTTGAACACATTAGTCCCTGGGGTAAGTATCATGTAACAAAAAGGTCTCCCGTTAGATTTCTGTATAGGTCTCTGTGGTATCACCTTTTGACGAATTGGTCCCTGGGGTATGCATCATATAACAAAAAGGTCCTCCCGAAAACTTTGACCGTTAAGTGGGTTGACAGAAATCTAATGGGAGGACCTTTTTGTTACATGATGCTTACCCTAGGGACTATCCAGTACAAACTCATACCCCATGAATCAACTTGTCAAAACGTGAAACCACAAGGACTGTTTATGTACTTTAAAATTTTTTTTAACATGTACTAATATAAACATGTTTAAGTTCCTTACTTAAAGAATATTAAACTGATGGAAAGTGCAGTTCCTAGTTTTTGTGAAGTCCTCTCCGTATAGAAGCATTCCTTAATGTCGAAAGTATTTTTACAAATATCCGACAGTTATGATCTAAAAAAAAAAAAAAAAAAACTCCTCACTTCCTTTTTGGCTATTCTTCTCCCGAAGCTGAAGGAAGAATGAAAGCTAAATCAGTTTCTGCGGCAGCAGCCGCAGACTTCTGTGGCAGTGTCACTGACTCACTCTAAATCAGCTTCTCCAACCCCAGAGGACTGCGGAACTGCAGTCACATTAAACCCGTGGCGAATCCCCTTTCTCTTCCTCGCCCCGGGTTACACTCCCAAGTCCCCCACCGCGACACCACGCCACACCCACAGCAGCTGTCGGATCATGTTTTAGTGCCGATCGCGGCCGTTGGGTCATAATCTAACGAGTAACGAGATCTATTAAAATAAAGCTCTTTCGAGTACATTGGAAGGCGTTAAGCCAAGCACAAGAAAAAGGATACTCGAATAAGTAAAGACATGAAAAATTCCACAAAGGATACTCGGATAAAAATTCCAGGAAAAGGAAACCCTCGGCTAGAAATATACCACTTAATAGTGAGCTTTCAAAGGCATAGTTACAAGAAAAAGGTGTGGGGTTTTAGATTATGAGAATTAGTAAAAAAAACAAAAAAGATAAAGATTATTTGAATGAATTCTTTATATTTATTGTAATGGAAAGAGATAATTTAATAGAGAGAAATAGATTATTTTATAGTTATTTTATTAGGTCAAAATTTTAAAGTGACACACAAACACCCTCAATATTGATGGCCTGAATGAGGCCGACAAACTTCTACAAGTGAAAAAAAGGGCACAAGTTCAAAATTGGATGTCCATGATTAGGGGTGCTCATTTGAACGGCGGTGGCGGTTTAATCTCTATTGCTACCGACCATAACCGGCAAGAATGATTTTTGTGCCTTAGCAATGTGGTGGCCATATCAAATATGTGATTCTATCAATTGCAGTGACGGTGATGGTTTTTGTCAAACCGTCATCTACACTACCATTAACCACCACTATCGAGAAGAGGTCTGCGATGCCTATTACTCTGAATTGATTGACGGTTGAGACTCGAGATGATTATTGATTATGTGACATACTTTTGTTAGGCTTTTGTTAGAATATGTTAGTTGGTTTATGTCACATTATTGGACACTTTTGTTAGACTTTAGTCTTTATGTTTGAATATGATATTATGTTGGATTTTTGGACAACTTATTATATTTGTTATGAGTATTAATGATTATGATATTATGTGTGAATAGGTTATGATATTTGTTCATTTGATATAATTATCGATTATGATATTATGTTGGAAATTTGAACAGGTTATGATATTTGAATTATATTTATTGCTTCATATATGAGCATCAAATGGTCTTAATAGTCCAAAAAAGCCCAAGAAAAATAGCCCAAAACACTGAAAAAAATGAGCCCTTTTGTTTTTTGCCCAACGGTTGCACGGTTTAAGTGGTTATTGTATAACCATTACCATTAAAACCATTACGGGCAATGACGGTTACTGTGCCTTAGCGGTGCGGTGGCGGTGTCAAATATGTAATTCCGTCAATTGCACAGTGACGGTGACGGTGACGATTTCGCCAAACCGTCACCCACACTACCGCTAACACCCATATCCATGATATACTTTAAATGTTAACAAAATGAAGGTCCTTGTACTAACACAAAAAAAAAAAAAAAAAAGCCCTATACATTATCACCATGATACATTGTATTCAAAGAAAAAATCATTTAGAAACCAGTTCCTATAGTTTACAGATTAGAGGAGCCAAGTGGCTTGAAGTTGAAATAATGGTCAACATATTAACATAGTTTCCAATTGATGTTGTGCAGGATTCACAAATTACTGGAAACACGAAAATCTCATCCCCACCAACTCAAGTTTCAATCACAGTCAATTTGGATAATGAAAAAGACCCCTATATTAGTGATGCAGAGCTTGAACTATCCCAGATAGCCAGGATGGTAAAGGAGAAGGATTTTGATTCGATACATAAGTTTGGAGGCATCCAAGTCGTTGCAAAGGCTTTGATTATGGCATTAGAGAAAGGAATCCCCATCAATAAAAAAGATCCATGTTCTGGAGACAAAGCCAGCACACTCTTGACAACAAAAAGTCCTGCACGAGGTTTCCTGAAGTTTCTCTGCACTAATTGCACCATTATCCTTCTCCTCGTGGCTGCAGTGTTGTCACTTGGCCTTGGGATCATGGAGGATGGTCTGAAGACTGGTTGGTATGAAGGGATCATCATAATTGTCGCAATCGTCATACTTGAGATTGCTCCTTTGCTGCGTAAACTCTGGCTCAAAGATTCACAGAAGATGTCAGGAGAGCTGACAACAAAGTCGCAGCAAATTGAATTTGATGTCTCCAGAGGTGGATGCCCCCTTAAGCTGCCCGTATGTGATATTTTGTTGGGTGACATAGTATTCCTCGAGAGGGAACATCTGATCCCCGCGGATGGCTTGTTCATTTCTGGTGAATTCTTAAAAGTAAATGATGGTTTAGACATCATTATTGATGACAAGAACCCATTTTTATTCTATGGTGCAAAGGTGATTGATGGAAGATGTGGCATGCTAGTTACATCAGTCGGCATGGACACAACCTGGGGTCATTTGATGAACAAGGTTGCCCATGATCCCAGCATGAGCTCATTACCAGCGAAACTTGACAAGGTGGGCACAGGCACAGAAATTACTGGGCTTTGACATCTATCCTCATTCTTCATAGTGTTGTTCCTCCGATTTAAGCTTCGAAAGGAAGATGTTGACTCTGGCCACCTACACCTTAAGGAGAAACCAACTGTAAGCGAGGAGCTAATGGATGCTATCAAGAGAATTGTTATGAAACCAAATGGGAAGACCTATGCCTTAACAACTGCACTTACTATGTTGCTGGTTGGAGCAATGGAAGGAACATCTCTTGTAATCTTGTTGGCCATTGCTTATTGGAACAAGAAGATACTGTCAGACAAGGCCTCTGCCCAAGAACCTTTGGCTTGTCTTAACATGGGTTCTGTCACAACTATCTGTGTCGACAAACCAGATTGGCTAATACAGAACCCACTAAAAGCTGACAAGCGCTGGACAAAGCGAGGAATAGCAGTAGAACTTTGGAAAAATGCTGGAGTTAACATCATCCTGGTTTCAGAAGATAATGAGTTGGTGTTGAAAGCCAAACCCCTCGAGTGTGGACTGCTTCCCAACTCAAGTGGCTTGGTGCTTGGAGGTGAAGAGTTCCAAAGTTACACTGATGAAGAGAGGATGAACATAGTAGATAACATAGCTGTGATGGGAAACTCTTCCCCTTCTGACAAGCTTCTTCTAGTGCAATGTCTAAAGAAAAAAGGCCACAAAGTCGCAGTGGTTGGAGTCAAAACAAATGAGGTTCCGGCACTAAAAGAAGCTGATGTGGGGATTGTGATGGAGACTTGTAGCAGTGAAATGGCCAGAAGAAGTTCTCAAATTATCATCAGGGATGGCAAGTTCAGTTTATTGTTCCCACTGGTAAGGTACGGAAGAAGTACTTATGACAACATTCAGAAGTATATCCAACTTGAGCTCACCACGAATATTGCGGTGTTGTTGATGACCCCCTTCACAACAATGTTTTTTCAATACTCACCAATTAAGGAGATCGAAGTGCTCTGGGTAAACTTTGTAGTAACCCTTCTAGGTGGCCTTGCATTATTGATTGAGCCACCAACAGAGGAACTGATGGACAAGCCGCCATTGAGACAATCTGAACCACTTATCACCAAAGTTATGTGGAGAAACCTGGTCAATCAAGCTCTGTATCAGGCCACTGCCTTATTGAGCTTCCAATTCAAAGGGCAAGCTATCTTGGGCATCAACGAGAGGGTTTCCAAAACCATTATCTTGAATAGTTTTGTTCTCTGCCAAGTATTTAGCCAAGTCATTGCAAGGGAGCCAGAGAAGAAGAATGTGTTTAAGGGTATTCATCGTAACCGATTATTTGCAGTGGGCCTGGCTGTGATTCTGGTTCTGCAGGTGGCTTTCATTGAGCTTGCGCATGCCCTTGGAGGCTATGCAAAACTGAATTGGTTCGAATGGATCTTCTGTCTTCTAATTGGGTTGGCTTCTTGGGCTATTGATTTGGCAATGAAGTATACATCCAGCTGCATCATGGATTGGTTTAGCAGACCCTCTGCCCTCTGGGTTCACGTCTGGGAACAATTAGCATGACCTTTTGCTCCCTCAGAATCTCCTTCAAATCATGAGCTGCCACTCATCAATTGAAATTCTATGCTGTCCTGTGAATATTATAATAAAGGGCATGTATAAATAAGCATGTCAACGATGGTTAATGGGTATTTCCACTTTTAGTACAGTCGTATGTCTGTCAAACGATGGGCTTAGTACACCCATCTCAGCCATTATAGTTGTATATATGATTGGTTGTGAGATGATAACTTGCTCGAATTTCTGTATGTTCAAGCCAGGAACTACGTGCTCAAGCATATTTTCACTGTCACTCTAAGCACCATAGAAATTTGTCAATTTCTTAGTAATGATTTGATAACAGAGGAATGGACCAAGTTCTGATTTCACAAAAGTCAATTAGCAAGCGACTAGAACAAAGAACTGTAAATCACATTAGAGACACACTGAAGCCTGCAGTTCTGCGACACCCAATGTCAAGTTTTAAGTGTTTTAACTAAAAATATCGGCATAATAACAGCAATAGATAAATGCCATGCTAATCTCACCCTTGGGGAAGCTCCGCTGCTAGCATGAGCTTCAGTGCAGGTTTTGGCGTTTGTAGGAAGACTTGGTAACGACCCATACCTCATCAGTTGGGCTAGATCATTTTTTGCTCCATCAAGTTTTATTATTAAAATAATAATTTGAGGAAGATGCTAATATATCCACGACCCCTTTATGCCCTCCCAAAGAATTTGATTTTGGATTACGGGGCTGAGCGAGCGAGTTCAGGTTTTACAGGACTTTTGGACCACACGAGAAAGAGAAGTTTTTGGTCCCAATGGACTGTGTGTTGGACAAAGTGATGTTTTCTGTTTTAGGTAACTGCGTACGAAGTGATGTACGCCAAGGGATTTCTTTTTTCTTTTTCTGGTCAGAAAGGAAAGAAAAAAAATTATTTCACTGCGCATCCGACACGCAGTGAAAAGAGTATTATAGAATATATTTTTAATAATAAAGATGGTGTTCGGTTGTGAAAATTTTGGGGTATTGGGATTAGTGAAAAAGTGAAGAGGTGAAAAAGTGAAGAGAAAAATGATTGAAATTAATTTTTTATATATATTTAGAGTGAAAAGTGATGATTTGATGAGAAGAGAAAGAATTTTGGGGAGTTATTTTATTAGGGTGACAATTTTTGGGGTAAATTTTGGGTGCCAAACACCCCCAAAATTTATCTATTTTTAATAGCTTCTTAAGACCACAACTTAAATTTTGAGATCATTCTCGTAACCAAAACAATAAATGAACTGAATTTGAAGACCATTGTGGCAGTGGCGGAGCTAGGATTAAAATTCAAGAGAGTCGAATTTTAAATGGCAAATTGACAAGAAATTTTTTTTCCTTTATAATGCAAAAAATTGTCTTAGAGTTACAATATCGAAAATTAAAAACTAAAAGCATTATAAATATTAGAATACATGTACCGTACTATATACTGTGACTAAGAGGTGACAATTATATCCTACGATTTTGCATCTTTTGAAAATGTTGCAAAATGATTTCGTTCTCAATATTTAAAAACTTCTTCTCAATATATATACTACCATACAATCATTCATCCAATCATCTTTCATCTAATACGCAAATCACTCCTTGATTATCTTCATCAAGAAAATACTCTTGCCAACGGTTGTCGCGCCACAACTGGTAAGACTAATGCCAACTCAATAAATCAATAAACTAATGGAAATAGAATATTCTTTCTAGTCTAAATTAAAGCAGAATTAATCAATAATCTGCACCAGCAAGCCATTCTAATACATAGCCAATACCAACATGGTTCTAACAACCAAATAAAGTCCACAAGAATAAAGGTAACCGAAAAATCTGCATTTTGGAAAATTTGTATTTTTGACAAATATGACTCCTAACCTTGATGTTAGATATTGACTTCTACAATGAGAATACAATACGAGCACTAGCATTTTGTTGAGAAATTGCAGCAAGTATGGCAAAGTTGAAACATAGTGAAATTTGTTCTCAGGGCAATTGGGAAAAAATCTATGTGAAGCAGTTTCAAGACAGTGAAATGAAGTAATGTTATTTCTTGTCGTTTGCAAAATTCATATCCACTACAAAGAAATGAGTTATTTTGAGAAGAATGCTGCTACTGCTAAAAAATTCTCTGCAATAGCACTAATTTTTTCTTTGGAAGAGTTTTTCAGTGGCATTGCATGCACAAAATCATATGTGCGTTTGACTAACAATGGGGGAAGTGCAGACTAGATCTACCCAATAACAGTGCCATAATACATAAAATTTGGAGCTACTTTGTTCACCCAGAACCAAAATTTTATTTTCAAGTGTTGACAGACTAAAATATGGTCCTATTTAACCACCGAAATATCACATCAGACTGCCAGAAGAGCAGCGAAGTGGTGGCTTTACACAGAGAGATCCGGAAAATTTGTGGTGGCACTTACAAAACATTTCATGACATACATAGTACATAGACATAGTGATGAAATCATATAGTTATTATGACAACAAATTAAGAAAAGAAGCACATTGAAAGGCATAAGCAAAGCAATCTTAACATTTCCTTAGAACTTCCTATTGTAAGACGAAACTTCCTATTGGATGGCAGGATACAAAGTTCAAACATAAGCAAATTCCCCAACAAGCTCATCACGAACACCTTTTAACGAAGAAGTCACAGAAGAGAGAGAGATGAGAGAGAGAGAGAGAGATGGGGGGGGGGGGGGGTGGGAGAGAGAGAGAGAGAAGAGCAGAAGTGGGCTGGGCGCGGTGGGCAACGGCCAACGGGGGACAATGACGTTGGGTCATGGGTGAGAAGTGAGAAACTGTGAGAGAGAGCCGAGAGGGAGAGAGATCGTGCAAGAGGGGAGGGGAAATTGATTTTTCAAAATAGGGGTGAAACACACCGTTTTAGCCTGTTTATTTATTTTTTATTTTTTAAGCAAGGGTGAAACGACACCGTTTTACCCTTTGCTTATAAAATAAAATAAAAAAAGAGCCAGGCCTAATGGGGATCAAGCTTAGGCCAGCAGATTAAAATAGGACTGGACTCTAGTTGGCCTGGGCCTAATGGAGGTCGGGCCCAGGCCCCAATTATTGAAAAAATAAAATAAAAAAAAATACATCTAAATTTTTTTTTTAGGCTGAGTAATGGGTGGCAGCTGCCCTGATTCGCAACCCTTTTCATCCACCACTATTTTAGGTTTTTGAGGGAAGTCTCGAAGATCCAATTTTTCAAGAACTAAGGGGTTGTCGAAATGGATGAGACCCATTCTAGTGGAAAAACAGGAAATTACAGTTTCAATATGAGGATTTTTTCGGCTAGATTTTGTTTGAGCCCTAATAGGTACAAAATGATTTTTAGATATTTTTGGCCAGAATTTTGGTTACATTTTTCAGTTATATATCATATATTAACAATAAATAATATGTAAACTAAAAATTTATCCAAAATCAAAAATAAAATTACAACTTTCTAAAATTATTGACATCTAAAAACAAAATCTTTTCTCCATTATCCATGATCCATAGTATGTCTTGCCTTCAACCACATGTTTAAGATATCCTCAAATTCTACTTCTCTGAGCTTCATTTTTTTTTTTATTAAAAAAAAACAACCGGGAATTACCGTTTTAGCCGAAATATTTGCCCCTCCTTAACAGGAACAATTTATCACAAGTTTAGGAACGGATTCAGGATACTAGGATGCATACAGACGGCATTACCTGACAAGTGGGGATCGGAGAACTGCAGTCTGATAGGCACACTGTGCAGAAGTACACGAACCCTTTCATCAAGTAAACCGCCCTTCGCCCCCCACTGCTCCTCTCTCTCCCCCCCCCCTCTCCCTCTCTCTCTCTCTCTCTCTAGCAAAACAGTATCAGAGCATTGACTTGGCATAATTTTTCTTTGGAGTAGTGCTCCTTGATCCCTACTAAAGAATATCCTTAATTTGGCTCGCCAGGCGGCTGTTTCTAACGAGTGGAAGATACAACCCGTAAGGCTTTAGTGACGCATTCCTTTGCACCTCACAAAAAGAATTTCAACTTGAAACATTTATGGACGTCACTTAAAACAAAGCCAAAGGTTTTGCTAACAAATATAACGTCGAGAATTGACGTCTTAATAGTTTTTTACAATGTTTTGCCCTTATTCCCCAATCGAAAACAAAATTTCGTCAAAATATTTTGCCATTTACCGAATAGCAAATTAGATGGCAGTAGTAACTCAGGCGATTCGAAAGCTATAAAAAGGTGACTCAGAATAAGTTACTCGGCTCGGTCTTTTGGTACCACACGTAGAGCCACGATATTGAAGGTAATCGAAAAACATTCCCATGTCAAGTGGCTAGCGGCAAACGTACCAGTAAAAGATCACGTCTCTGGTTCTAATTCTTGAGGCTATGATATAGAGAAAAATCGAGTGCTCCTTCGTCAAATCCCAGCTAAATCTAATCCATTTGTATATATATCTCCTAAAGCTATCTCCCCCACTCCAAGGCCTGCGGCTATATATATATATGTGACATGCACAGGAGTCTCACCACATGCATGGGTTGCGTTTGTCAAAGGGTACGTGGATTATGGGATTCGGTCGTCCATGGTAAAAACTTTCTTCTTTGGTCAGAGGAGAGGACGTTGCAGCTGAAAATCAGGCTCATTAGCATCTTACATACATATCTTATAACATACCTTTGGGATGTTGTTAATGCTACTTTATGAACTTCGGCGAAATTTCTTCGACAATTTTGTGCCAGGATAAAAGAGGGAAAAGGTAAAGAAATTAACATCCTATAGGGGTCCAGTTGGAGACGGAAAGTCGGCGATCAGACTCCCAATACAAGGCATTGTGATCTCTGGTGGATCCGAACGTAACATCATATTGATTGAGACAGAGAGAGTGCTCCTCTATGATCTATCCGCAGGCATCTTCTTGGAGCATCTGTCTTTTAGTTTAATATAGCTTTGCCGTTGTTGACCAAGTTAATTTGGCCTTCCGAATTCCATGGGGCAGCCTATAAAATATAAAAGAATACGTCCCTGCGGGCAGAGGGTTTGTGTGGTTTTGAGCATTTATTTGAAAAAAGTAAAATTGAAGACGTTTTGACTGAAACGATTAGCACATTAATTATCATCACATCTAGATAAATTTGGAATTTAAAATTTACCACCTTGATAAAGAAATGTACATAATCAATAAATATTGAAAAACTCGGCTTAGACTCCAACAACACCTAGAAATATACGTAATCAATAAGGTTCTTCTTATGGACTCTCAAAGATCTCATTCTTTAATATCGAAAATTTAGCAGCCAAACTCCTTTTCTGAAGGTTTTACAGTGAAAGATTGATTTCAAGGCAATTGGATGAGAGAAAAATCTAGCAATTTAGATCTGGAATCTTTGAAGTATTTTTCTTTCTCAAATGTGGGCTTAAGTGAACAATGAATAACATCTTTAGGGTTACAAGTTAACATTTCAAAGTATTTAAAGGATACCTTGAGTTTCAAGTAGAATAAGATTTTGAGAAGTTGAGTTCTTTAAAAATTATCGATTCTTGCTTGAGCCAAAGTCGGGTGGAGGTCAGATGAGCTTTTGTGTGAAGGCTTCAGTCGAGCTATGTGATGAGCCTTAGGCCAGTGAAACTAATTTGTGAAGTCTCAACTGTGTTTGCTGGAGCTAGAAGTCGAGCCTCAGGCAATCTAGAGCTCATTGTAATGTTTACACATAATTCGCTCAAGCGTGGAGTAGGCGATTTACTTGTTTAATAAGAAATTACAACTAAATTTAGATTTAATTGGCACTAAATTAAGCCAATACTCAAATACACTATCAAATATCAAACACGTATAACATATATAATTTATTTCTTATCAGTAAACAAAACACAGAAATAAACATAATATTCTGTAGTCATGCTGGAGGGTAATAAAAAGGAAACCAAGATTTCATATCACATGAAGATACTATGCAGGAATTAAGTCGACATGTCACTACTTAATTAAGACTGTTTTCTTTAACTTGTGAAAAATGCCTGCTTGATATGCTTTGGTAATTTTTTCTAAATATTTCCCTTTTGAAAATTAGTACTTTGATTATATATGGTAAGTGGGACTATATAACATATCATGTAATTTGCTTGTATTAATTTGGTTAGAAGTTGAAGGCAAGAATTTTTTTCTTTTTTTCTTTTCCTGGCATTTGAACAAAGAGATTTTGAAAGTGGAAATTATTAGGAAATAAGCAAAGCCTTAATACTACGGGGAGAGAGGGAGTGAGGTGGGTAGGCAAAATTAACCCCTACAACAAAACCTTGTCGCTCCTTACTTGATGTATGTCAGTATGTGGCATGAGGTATAAGTACTGCATTTGTCCTAAATTTGCTATAGCATTAAATCCACTGAATGTTATCAAGTTAAGCAAGATCATTTGGGGTCGGTGGTCCCCGGCCATCGCCCCTCTTGTTCTCCACTGAAATAACCTATAATGTGGATATCAAATGGTGTGCTTGTCAGTTGTGGATGTCTTGAAATGGCCTACTTAATTAAGTAATGGGTTTATTAGGCTTAAATGCCTTACTATGATGTTTGATTGTAAACATTTTGGAGTGATAAAAATCTTGGATGTTGGAGTTGGTGAAAAAATTGAAGATAGAGATGATTTGAATGTATTTTATATTTATTATAATGAAAAAGTTGATGATTTAATTAAGGAAAGATGAACCAATTTTGGAGATTATTTTATTAAAGTGTAAATTTTAAGAGCCCCAAATTTTTGCAACCAAAGGACTAATTTCATTCCATATTTTCTTTAATTAATTATTATTTGTTTCGCGATGTACCGAGACTGACCGAAAAAGAAAAAAGCGAGTCTTCTTCTTCTTCTTCTTTTTTCTCATCAGCGAGTCTTCTTTCTTGGTTTCCAATCAGATCGACCAAAAAGTGGTGCGGTCTTCCTTTGCTCTATTCTACTAAAAAGCACGAGAGAGATTCTCCTCCTAGATAGTCTTACACCGACCTTCTTCCCTAATTGGTCCTCTATCACTCCTAGTCTTCATTGCCCTTTTTAAAAGTTCCTACTTCAATTGATTAAGATGTCAACGGTGTGGGAGAGGCGCCAGGAATATTGATGTCTTGGGGGTGGGGCCGGAGTCATAGAGGGGCATGACCTAGAATATGTTGTAAAGTAGACGTACTTACCTTTCATAATTCAATTTGAATGTGATTAGGAGAAAAGAAAGAATTTACTTGATATTTAGTCGAAGTAATTATTTTCTATTTATTAATTATTGTTATGTGAGTTCAATGCCTAACAACAACGAAGAAAACAATATATATTTTTACTCTGAATTAAAATTAGCAGCTAAAAAAGAGGAAAAATATTTAGAGAGTAAGAGAGAATAGAAGTTGAAAAGAGAATAAACTTACATATACTTAGACAACGTCAATAAAAAAAAAAAAAAAATTAAGGTAAAAATTATATAGGTGAGATGAAATGAGAAATTTTAAAAAAAACAAAAACCAATATTTCTATCACTCCGTTATAAATTGCATCTGTTGGTCAAATTTTAATTTCTTTATAATTTCTTGTTATTTTAAAAGATACTTTAATTCATTTTTATTAAATATCTTGTCATTTTAAAGGATATAATTTTTAAAACATTAAATTTGTCTCATTTATTTTGGAGGGCGGTCTCCCTTGTCTCGGCGAGTGGCCAGATCTATCATTCTTCATCCCTTCAACAAAGGTGTCGAAAAGAATCTCAATTTTATGGGTTTGAATTGGCAATTGCCAGTCAAATATAGTCAGTTAACTCCATGAGAAACTCAGTCATCCTGCTGAACAATAGCATCTTAAGATAATTATGAAACCAGAGAAATAATTCAACAAACAATGCGACCACAGTACTCGCTTAGCTCTATCTTTTTTCTTTCCAATTCTGACGATTGGTCTTCTGTTTTTATTATTCCTAGCTAGGTAGATACGGGGTAATTCGTATAGGCTATAGCTAACCATTTATATAAAGAACTTGCACGTTTATTTCTTCTTTTGTTAAGCTAGAAACTTGCAACTTCCTATGGAATTACTAGGGTAAATCAATAAACTCATATGGTGGAGCATATTGGTAATTGGGTGAATAGGATTGTAAATTTTGGTTAGTTTTAACTCGTGTTTGTGGAGCAGCAAAAGATTACATCTACGAATAAATACAGGTATGCTGGAGTACTATTAGGTTTGATGTCTCAATGCATACAAGATCCAATTTGAAAAAAAGGAAGACAGGTCGACATATGTCAAACGTTAGAAGTTTCATGACGGTTAATATGAATAACATTAAAAGTTATCGTACTTATATAGCTCTCTTCGAATTAAATTTCATGAAAATTAGAAAAAATTCGTCTTCATAAAAATTAGTTATTATCCAAATTTTCAGAAAAGATAAAGGGAGACTCAAGACAAAACATTTATGTCGAGAGCAGCTGTCATGTTAGTGGCCTGAGGAAGGTGGGGACGAGAAGTGAAGGTAATTCGCATGTAAGAAGACTCGTAATAATACCGCGTATTAGGTAGATCCCCAGAAACGCTGCCTTGTGAAATAGACTAGGACATAAGTGGCGGCTTGGAAAGTTCCCTGGCCATATATGTCTTCTTTTCTCTGGAGATATTATATTATAAGATATATATAGATATTCGGGGGATTTCGCTTATCCAGCGAGCTAGGGGATCGAAACTGAATATCCCACCTGTTGCCTACAATGAAATTAAGAGTATCTCCTTCCTCTGGCTGTCGAGAGAACAAACCGGTTTGGCGGTAAGGTTTTAA